>WBNH01011075.1:147514-230885 GCA_013401255.1 Urocolius indicus
TATATATATATATAACATGCACACAACATGCATTCCTCTCTCTATTGCTGACTAATAATACTGGTAGTTCCTTTTCACATGGATCCTGATTTTGGGACTTGGCAGCATCTCTTTCCTGCAGCACAGTTCCCCTCTAAAGTCACACTTTCTCCTGCAGATTCCAATACAATCCCAAGGTTTTCTTACCTTTGCAGAAAGAAGTATCCAGATACATCTACTAACCGTGCCCTTTGGCTGTTTGCATTTTCCTTGAAACTTAATGGAACAGAATAGATTGCAAAATACTATTCACCATTAATCGGTACCACAGTTAATTTGGGGCTGTTGGACTCAAAAAGGAGGGAATTAAAAGAAATTATTTTGTTGCCACTCCCAGAGAAGCTTGTCCCATAGATCAGTGTACAAATTCATCAAATACATCAAATCTGATTGACAGTAATTTGATTACTTTTCATATTTAAATCCATATTTACACTATACCACAGAGTATTTGCAAGTGAGTATCCTCCTTGTGAAGCACGTTGTTACCAGAGGAGTAGCTTAGAAGTCACAAAATATTAATTTTCTTTGTTTTTTCTTTCTTTATGAATTTGTTACTGGAGTCACAGACAGGCCTGTTTGACTCTGTAGGTCAAAAGTGCTTATTTTGCTGATAAACATCATCTAGTACATAAGGTCTTCTTGTTGAGTCTGGCACACAGCACCATGCTGAGAGGAGTTTGTCATGCTGATGAACTCCAAGCCTGTGGTGACACTTGTTTTGCTGATGCATACTTTTATTCAATTATGATATTGCTTGGGCAATTTCTTGGCTGACATTGACTTCAAGGTTTTTCCTTTATAATGAACTTTTTTTTTCACTTTATGTTAATGTACCGGGATAAGAAACGAATGTGTGATCTTGTTTTACCAAGCCAGGTTCTGTAACCTCTCCTAGCAGCATGTACAGAGTAGGACCACTGAACCTGCTTTCACTGGGAGGATGTTTTGCATCACTTTGGAAACATCACTTTGTGTCCATACTGAAACAAAAACTTCTCTTACTTCATGAGTCAGGTGTAGAAGGACCCACAGGAAAAGCTGACATATAAACATTCCCAGGTGATGAGGTGCACGAACCCAAATTAAATACAGACCTGTGCTGTGTGAGCTGAGCTCTTCTCTTGCACTGTGTGTCTTGGGCATTCCTCCTGGAGGTAAACATGGGTGTGAAGTCAGGGCTGAGAATTCATGGCAGATCCATGAACAAGCTGTGGGGCCACAGGACTGAATGTGTCTGGAGTGTTCAGATGTCGGCTCTCTGAATGCATGGATGGATGGATGGAGTGGGATCCAAGAAGAAACTGAGTATTGCCTAGTGGTAAATGGATAAGTACCTCTGGGAGATGGGTGATACTTCCCCACCAGAGTCTACAGGAATTCAAGCAGTGTTGTCAGTGAAGCTGAAGTTTTAGCCTAGCATCAGCTGGAACGCTCTGCCAATGTACTCATACCATAGTTTTCCAAATTCTCTCCTTTTCTAGGGTGCTTTCTCTTCAGCAGGATGAAGAGAAACTGCATTTTAAATCCAAACTCACGTAATTGGAATTGCTTGATATCTGGGCAAGGATCGTAATTTACCACCTCAAGCCTTTTTTTTTCTTCCTCCATTCCCACTGACATTTATAGATGTGTCTTACGCACCTCCCTAGCAGAGCTGGGTGGGATNTGGGCCACTTTTTCAAAATCTTGAGCCATGGCATTCTTCATTTCATGCCTTCTAACTGCACTGTTCAGTTTCTGAAAGGAAGATAGGAGTGAGAAAAATAAATCTTGTATCAAAGGACCAAGGCTTCAGTTTGTTGTAAATTAGAATCTTTCTATTAACTAATGGCATTGGAATCAAGCTATGGAAATCCTTCTTTGACAAAAGATGCTATAAAATGTGATATGTGATTTTTGTACTGCCAATTATTGTAAAAGCAAAATGCAACGTTTTATAATGGAGCCACTGCTTAATGCTATTCTCTTTTTTTCTTTTTCCCTTCAAATCAGATATTTATATTTGAGAATAACATCTATTACTGTGCCCATGTGGGGAAACAAGCCATCCGAGTGGTCTCCACGGGAAAGGAAGGTGTTATTTTCAATGGGCTCAGCGACTGGCTGTATGAAGGTAGGACAAGTCATTTAGGGCAGGAGGTAGTTATGAGTTTAAGTTATACTATACATTTACAGAACTGGCTGGAATTAGACATTCAGCATTGCATTTCTGGGGACTGGTGGACTATGGAGGTAAAAATCTGCTATTCTAACAGTTGTCTGAAGTGCTGGACTGGAAGTGATGTGAAATGATGTAATAATTCTGTTTTCAGGCTGTTTTTCTTCCCCTTAGTCCAAATGTAATAAATCACCAAGCTTTAATGAACAGAACTGCTTCATTATTTAATGGCACCTGCAATCACTCATAGACGTGCCAGTTTTCAAATCACAAAAAAAGAACAGAAATGAAGAGGGAAAGAGGTTTTACTTTAAAGAAAGAAAGAAGAAAAGAGATAATTTTACTTGATTAGTTGTTTTTCACAGCACTAGGTGGGCCCTGGAAGCTGCCCAGATCTTGCTACCTGAACATTTTCTAAAAGCAAAGACAGGTCCTCACAGTAATTGGCTTCTTTCCCTGAAAATTGGCTTGATGGGGTAGAGGGTCATTGCTGGAGCACTGCTTTATTTTGGGCCTTTCAGCTGGCAAATGGTCATTTAGGTGTCTGTGAGCAGCTGCCTGTAAAATATTCTCACCTGCTCACCAGTTTAGGAAAGGATTGCAGACATACTCAGTTCTTTTGGGGTATTAAGTATTTGGGATATTAAGCTAATACGTTAACAGAATTAAAATATAAAGTGTATACATACATATATATATATATATATATANGGGAATTAAAAGAAATTATTTTGTTGCCACTCCCAGAGAAGCTTGTCCCATAGATCAGTGTACAAATTCATCAAATACATCAAATCTGATTGACAGTAATTTGATTACTTTTCATATTTAAATCCATATTTACACTATACCACAGAGTATTTGCAAGTGAGTATCCTCCTTGTGAAGCACGTTGTTACCAGAGGAGTAGCTTAGAAGTCACAAAATATTAATTTTCTTTGTTTTTTCTTTCTTTATGAATTTGTTACTGGAGTCACAGACAGGCCTGTTTGACTCTGTAGGTCAAAAGTGCTTATTTTGCTGATAAACATCATCTAGTACATAAGGTCTTCTTGTTGAGTCTGGCACACAGCACCATGCTGAGAGGAGTTTGTCATGCTGATGAACTCCAAGCCTGTGGTGACACTTGTTTTGCTGATGCATACTTTTATTCAATTATGATATTGCTTGGGCAATTTCTTGGCTGACATTGACTTCAAGGTTTTTCCTTTATAATGAACTTTTTTTTTCACTTTATGTTAATGTACCGGGATAAGAAACGAATGTGTGATCTTGTTTTACCAAGCCAGGTTCTGTAACCTCTCCTAGCAGCATGTACAGAGTAGGACCACTGAACCTGCTTTCACTGGGAGGATGTTTTGCATCACTTTGGAAACATCACTTTGTGTCCATACTGAAACAAAAACTTCTCTTACTTCATGAGTCAGGTGTAGAAGGACCCACAGGAAAAGCTGACATATAAACATTCCCAGGTGATGAGGTGCACGAACCCAAATTAAATACAGACCTGTGCTGTGTGAGCTGAGCTCTTCTCTTGCACTGTGTGTCTTGGGCATTCCTCCTGGAGGTAAACATGGGTGTGAAGTCAGGGCTGAGAATTCATGGCAGATCCATGAACAAGCTGTGGGGCCACAGGACTGAATGTGTCTGGAGTGTTCAGATGTCGGCTCTCTGAATGCATGGATGGATGGATGGAGTGGGATCCAAGAAGAAACTGAGTATTGCCTAGTGGTAAATGGATAAGTACCTCTGGGAGATGGGTGATACTTCCCCACCAGAGTCTACAGGAATTCAAGCAGTGTTGTCAGTGAAGCTGAAGTTTTAGCCTAGCATCAGCTGGAACGCTCTGCCAATGTACTCATACCATAGTTTTCCAAATTCTCTCCTTTTCTAGGGTGCTTTCTCTTCAGCAGGATGAAGAGAAACTGCATTTTAAATCCAAACTCACGTAATTGGAATTGCTTGATATCTGGGCAAGGATCGTAATTTACCACCTCAAGCCTTTTTTTTTCTTCCTCCATTCCCACTGACATTTATAGATGTGTCTTACGCACCTCCCTAGCAGAGCTGGGTGGGATGCTCAGCCCTACGTTTGTTTGTGCTGACGCCGTCTCAGCAAGCTATCGAGACGAGCGCTGAGCATATGTAGAAATCTCATTCCATCTGTGCAGCCATCTCCAGCAGATAGTCTGCAAAGGAGCTGCGAGAAGCACGGAAAGGGGATCACAGAGAGTTCAGCGCACTCCTCTTTCCTCGCCTGCTCTTTTTCTTGCTGAAGTTCACCCCCTCTGGGAGCAACAGCCGAGCCTCCCTGCAGCACCCGCTGGGTTCCTCTGACAGCTCACGACCTGCTGCTTTCTCACTTTCCCTAAAACGCAGTGCAGAAAGAAAAATAAGAAAAAAAAAAAATCTTGGTGTTTTCTCTTTGAGGAAGCCAATTTGTAAAGTCTTTTATCATCTTCGGCAAGAGCACCTCAGCAAAAAAAAACCCCCCTTCCCCTTGCTCTTTCTGAGAGCTGTGCAGATGGCAGCTCCAGCACTGCNTAATTTTACTTGATTAGTTGTTTTTCACAGCACTAGGTGGGCCCTGGAAGCTGCCCAGATCTTGCTACCTGAACATTTTCTAAAAGCAAAGACAGGTCCTCACAGTAATTGGCTTCTTTCCCTGAAAATTGGCTTGATGGGGTAGAGGGTCATTGCTGGAGCACTGCTTTATTTTGGGCCTTTCAGCTGGCAAATGGTCATTTAGGTGTCTGTGAGCAGCTGCCTGTAAAATATTCTCACCTGCTCACCAGTTTAGGAAAGGATTGCAGACATACTCAGTTCTTTTGGGGTATTAAGTATTTGGGATATTAAGCTAATACGTTAACAGAATTAAAATATAAAGTGTATACATACATATATATATATATATATATANATTTGATTACTTTTCATATTTAAATCCATATTTACACTATACCACAGAGTATTTGCAAGTGAGTATCCTCCTTGTGAAGCACGTTGTTACCAGAGGAGTAGCTTAGAAGTCACAAAATATTAATTTTCTTTGTTTTTTCTTTCTTTATGAATTTGTTACTGGAGTCACAGACAGGCCTGTTTGACTCTGTAGGTCAAAAGTGCTTATTTTGCTGATAAACATCATCTAGTACATAAGGTCTTCTTGTTGAGTCTGGCACACAGCACCATGCTGAGAGGAGTTTGTCATGCTGATGAACTCCAAGCCTGTGGTGACACTTGTTTTGCTGATGCATACTTTTATTCAATTATGATATTGCTTGGGCAATTTCTTGGCTGACATTGACTTCAAGGTTTTTCCTTTATAATGAACTTTTTTTTTCACTTTATGTTAATGTACCGGGATAAGAAACGAATGTGTGATCTTGTTTTACCAAGCCAGGTTCTGTAACCTCTCCTAGCAGCATGTACAGAGTAGGACCACTGAACCTGCTTTCACTGGGAGGATGTTTTGCATCACTTTGGAAACATCACTTTGTGTCCATACTGAAACAAAAACTTCTCTTACTTCATGAGTCAGGTGTAGAAGGACCCACAGGAAAAGCTGACATATAAACATTCCCAGGTGATGAGGTGCACGAACCCAAATTAAATACAGACCTGTGCTGTGTGAGCTGAGCTCTTCTCTTGCACTGTGTGTCTTGGGCATTCCTCCTGGAGGTAAACATGGGTGTGAAGTCAGGGCTGAGAATTCATGGCAGATCCATGAACAAGCTGTGGGGCCACAGGACTGAATGTGTCTGGAGTGTTCAGATGTCGGCTCTCTGAATGCATGGATGGATGGATGGAGTGGGATCCAAGAAGAAACTGAGTATTGCCTAGTGGTAAATGGATAAGTACCTCTGGGAGATGGGTGATACTTCCCCACCAGAGTCTACAGGAATTCAAGCAGTGTTGTCAGTGAAGCTGAAGTTTTAGCCTAGCATCAGCTGGAACGCTCTGCCAATGTACTCATACCATAGTTTTCCAAATTCTCTCCTTTTCTAGGGTGCTTTCTCTTCAGCAGGATGAAGAGAAACTGCATTTTAAATCCAAACTCACGTAATTGGAATTGCTTGATATCTGGGCAAGGATCGTAATTTACCACCTCAAGCCTTTTTTTTTCTTCCTCCATTCCCACTGACATTTATAGATGTGTCTTACGCACCTCCCTAGCAGAGCTGGGTGGGATGCTCAGCCCTACGTTTGTTTGTGCTGACGCCGTCTCAGCAAGCTATCGAGACGAGCGCTGAGCATATGTAGAAATCTCATTCCATCTGTGCAGCCATCTCCAGCAGATAGTCTGCAAAGGAGCTGCGAGAAGCACGGAAAGGGGATCACAGAGAGTTCAGCGCACTCCTCTTTCCTCGCCTGCTCTTTTTCTTGCTGAAGTTCACCCCCTCTGGGAGCAACAGCCGAGCCTCCCTGCAGCACCCGCTGGGTTCCTCTGACAGCTCACGACCTGCTGCTTTCTCACTTTCCCTAAAACGCAGTGCAGAAAGAAAAATAAGAAAAAAAAAAAATCTTGGTGTTTTCTCTTTGAGGAAGCCAATTTGTAAAGTCTTTTATCATCTTCGGCAAGAGCACCTCAGCAAAAAAAAACCCCCCTTCCCCTTGCTCTTTCTGAGAGCTGTGCAGATGGCAGCTCCAGCACTGCCACTCTTTGGGGTGACTTCTGACGCCTCATGTGAACGGTTGACCCAGAGGGAACACTTTTCTTCATAACGTGATCACTTTTGTCACAACAGGATAGATGCACTGTACTATTAATCACAGGTTTTTACTGAGTCCAGAAGCAGAGCTGATCTAGATTAGATTTGACAGGCTTTTTGCCCTGGAAAAAATGCAGAAGTTCATTTCAATTCAAGTTAAGCTCAGCTTTTGTAAATCTGCCAAAGGGAAAAAAAATTTCTTCATGGTATTTATGCTGATCTGTAGACTTTTGATAATATAGTGAAAAACATTTCAAATCAATCAGAGCTTAATCTACTTAGTGCATTTAGCTGGAAGGTTATAGATTGATACATAGATTACTTTAACATGAAAGCATAGATTAAACGTGGGGTTTATTACTAAAATAAGCATTCACAATGTTTTCATAGCCTGACTTAACATTTTCAGAGCTGTGCCTGATGGAGGCTTGTATTAAAATGGAGTGATACGCTATACAAGAGAGTTTAAAGTTCTGCAGCTGAAACCAGCTAAGCATTTAAATACATAGCACCAGGAAAGAGTTTTGTATTTCAGTTTGCTGCACAACAGTTATTGGTTTGAGAATATGTTTTAGTAACAATGAGGCTTAAAGAATTTTTTTTAAGTGGTGGTAAGACACAAAGTACTCTCAAAGCAATAGGATAAGACTATTTACATGTTCTTTGTATATGTGCAATATTTTAATAATAACAATGTACATATTAAAAAGTAAGGTAGAAGTAGAATCATTTCATGTAAGCATGTTGTTAGAGCACTCTTCAATTATGTTGTGATGTAATTACAGTATCTTCATTTGCTACCAGGCATTTGAAGAGACTGTTCAGACATTGTGAGAAAGGATGGCAGTGTGGGGTTTTGCTAGAGTTCATCTGCGTGATCCTGCTAAGAGACAGAGAGTAGGCTGTGTTGTCCCTGTGTTGTAGTATGGAAGCTCATTGAGTTTGGGATTGTGTGGTGCTGAATCCTGGGCAATGGGGCAGAAAGACACTGCCAGACTGATGACACCCCAGCAGGGTAATTTAAGGTCCCTTTACGTGGCTCTGATGAGCAAGACAGGGATCTTTTCTGTGTTGCACTGTTATAAAGGCCTGGTGGGAGCTCCTTTGGGATCACAAAGAGAGGTAGACAACTTCTGAAGTTATGATATGCTGCTAAGTGAACACTTGGAAATCATGGGGAAGCAGGATGCAATGCAGTGGTGCATGCTCCTGTCACTGGTGGGAGGGGAAGGAAGGATTTTCACCTATAGATGGGTCTATCCCATCCATAGTGTGTGAAAGTGAAGATTTTCCTTGTTTTTTGCTGCATATGTCTTCAGATGTAAGAGTAGTCCCTTAGAAGCTATTTTGCAGCTTGGTCTGTGGGACACATTTTTGGGTTTTAGGGACTTTGGTTGCAGAAGAAAGAATTGCATGTGAGTTACTCCTTCATCTCTTATCACTGTCAGAGTGCTCAGAAGGGTTTGTCCTGTAAGTCTTTAACAATCACCTCAAAGTGAGCATCCCCATTCCAGTCTTACTCCCAACACTGTGACTGTGACATGTCATCTGGACATCTCATCATGTCAGAGAGAACCACATCTGTCAGCCAAGCACCAGCCCCAGCTCACAGGGCATGTGTTTAAAACTCTTACACAACACTGGGTATATGTATCCATCATTTAAAACTAGTACTCTGCTCTGTTGAGCTTAATGCACAGCGGTGTTGCTATGCTTTATTTTTGGCTAGAGAACAAAAGAAGGAGAGAAAAAAGGACTCTTTTTTTCCAGGGATGATTCGTATTCCTTATTAATCTTCATTCTGCCTGCATCTTACTTATCATCAACAGATCCTCTGTGTGACTTGGCAGTGACACCTGGTGGGAGAGGGCAGGATGTCATCATCATTAAGACAATGAAACTGCAGAATTTTTTGCTGCAAGATCTAGTAAAGCTTCCCAATTTCCCCTCACATGCATTTCCCTGAAACTCTCTCTGTGCTTATGGGAACTACACATCCAAAGCTCCTGGCTGATTGATGCTAATAGTGGTTCTGTTCCTTTTCTAGACTTTATAAAGAGACAAAAGAGAACATAGTAATAAAGAAAAATCTTTTCCATAATTTAATCAGCATCTCACAAAAAATCAGAGGGTATATTTAGAACATGTATGGTTGGTCTCAGAAGTGCAGTGCCTGGTAGCAGATGCCAAATCAAATAGTGGTTATTTTGAGCAGTATCTTTTGTGCTTACAGTATTTCAAAAGCAAGTAAAGTAGCTATATTTCTTAAGTTTAGGAATATTAATCCCGGGACTCTGGAAGTGTTCTTAATACTGGGAAAACACTAAGTAAGTCTGCTGAAAACTGTTTCAGTTCAGGAAAAACTGTTTGCCTTGACTAATTTGTCCATATGCTCGATTTCTCATTGCATAATACGAGAATGCTGAACTTCTACTTGGAAATGGGGACTTTGATGATCAATTTATACCTGAATTTGAAAAGGGACATTCATAATTAAGCTAAATGCAAGTAATTCTTAAAATTCCAGTTCACCAGAAAAGGAGATCCAATATCCTAATATTTCACAGTATAGGGCTAATCTTTCCCAGTAGCTAGTAGCTCCAAGACCTGCTAGGGGAGGATGAGATGAAGAATTAAACTGAGTCATCACTGATTTTTTTTAATATGCTCTGGATAAATAAATCACTTTCCAAAAGAATGCTACAGCCAAGGTTCCAGACAGTAAAAGGACCAGCTCTAATGGGAATACAAAAGATTCCTTTTTGACAAGTTATGTGAAGAATCACAGGGACAGTGAATACAGATTTTAATTTGCTTTTGAGAGCTTTCACATTTTCAGTCACAAAGAAAATATTTAATGGAGATGGATATTTGAAGTTCTGAACTTCTGCTGTGGGGTAAAGGGGAATAGGGAAACACTTGGAACTGGAAAATGTTGTAAAGTATTGTCACAAATGCACTTTAAGTCTAAAAATCACTCATTTGTCCTCCCAGTACATGATGATGTTATTCAGGGCTTTTCGGGAAGCTGTGTGGAAATTTTCTATACTTGTTCAGGTGAGGTAACAAAGCCAACTTGGTGGAAAACTTTCCTCTGATTATTAGACATCATTTAGTGTTGCCCACTGAGTTCAGGCAGCTATTGTGTAGCATTTAGGGCTGTACATTTCCCAGTTAGCCATTATTTAGCTGCCTATTAAAAATGTAAGTAACTGTTTTTCAGGGCACCTTTATTTGCCTGCTCATTTATACCAAATGTGCATAAAGTCTGACCATTTCAGTTGCAGCCAAGAATGAAGAGCAGCTCTTGCCCTCAGTCATGTGTTTGAAGTGGAGATGTCCACCGTGCATGATTCTGTTGCAAGGAAGATGAACTAGATGCAGCATTATTTTGCCTTATTCATGTTAAAGCAAATGAAAAGAGAGCCTTAAATTTCACCAGGTCATGTCATGAAAGGTTAGTAGAAGATCTCTCACCTTCTTGCTTTTGTGGAGTTTCCCCTGTCATAGGGAAGCTCACATTATAGCATCACCAGGAACAGGCTTCTAGCCCTTCTCAGTTGGCTAAGGTCAGGGAAAATGGAACCATTTACAATGCACATTGTGAATGCCTGCCTAGAAATCAGCAACTTCCTGAAAACTTTAAAATGTGCTGTTATCTGGACTGGCTTCAAAATCTAGCACTGCACCACAATAAACCTTGCCAACTCTGTCCTAGTCTTTAACCTTCCCTTTCTGCAGAAGGTTGTTGGAAGGAGGCTGCCAGCCAAACCAAACACCTGTCATCCTTGAATTTTTGGATCCTCGTCATTTGAGCTTCAGGATGGCTTTTGGAAGGAAAACTGTTATTTACTGTGGTCAGAGATCTCCTTGGGGCGGTGGAAGGAAGCCAGATGTCCATCCTGATTTCCCTGGTCAGACAGAAGCTGACAGTACTCTAAGTCAAGAGGTGTTCAGCGAGTGAAGTTGTTTGTGTTTGCCCTGAAGTTTGCACTCTTCTTTCACAGGGGTCCTATTTAAAAGCACATTTCTTCAGGAAGAGCTCTGAGCCTTGGTGCTTCTCTTGGCATCACCCTTGAAAGCAGGACCTCGATGTTAGCTCAGCTCAGACTGTAAAGAAAAAGGAAATTCTCCTTTCCAGAATTAGGTACTGTGCCTCCAGATACAATGCCAGCCTGGTCACAGCCAGAGGGGAGACGTTAAATAAGTCTCAACAGTTTTTTAATATTTTAAGTAGTTTCTTGTAGTTCCATGCAGTCTCTTGCCATTCATTCTTTGCTGGATGAAATTGTTTCTTTGTTGGACAAAATAATCCAATTGTCATTCAGTGATTTCTATGTACTTGCAGTAATAGTAAAAATAAATATTTCATACTCTGCTGTTCCCGGTATTTTAATCTTTTAAGGTAAGGCAAGACTCTCGTGCATTGTGAGTGACTTGTTCAGGTCTGCTTGGCTATGAGATTAAAGAGATTATTGAAATTTATATGAAGCTTTTCCTGAAAATAGATTTACAGTCTATATAGCAAACATGAGGGCACAAATAGTGTTCAGTTACAGCAGTGTAAATCCAGACTAAGTCTTTTGATCTCTGCAGATTTAGTTGAGATGTGCAACTTCTCACGAAAGTTAACCAACTGCTATGGTAGAATCTCATCTCTTTTCCACTGTTGTTTTACTGTCACTGTTTTGTCAGGCATACAGTTACCTTTTCAATTACTTTATATGAGAAAACAGCCACCCAGTTTAGACCCAAATTAAACCCAATTACTTGGCCACTGTTCTGCTTAAGCAAGAGTATGTGAATAAAAATGAAAAATTGACAAATAAAATAGGTAGAACCATATCAGAGTATGAAATTAGCACCTGATAGGTATCTGAAAATACTATATCACTGAGTCAAGTATTTTAAAATAATGGTATATTAAAAGTTATATAACAGAACTATTATAATTTTGTTCTTGTACTCGACTTCTGTATCTCTGCACCAGATTCATTACAGTAGCCTTGGGTTAAATATTCTATTGGAGATTTGTTACCTATTTTCTGATTATGCTAGTATTTTTAATAACTAATTAGTGTACTGGCACTTTAAATATTGCAGAATAGCTTTTGGCCTATTCCATGTTAATCTGATGTCTGGAATCATTCAATGGAAGCCAATAGTGGTACCCTGGATCTACACCAGGGTGCTGAACGTGAGAGTCTGGGTGTAATGTTCATTCTTTAGGTCCACTATCAGAGTGACAGAGGAAATAGCTTAAATTGACATAATTTCCAGTAAAAAAGAGTGTGACAGTTAGAGACTATTTGCAAATTCATTCAAATTTGAGAACGGTGGTTTTCCTCTATAAAATTGTATCTGTGATTTGAGATGATAAAAGACAGAGAATATATTTGGGTGGTCAGGTTCACCACAGAAGAAACAAAAATCCATAATTTCTGGGTCAGTAGAATTGAGCTTGCAGGCTGTGATACACCTAAGAGTCTTGAAGGCTATAGAATGTTGTAGAAGATTAAAACAATTGGGTTAATTTGCAGGAAGACTATGTGCATTAATATTGTGGGGAAATATATCTGTTAGGACATGTTGTCTGGGGTACTGTAGGGATCTCTATCCTGGGGGATTTCTAAGAGTGAATTAGAAGGATTTTTGTCATAAATTGTTGAGATAAAATTCAACTCTATTTCAGTGCAAGGAAGGGATTAGAGTATTTCTTTGGGCTTCTTCTAGACCTAACATTATATAATTTAATATGTACTTTTGATGACTTTTTCTGATCTCTTAGCAGATAGACGTGTTGTCTCTGAGATTACAAAGTCACTGTAAGAGCTTTTGGAAGAGCTTCAGAAGTCAGAGAGTACCTGGATTTATATACATTAGGGTAAATACACATAAACTGCTTGTACAAGATAGATGTAGGGAGTGGCAGTCTCTATTACAGTAAATCTAGATTTGCCTCATTATTCCCCTGAGGGAAATTGATGAGTTTCTTCTTTTGAAGGTGTTCATGATTTTTTTTTGTTGCAAAACACATTTTAAATGAAAAAAACCCAAGCTTAATATATTTAAAGCACTGCAATTAAGAAGCTATTAAAAGGACAGAAAGAACAACCAACTTGAAAGATAGCCATGATCTTCCATGTCAGTGCATAGTTCCATCAATTTGATCTGAAAAGTACATTTCTGTAGGTTTTTTTTTCTTGTCACACCAGTTCTTCCTTGGTACAGCCTTGCTTATGGAAATTCAGTGCAAAAACTACAGGCTATTTACCTAGCTGTCCTCTTTTTCTCATTGCTCCTTGGCCTGAATAAAGATAAATTAAGAAATTAATGTAAGAAATTAAAGAAGCAATCGTTAATGTAGTCTGTCCAAATTAGAACAAGTGAAAGTTACATGAAGGGAATTAAAATTCTGCTGAGATATGTGATTCTCTAGAGAGCTGGCCTACCCATTCTTGTGCAATCATGGGATAATCAAAAAAACATCAGAAATAGTGACAGAAGTCATAATTTGTGTATGTCAGCTCTCCTAATGAAAAAAAAAGCTGAAAAGCCATGCTGAAGTTTCTCCAGTGACAGGACAAGGGGTAACAGACAAAAACTGGAACACAAGAAGTTCCACTTAAACATAAGGAAAAACTACTTTACATCCTTACTGTAAGGATGAGAGAGCCCTGGCACAGGCTGCCCAAGAAGGATGTGGAGTCTCCTTCTCTGGAGGTTTTCAAACCTGCCTGGATACATTCCTGTGTGACCTGATCAAGGGGAATCTGCTCTAGCAGGGGATTGGACTAGATGATCTCTAGAGGTCCCTTCCAATCCCTACCATTCTATGATTTTATGAAGTGCAGTTAAAAAGCTGGAATCTCAAATCCTAATACCATCTGGAAGCAGTCTGAGGTCTTTGGATGAGCAGAGGAGGTAGTGACCTGTGAAATGCAAAGAGTGAGTTACTGCTGAGGGCTGGCTGTGGGCAAGGGATGCCCCTGCAGAGCTGAACTCCGCTGTTTCCTCCAGCAGAAGAGGCAGGAGGTTAAATCTTTGTATGTGAAAAAAATTATCTTCAATATTGCTGTCTGTACTGCATGTGCTTGACGTTACATGAGGAATGATAACCGATGTTCTGAGATCCCTGTCCTGTGAAAACAAGACTGTGTTTTTGTATCAGCATTTCAAGCTCGCAGCTCTCCTCTGGACCTCAGACCTTAAGTACAGGAGGGATTTGGGTGTTCGAGTACAAGCTGTTTTTCAAACTACAGCAAAGGAGCCCCGTGGTGACTTGGTTAATACCAACCAGGAAGTGGAAATGACCCTACCTGGACTTTGCTCCTCTCTAAGGACAGCTTAAGAGCTAGGGGAAATTTTAAAGCTATCAGACTGACATATCATCACTTTTTAAAAGACAAAGCATCCAGGGATTATATCACCTTCAACAGTCAATTAGTTTATGTAGCTATAAGTAACTGCCATATGTCGTAGCTTCTGCACCAGCTGTTTTCAAATCTTCAATGGGTATAGGTCTACAGGGGAAATTGTGCCACAGAGTTAACAGTAATTAGAGAAGTGGAGGAAAAGAGTATATTTCAAAGATGATCTTAAAACTTTCAGACGGGTAAGGTGGGGATACCAGGTATGTGCAAACACCAGGTGCCTGCAGCAGGGTGAGCTGCAAGAGTTACAGCTGCAGTAGTGCAAAGCAGCCAGTATGGGACAGCAGGAGCTGAATCCAGGGGGATGGTAGAAACTTTTAATCCTGTCCTGGTATCTTGGGTTGTGGGCTGAGGACTGCATGGACCAAAGAAGTAGGAGATGTTTTCCTTCAAACCCATGTCAAACTGCAACAGGTACTTATTTGACATGACTTTGACTCTGTTCTGCCTTCCTGCAACCCTCACCCTCATCTGCTGCGAGTTCTTGGGATCTGGATATGGGGTAAAGGGTCATGAGTGAGGTTTCATTGCCCACCAAGGTAGAGCCAGACCATAATTTTGGGCCCCTCACTACAAGAGGGACATTGAGGTGCTGGAGCCTTTCCAGAGATGGGCACTGGAGCTGGTGAAGGGTCTGGAGAACAAGTCTGATGAGGAGCAGCTGAGGGAGCTGGGGCTGTTTAGTCTGGAGAAGAGGAGGCTGAGAGGAGACATGATCACTCTCTTCAACTACCTGATAGGAGGTTGTAGTGAGATGGGAGTCCATCTCTTCTCCCCATTAATGAATGATAGGACAACAGACTGCCCAGAGGGGTTGTGGAGTCTCCTTCCTTGGAGGTCTTCAAGACCTGCCTGGACATGTTCCTATGCAACCTGATCTAGGTGAACCTGCTTCTGCAGAGGGGTTGGACTAGAGGTCCCTTCCAAACCTTACCATTCTATGATTCTGTGATTCTATGACAAGAGGAAATGGCCTGAAGTTTTACCAGGGGAGGTTTAGGTTAGAGATGAGGAAGAACTTTTTCCCAGAGAGGGTTGGTAGATGCTGGCACAGGCTGCCCAGGGAGGTGATGGAGTCCCTGTTCCTGAAGATATTTAAAAGCCACGTAGCTCAGGTACTGAGGGCCATGGTTTAGTCATGGGCTTGACAGTGTGAGATTCGTGGTTGGACTTAATGATCTTAAAGGTTTTTTTCAGCTGAAACATTTCTATTATTCTATAACTACTGGGAATAAGACTGAGGAGTAGACCTCTGTTTCTACATCTGCTCAGGTCTGCAGCCTCTGGCAAGAACAGCACCAACCATTATGTTTTCCCCAGCTTTCCTGCAGTTTGCCTGCTTTCCACTCTATCCATTGCAAATTGGGCTTTCTACTTTGAGAAATATTTGCACAGCACAGCTAAGCCATGTAGAGATGGACTTGATGCCATTTTTGCCAGTTTTTTTCTTCTTAGGCGGTTCACAGCCATTCCGTGTTCACCTGTGTTATCTTGGTGCTGAAGGATCACGCAGTCAGCTTGTGCTGCCAGCTTGACAATATCAGAGTATTATGCTTAGACTACCTGGGGTTTTTTTTGTTTTCTTTTTGTCTATATAGTGACTGAAAATGTGTTGTGTCCTGATCTCCAACCATAAGAAGTTTTAATACCATGATAGTTCTTGCATGTTGCTCCACACTGGAAAATTTTAGTCTGTTGTTTTGAGTCACATCAAACAGCACAGCAATACAAAATGCTGCTAAGAACCAAGTACTGTAATTTACTTATAATTATTTAAAATGCTTCTTTCTAACAAATTATATAATTGTCAATTTTGAAGGAATTGCTTTTCGCTTTTAAAGGACTTCTGAGATTTTAATGAGAGTGGAAACATTCTATAATACCAAAGTAAAATCCCAAGTGCTCTATGTTTTTATCCATAACATTTCCTATGATGTAGCTAGGTGTCCTAGATGGTTTGGCAACTGTAGTGGCTGTATGGGTGTAAGCAATACCAAGAAAACATTTACTCTTTGTTTCACTTGGTACTGATTATACAGCAAAGGGCACTCCCTGCAGTCTGTTGGGCAGAGTATTTGAATTCCAATCTGTTAGTAGAAAAATATTTTCCCATAATTCACATAAACATGCTGGAAAAGTAGATGTTTAAATTCACAATTACAATCTCATTTAGCAGATACAATTCTCTGATTTATTTATTAAATTCAGAGCAGCATTATACAGTTAAGCAGAAGTTGATACCTCTAACAAATGTACATGTTCCTTAAACTTTGCTGAGTTTGGCTTCAAGATTTATTTACTTATTTGTTTCCACTGACTTGTATAGTGCTGCATTCTTGCATATAACCAATTAAACTTAAATCTGCGGTGCCTGGGCTGGAGACCAGAAAATAATACCTCTCTACTGAGACTTGGAAATAGTTATATTCCAGTCTAGGAAGTATCAACACTTCTTTGAAAATGCAGAATAAAGGTTTACATTGTACATTAAATGCAGACTATGTCTACATACTAATTTTAAAATGGAGTAGTAACAAATATAATTTTTTAAATGTATATTTTCAGTAGCACAGTCACTTAAAATGAAGACTACAAGTTTACTCCTTATCATGGTTTAGAGGTCTGATATCTCTTGGATTGCATTTCCTTATGCATCTGTAATTCCTTTCCAGACTGAATCTTTTGTATTCCAGGCTGATTTTTTTTTGTATCTTGGGCAGAAAGGAACCTCATGAGATTCAACAAGGACAAGTCTAGAGTCCTGCACCTGGGGAAGAACAACCCCATGCACCAGTACAGGCTGGGGATTGACCTGCTAGAGAGCAGCTCTGCAGAGAGAGACCTGGAGGTCCTGGGGGACAGCAAATAAACATGAACCAGCAATGTGCCCTCATGGCCAAGAAGGCCAACAGCATCCTGGAATGCATCGAGAACAGTGCGGTCTGCAGGTCGAGGGAGGTTCTGCTCCCCCTCTGCCCTGGTGAGGCCTCATCTGGAGTCTTGTGTCCAGTTCTGGACTCCTGAGCTCAAGAGGGACAGGCAACTGCTGGAGAGAGTCCAGCACAGGGCCACCAAGATGATCAGGGGACTGAAGCATCTTTCTTATGATGAAAGGCTACAGGAGCTGGGACTGTTCAGCCTGGAGAAGTGAGGGGAGACGTATTAATACCTACAAGTATTTGAGAGGTGTATGTCAAGGGGATGGCGCAACACTTTTTTCTGTTGTGTCCAGTGTCAGGACAAGGAGTAATGGACAAAAGCTGGAACACAAGAAGTTCCACTTCTTTGCTGCTCAGGTGAGGGAGCCGTGGCATAGGCTGCCCAGGGAGGGTGTGGAGTCTCCTTCTCTGGAGATTTTCAAAACCCACCTGAACACGTTCCCATGTGACCTGATCTGGGTGGACCTGCTTCTGCAGAGGGATGGGACTACATGATCTATAGAGGTCTCTTCCAATCCCTCTCATTCTATGTGATTCCGCAATTTACCGTTTTTGTTGTTGCTATGTACACGTTCCTAATTTTTCTGTTTTCTATTTCATGTATTCTTTTTAAGAAGGTTTTAAATAACTTGAGGTTTGGTGGGGTTTTTAAATCCTAAGGAGGCAACAACAGCAACATAGATTAAAGGAGAGAGGTAATATCTTAAGGGGAAAGAGTTAACACAGAAGAGCATATGAATGCTGTGGTCAGAAAGGAATAATTCCACAGTGGTCCTCAAAACTTCATTAGGGATCAAAGAAACATGCAATATTGTATTAGCTAAAAGGAAAACTCTTATATAACACGGTTTAATGTCCTTGGAAATGTTGCAGAGTTTATTTGAAAAATAAACCCGACAATACTCTATTACATTTGCAGAGGAAATAGAAAGCAGAAACTCAGGCTGTAATTGCCACCTACAAATATAATCATTAGAGTGACTAAGTGATGAAGGAGGGAATCGGAGGGAGCTCACCTCCTTAGGAGGAAAGTGGAAGTTACATTGCCACCATGTGGTGAGACCATGAAGGTCTCAGAGCAGCCACCTTCGCCATCAGGGCTCGATAGGAGTGCTGCAAACAGGCAGAAATCTGCATGATTTGCTGGAAAAAATATAGTATATGAAGAGCATCCTGATTTGAAAGAAGCAGTGAGAGATGAAATCCCATTTTTCTTTTCATTAGTGTGTACACTTGGTTTTTTGGTGATATGTTCATGGAGACTTTTTTCGCTTGGGTTTTAATTGAAAACTGTTACATAAAATTTTCAGAGAAAATTGAGCAAAGTGCAGAGAATAATTTTTTAAAAGTTGTCTTTTTAAAATGAGGCAATTGATAAGCTTTGAATTAAAAAATCCATCATTCTATTGCATGTCTTCTTGAAATAATCTCCAGTGTTTCTGCATTAGTTTTGATTTTTCTCTAATTCTTCTGATAATCCTGGGATATTTCCCAGTTCTATCATGTTTAGAAATATGAGCCTTAGTGTTTCACAAATAACTTTTGAGAGCACACTATATAGAAACATAATCATTTTTCAAATGGGAAGTCTTCTTGTTCTGCCT
This sequence comes from Urocolius indicus, assembly GCA_013401255.1. NCBI lineage: Eukaryota > Metazoa > Chordata > Aves > Coliiformes > Coliidae > Urocolius > Urocolius indicus. The sequence goes on from WBNH01011075.1 coordinate 166,400, forward strand.
GCAGCAGGTTTTGGGATTTATGAAAGTGTGTCAGCTCATTCTTTCCCTCCCCCAACTTTAGATCAGAATTCTTTGTGACGTGACGTGACAACTGGTTGCTGTAGCAATTATTAGGACTCCAGAGCATGATTTCACAGCCTGAGTCGGATGAGCTTTTCAAAATCCTCTTTTTGATCAGATTAACACTGGTCACTGAGCTGACCTGCAGCCAAGGAGAGCTTGGTGAGTCTCCCCTCCCAGACCAGGGACTACTGATGGCCTCACTCACTTTCCCTTCCGAGAGGTCTGTCCTGCTCCACTGCAAGTTCTATTTCTTGTCTTCACTGTAGCAGGAACCTTTCTCTCATCTCTAATGTGTGTAACATCACTTGTAAGTATCACTGTAACAAAATACTTACACTTCATGCTAAATACTGCCATCGCCTTTGTAAGAAGAGCTCTGCTCCTTGGCATCCACACTCTTGTAGCAAAAATACAGAAATGAGGTTAAATAAGCATCACAAATGACACTCAGCTCTGTCTCTTGGTACGTGTCTAATTATGACCTTCACTAAGGCAATTATTCTGTCTTGATCTCAATGCCTTGTGCAACCATCAATTAATAAATCTTCATGTAATATCCTGTTAGATCAGGAGCTATTACCATTTTTTTTTTTTTTAGAAATAGGCAAACTAAGGCACAATTATCGACCTGGTTTTAGAAGAGATGAGTAAAATTAGGACACAAAATTGAGGTGAGAGTCTCACCTTGGCCCCTGGGTGCCAAATAAAATTCAAGGCATCTCATAGAATCCCAGATTGGTCTGTTCTCTGCACATTCTTACCATTGCCTCTAGCTCAGACCCCTGTCAAGTCCCCTTGAGGTCACAGAACATGAGTGCACAACTGGAGAGATATGCCTATGTAAGTCACTGTGCAGGAAGACTGAGATGGCCCCAAGTGATTTCCCAAGTAATTTCAACAGGACAAAGAGCCTTTCCAATACAAGGGATACCCTAAGAGCAGAAGGCAAATGTCTGCTGTTAAAGCTGTCCCACCTCTTCCACGTTATTACTTCTGTTCTGCTTCATGGAGAGCCTGATGGACTCTTACACGACTTGCAAATACCAGAAAACAGGAGCAAATCACTTCAGGCCTTCCCTTTTTACATGTATGACTCACAAGCATTTGCCTCCTACATTAGTTTTCATTTTGCTCAAAGTTGAGTCATTGTCTTATATTTGATTTAACAACAATAGCAGCAAAAAAAAAAAAAAATTACCATGAGTTGCTGCTGCATAAGACTAGATCAAAAGCAATTCTTTAAAGGAGGCATTCAAGATAGCTAGATCAAAGATTTAAGAAACTGGTGAGAAATAGAACTGAAGAAAGAACAGCTTCTAAAAGCAAAACATTATGTTTTCATGCTATTGTGCTTTTAAAATTGGAGGCAACGGTCTGAAAACAGACATCAAAATAAATTGTACTTGATAGGAATTATCTGGAGAGCATTGTATTTATTGCATTTGTTTTGATTTTCCAGTCTCTGCCTCAAGACTGTAGGCACAGACATGACTTAAAAGATTCAATATCTCATTTTAAAAATTAAACTTTACTTGATTATTGAACTGACCCATACTAACCCAGAGACTGTTATGTATTATTTGGGAACATCACCAGCAAAATAGAAATCATGGGAACAGGACAGGAGGCAAGAGCTGTGTCTCCAATAGCTTAACGATTTCAGATGTGATAACTGAGGCTGTGCTGCCCCTCGGAGGCACAGCATAAGGCTGCAGTACATCAGGAGGAAAAAGATTCATTATGGGGCTTTAAAATTCTCTTTAGTTTCTTCTCTCCCTCATCTTTTTCCATCTCCTCCACAACATTCTGAGTGTTGCCTGAGGGTCTATGTGTGGAGGCTCTTGATAAGGGTCTGAAAGCCCTGTGATTTGGCACTTCTTGCCCTGATTGTATCATACACAGTGATACCCCGGAGAAATCATTTTCCAGCCAAATGGAGGTATTTTAAGATTCTTTGCTGCTTCTCAGCTCTGTTCTCTGATATTTGGCATCTGGTACAGCTGTGAAAGTCTCCTCACCTACTCAGAATAAAAACACCTGTTAGGGTGGGAGGGTCAGGATAAAGTTCATGGCTGATGTGGTTGCTGTCTGATGCTATGGAGCAGGGAGTAGATTTGGGAATTTCTCTGGGAATTTCCCCATTTTAGACAGATCTATCACTGCTGATAAACACCAGACCAGTGGTGAGAGAAGTTATCATCCTCCTGCTTTTGTGACTTGAATAACAAAACATTGAGACGAGCAACAAGTTCACTTCTGCCGTTCATTAAAACCCCATTTCTTGGAAGTGCTGAACTCAGATAAAATGCTATGTTGTTTCAGTATGGACACTACAAGTCTGTGTTTGGGGCATCTCTTGTTTAAGACCCTACCTGTGAATTTTGGACATCTGAATTTGACCTTGCGAGTGAGAATAGGTTGAACCGGATGTGAACATGGCATACAGTGAACAGGTAAAAGCCTGGTGTGCATCAGAAATGTTTCAGTGCTTTTGTGAGATTTGAAATGATGCAAGACAGAATAATAACCTCCAAAAAGGAGAAATAATAACTTTAACAGCGTTGTTCTGGCTCTGTTAGCAGAGAGCATGTGGTGCCAGATGAGAGGTGGGAGGAGTGAGACAGAAATGCAGACGTAACAACAATTTTCTGCTAGTGTGAGCTGCCATTCGGAAGTCGTGTAGTACATGTTCTACTCATTACTGAGGCCCAAGATTATCTCTAATGAGCAGATCACGCAGCACAGAACTGCTGAATGGCACCTCAGCCCGAAAGGAAGTTGCTAGAAGAGTGGAGAGGCCAAGAGCTATGTCTTCCTCCATCCTACTGAGCCTTCAAAAGGGCCACTGCAGAATCCAGCCCTGGCATAGCTCCATACCCTGGGAGAGGAGGAAAGCAGCAATGTGATGGATACAGCTATATTGCTCAAAGCCAAAGCACTGTCCCTGACTAAGCATATTAGGGTTAAAATTGCCAGGTTAGAACTGTTCTGTTCCCCTCCCAGAGCTCATGTTCTCCTTCATGAATTATTTGCTTGGACTTTGTAAAAATTGCAAATGTAAGTCCACCAAATGCTTTAGTTCCAGCATAATAATGTTCCTGGAATATCGAGACACTGTCCTTGTCCACCACTGTCCTGTGTTTAACCCATTCTTCTCCTCTAGGAGAAAGTATGCCTTTGAAATTACAGCTGAGAGGTGATTTAGAGGAGAAATTAGCCCTTTCCCTTCAATGCAGCAGCTAAAATGTGCCTGAAGACCAAGAGTCACTTCTCCTGCCTGACTTCATTTTACGCGTGTAGTTTAAAAACCGTGTGCACTTTGCTGACCATTTAAAAAAAGGGAAAAAAAGCATTAAATAGTTGCTTGACTGTACAGTTTTCTTAGTAGACAAGCATAACACTGTTACCTTCTTTTATATCACATTGAAAAAGAACTGAATCCTTTGTTAGTATGTGTCACTAGTTGCACCATTTATACCAGTAATGGATTTGGACTTAAAACTACACAAAGACAGCTCTCTGAGTATTCAAGGCACAGAAAGATCATTTACAGGCAATTAGTCAGCCAGGTGGTTGTGTTTATAACAGTATATCATGGTTCCTTTTTCAGTTCATGAACAGAGATCTGCAAAGCAGAAACCAGACATCCCCTTAGTATTGCTTAAAGAAATGCACTTCACACCGAAATATAATAACAATCTGTGTAATCATGATGTAACCATGCTCTGAGTGTTTTCACATCCTAGTGGAACCCTGCTACGCCTGATGGAGACAAAACTTCACACTGATAACTGGGATTTATAGCCACAGACTGGAGCATACAGTCTTCAGGGTTTGGAGGGGATGACAAAGCAATATCACTTTGAACAAGCCTAAAGAGTAAATTGCAGCCTCCCTCTCTCATGGACATTCCCACATGCTGGTCCTGATCTCTGCAGGAGCAGAGTACTCACCTCAGGGGCTGCCAGGGACATCATCAGTGGGAAGGGACATTCAGCCAGCCCAGAGCTGCCGTGTTTTCTAAAGGGAAATTGTCATGGTTTTGTATGGAGCCATTTCTGGCAACAGGGAAGGGGCTGTAAAGATGGCTCCTGTAACAAGCTGCTTGAAATTCTCCCCATCTCTGAGTCAGACCCATTTCTGGGGCTGAGCCAATTAGGAACCTCCACAGTCACTTTTTAAGAAGAAGCTGGAAGAGGAGAGTTTTTCTTGTTCCTTGTTGTTTTGTTCTTCCTTCTTTTCCCGGCTGGTGATGGTGCAAGGAGTGGGAAGAGATAGAAGCAATCATGTGGACTCCAAGTTCAGCAAGGGAAGAGAGGAGGAGATGTGCTGGAACAGACTTCCCTGCATCCTGCGGAGAGGAGTGGTGAAGCTGAAATTCATTTGCACTTTGTAAAAGACCCAATACCAGGGACAGTGACTATGCCAAGGAGGCCATGTCCCATGTGAGGGACCCCGTATTTGCAGAAGCTGCAGCTGCTGGGAGGAACCCACACCAGAGAAATTCATTAAGGACTGTGTCCCATGGGAGGGACCCCCGTATTGGGGCAGGAGTCATCCTCCTCTGAGAAGAAAGAAGCGGCAGAGCCCATCTGTGAGAGACTGACCACATTCCCCATGCCTGCCTCTCTGAGCCGTTGAGAGGGGAGGAGGTAGAGATATCAGGAGCAGTGAGCTGGGCCCGTGAAGAAAGGAGGGATGAGGGAGAGAAATCTTTTTCTCATCATGGTGCCCTGTTTTTTATTTTTGTTCTGTTCTATTTCTATTAGATAGTAGAATAAACTTTCCTACTTTCCTCTCTAAGTCGAGTACTGGAGTCTGTTTTGCCCAGAACCATAATTGTCAGTGACCCCTCCCTGCCCTTGTCTCAATCCACAACTTCTTTGGTTATCTTTTTTTCTTCCCATTTCACTGAGGCCTCCACCATCCTAAGGAGGGTGTGGATGGATGGGGAGGAGTGAGCAAGAGACTATTGTGGTGCTTCATTGCTGGCTGGGCAAAGCCACAACAGAAAGTTAGCCTGAAAAGATGACAAGCATCCAGGGAAGCCTTAGAAAGAAAGGACAGTATATATTAAAACTGGTATAACCAACTTTTGAATACTCCAGGAATAACGTGACTTAGAAAACTTTTTTTTTTTTTAATGATAAATTTAAAAGGGCAGGTTGTACAACTCTGCAATTCTGGTTCTACTCCACAAGGACAATTATATTGTCTTTGCAATTTGATAATATTTGCCATTTGAACATTCTGAGGTATTTAAAAACATGTTTCATATTCTAGTGGTGGGTACTTGACAGTTCGATGTGTCCTGTGGCCTGTCTGTGGCTGATGCTAACACCCACAGAACCAGACCCAGACTACTGCAGAGTCAGGAGATAGTGGTCAGCTGTGCTCTCAACACAGCAGTGCCGCTAACATCATGGATGTCTTGGTAAAAATATATTAATGGAAAAAGCAACTGCTATATCGGCATAGGCTGCCCAGGGACAGTGCAATCTCCTTCTCGGGAAGTTTTCAAACCTGCCTGGATATGTTCCTGTGGCCCCTGATAGAGGGGAAGCTACTTTAGCAGGTGTTTGGGCTCGATGATCTCTAGAGGTCCCTTCCAACCCTCACCATTCTGTGATTCTGTGATTCTGTGATAATGAGTCTCTTTTATGTGGGAGTTGTTCTTGGTATTAAAGAGGAAGTTTTTAAGGATAGAACTGGCTGTGAGGGCCTTGGAAATGAAGATTAGTCTACGTTAGATATTGTGAGCTGTTAGATAAAAATGGAGCCATCTCCATCCTGCCAATAAATGCAACATATAAAGAGGTGAAAGGGGGAGGGTGTATTTTTTTTTTCAAACCCACCCTTAATCAGCAAAAAACAGCAGACAAATTTATCTTTGGTAAATGGGGATTTGTGGGGTATGGGTTACATTTATTATCTGGTAGGTTATAAGCTTTATTATAATTTCCAGTATTTGCCTGCCACATCCTAGGGAACAATAGGAGCTGGATCTAGTGTGTGTCATTTATATGGTAATGGGGGAGTTTCCCCTCATCCCCAGTGAGTTCTGCAAAATTCCACATGCTGGTTCTCAGTATATTTAGCTTACTCCAGTGTAAATTAAAATGCACATTCATGATCTTTGAACAAAGCGGGCAAGGATAATTAGTAATTTGATACTGTTCTGTACGATGCATTTCAAAGTAATACTTATAATTTGCAGTTAATTAATCAGGTTTTTTTTTCCTTAAAATTCTTAATTGCCTTTCTATGATATTAATTTTTAATAAGTTTTTTTTTCTTCCTACCAGTTTTGTATCCAATTATGCTGACAATTTCTTTTTGCTGTTACTGCGTGGCTTTGTGTGTGTGTTTATAGGTACTTTTTTATGCATTTGGGGGTTAAATTTCTGATAAAAATCAGAAATTGTTATATGCTGGTCTATGGATGGGGGTTTTGTCAGCTGACGTCAAAAAGTTGAAGAAAATGGAATCAGTATATGACTATGAGAAACAAGATGCATCGGGGAACTGAAAACTCAAATCAATACAGCAACCTTTTTTTTTTTTTTAAAGCATCTAAATCTCTGGAATTCCATTGCCAGTATGAATAGTTAGCCTCATCTGGTATTTAATTCACTATCCAATTAAAACTCTCATTAGAAGACTCTAATTGTTGTAGCTTTAAAGTAAAGCCGGTAGTCATTAGAGACGCAAGCTTTGGACCCTCCAAGGAAATTAAAATGGTCATAAATTCAAAAATATAAGTGTTAGCGAACGTAGACATAGGTGGGAGTAGTGCCTGTGATGAGAAATGTGTTGAGGGACAGACCTTTGCAGGGCAAGGAAACGAGTGAATGCAAATGTGCAAATGTGAATGGAAACAGTATATAGCTTTCTTTCCACTTCCTACCACCACATTAGAAGAAAAGATGTTTCCCTAATTTGTCTTCCCTTGTCTGAGCGTGTGCTTATGGCTTTCTTATAAAGAGCTTTTAAGTGGTTGCTGCAGAAATGTTGTCCACTGCAAACTGATGTATGTTTTGTCAGCATTTCCCTGATAGGCAATCTGCGTACCCAAGACATACCAATGTTTTATTTACTCTCCTGCTTATGGGAGTTTCTGGGCTGTGGGTATCGACCAGAGTTGCACAGACTCGGTGGCCTTACCCTGGATACCGGGTACCCTGCAGACGTCCTTCTTGCTGTAGTGAAGCTGGAGGCACCACCTGTACACAAAGCATCTGTAACTATTTTCTGGGAATTAGTGGGATTTAGCCTGAGGTCTGCAGCTCCCTGGAGAGACATAGGATAATTCCAAGTGGTCCAAAGAAGGCAAGCTTTTGCCATTAGATTTAGAATTCCTATGTAATCCACATATCAAAAATACTGAGGGGGGAAAAAAAGTATTTCCTGGTAGCAGAGAGAAAAAAAAAATGTTGATGAGTGAACATGATCCTAGAGGTATGTTTGTCTTTTCTGTGTGCTTACCTGAGTCCATAGTGAAGGTCCTTCAAGACTTGCACATAGAAAGAACTGAAGTGCTGTTCAACATGCAAGTGCCGCCACTCCAATAAATGCAGTCAAACTATACTGATCCATCAGTGGTATAACCTTGTTATGTGCCATTGCCTTCATTAATATTAAAGTTTTCTGTTATTTAATAAGAGGATTTTTTTTTCTGAAATGTTGCTTTAAGCTAATTTGAGTTCTGTTTTTGTTGTGCCCTCTCTTTTATTATTCCTGGCTAACTCTGTTGATCTCAATAGTTCCTCTGATTATTCAGTACTGTAAAATCAGATTTGTCCTCTGAGTCATTATTGAGCTAAATTTCTCAGCTAGCCAGATCCTGAATCACTGTTCAGGTCGAAACCTCTGGGAATGTTGCCATAGTAGGGCAATATAAACTCTTGAGTGGGTTTTTAATGGCTGTTCAATGACTGTAGCAATTTAAACTGGGCAAGAAATTTAGAGCTAAACTAAATTCAGTCAATGTGCTAGAGTTCTCGTTTTATAAAGTGGGACTATATTGTGCAATATGAGCTGACATTTATCAGCACTCCTGGTAGGTGACTGACAGGTGCTGCTTAGGGTGAATAAATCGTGCAAGTAATCTACACAAAAGACAGCTTGTGCAGGTGCTGATAAAAGTCTGTTGTGTTGAAGAATCACGTTCTTTAATAGCAATATCAGGCTCTTTGGTCTTCTTATCTCTCACATTCCTTTATGAAACATTAAAAGAGATTCCTTTGGGGCACTTGTGTTCTTGAACTATTGCAATCATCTAATGAATTTTTGATAGTCAATTTCTGAAGGTTTTTTTGATCACTAACTTTTTTGATACGTATGTAGCTATTGAAATGGATCTCCCATGTCAAAGTTGGCTGTCCATCTTCCTCCTGTCATAAAACCCACAGATTAGTTAAGAAGAACCTGTAACTTAATTTAAACAAAAGGTTAGGTGGAAGCTACTTGAGCAGGTTTGAATAGAGTGATATTCAGCATATAATGGAGGCCTTGATTTGTCTCACTGCATTGCACAGATAAGCAAATTGTATTTCCAGACATAGCAACCTGTTAAGCAGCAGGACAAAAACAAAACAAAAAGATAAAAACCCCACATTTGACTATAAGGAGCCCTGCTGCATCTAGTCAATTGTGCAACATGAATTCAGTCTTGTCTAGATCCTTAGCAATTGAAAAGGTATGATACGATCAACCTTGCAGTGAACATTTACCCACAGCAATAAGCTGCACTGCAAATTACTTAGAAGACTTTTAACAGGAAAAGTTTCTACAGATTTAGTGCCTCTAGCTAACAGGCTTTCATGGAGAGCTGACAACAGGCTGGGGGCTTATGTTTATGCCAGGTGACAGAAAAATACATTCCTATTATGCATCAGTGGCATACAGCAGCGTGCCACCGCAGATGTGTTTTCTAAGCTCATTTGCTCTTTGAAGTGAGTGTTAGAAACAGGAATATCTGACGATATAATCTCTAAGTAATATTTCTACTTTCATAATTTAGTCTTCATTTTCACTATTATACCTGGATAGCTTGACAGATCAGACTTGCCTGTGTTGATAAAATGTCTGCTTGTCAGTCTAGATGGTCCAAGAGGTTTTCACTGATTCACACCACCAAAGGAGGAAACCTGCGAATTGTTAGGAGCCATTGTCAGCATTAATCGTAACTGCTTTTGAAAGCAAACAGCTAAGAATTTCTAAGGATGGAGCACAGGGGAGAAAAAGCCAGAAGTAGTACAGAGAAGAAAACTTCTGAAAAGAGCAGAAGGAGGATGTAGAGGCAACTTAGCATTGTTCTGCCATATTTGTCCAAGGAGGACAAACTTATTGAAAAAGGGGCTTTGAAATATTGATGTGTCTTCAAGATAGTATGGCATTGTGTATGACTTGTGGTAACCCTGCTTGCTTGCTGTTGTTGTTCTGGAGAGGGTGCCAGATCTCCTGAGGAGCTGCTTGTGGCTCCTGATGGAGACAGAAGGTCCATATGAGATCCATGGGACAGGTCCTCTCAAGGGCTTTTTCAACCTCTAGTGGGATAAGTACAGCTGAGTGTGCTCTGTGTGTCAGAATGTGAAGATGGCCTGGAGGAGTCACCCTGCCCTTCCATACGTTTGTGAATAGCTGAATTCTTCACTTGTTTGAGAGAATCTGCCTGAACTTCTCAGATGACATCACACATTTAAGCACGTCTGTTTTGTTAGGCTTTGGGGTTTTTTTCCAACAAATTCATTTGTAGGAATTAGGGACATTTTCCACATTTTTACATTCTTAGTTATTACAGCCTGAGCCTGCACATGTTCTGGTAAGAGCTGCAGAGAGGTACCTGAGGAGAGGATCAGGTGGGTAGTGGATATCACCAGCATTTTTAAGCTCCCAAGCACTCAGACAGCAAAGGTCTGGCAGCTACTTGTCAATAACCTTGTAAATAGCATCCCAATGCCCTGACTCATATAACAACTACAGGATCCGTCAGTGTTGGAAACACAAAAAATTATAAGAATTGATGGACCAGGTAAAAAAAAACACCAACAAACAAAACACAAGCATTAAAACTGCAGTTTTGATGTGGGTAAGATGAGTAGTATCAGAAAGTCTCTTATGTCTGTCAGTAGATTGTTGCCATCCTAACATGATCTCACCTTGAGGAGAGGGAGAGGTGTACTAAATATTGTCCTCAGAGAAACAATGGCGAATATTGCTGTTAGTTGGGACTATAGATAAGAGGCCCAAGTTGAAGTGGTCAGTTTGGCCAGCCCGTGCCTCTGATATTCCTACTCTGATGCTGCTGGATGCTGTTTGCTCTTCATCCCTGAGTTGCTCCCTCAGGAACCCTTGCCAGGTATCAGAGAACATCCAATTGTTGACATGTCTTCTGCTGGAGAACAGCAGCTCTTAGAATTGTTACACAAAGTCACCTGCATCTTGCAGAAGCAAAGCAAAGCATTTGCCTTCAGATTTTGTAGGGTTGACCTTTTTGCTGAGCTTGGACTTGACTTGAGCCATACAGCAGCTCTGGAGCCCTCAGAAGAGACATGCAAGTAAAGAGGCAACCTTGGTGACTACACAGAACACATGAATAGTCCCATGGAGTGTCCTCAGACCCCAGTATGAATGTCCCCACTGAAATGAGCTTCACTCCAGGTCCTCAGCATCTGGGTACAGGGAGGCAGAAAGCACTGCCAAAACCTCACCCACTTTCTCAACACAACATTTGGAAGGACCAGGGAGCTACCAGGCTGCACGAATGGAAAACAACACGTTTTCAAGCAATTAAGCCACATGACACTGGAAATTAATGACACTGGAAGCTCACATCTTCCGTGTGCTTGAGGAGATGCAAATCTTCTGTCTGGACTCCTTTCGTTGAGATGAGGGGCTGCCACCATCTCACAGCTGCTAAAGACACAGGAGTTCTGCATCTGTTCTGCTTCACAGTTGCACAATGCTGCTGCCATCGAGTGGCGAGATCTTTGGATTGAGGATTTGATGTTTAGAACATGCTCTCTAAACCATGTCCTCAAAAACACTGTGAAGGCAAGTAATATTTTATTCATCACATACTTGTACGTCAGTGGCAGAGAAGGCTGCGAGTTTCAAGTAAGAATAAAGGGTAACGGAGGTGAGTGTTGCAGCTCAGGTTTTCTTAAGGATCTTTTGGACCATGGCACAAACACCATGAGAAAGGTTATTGTTTACATACAGGGACTGTGAGCTTGGACTTACCCTGGAGTTTGGACTCAGTCAAAAAATTTCTTTTATTTTCTTTTATACAAAAAGTAGTTGAATTGTTTAGAGGCCCTGCAAAATTACTTTTTTCCCCCACCTCAATTAGACAGCTGTGAAAGAGGATTAACTGCACTGAAATCTATAATGCTGCAGAGTTGTTGCTGACATCAGCACAAAATAATGTCAATGAATATAGTAATATAAACCAGTTTTAGACTACTTACACGCATGTAACTACTTTTACACCCATTTTCTACCTATCACAGTGACTTAATAGAAGTTGGTGTAGATCTACACTAAAGCAATCAAGAGAAAAATCTACTTGTGTCTGTGTATTAGAGATGGCATGGTGGTCTTCCAAAGCCAGTCCTGAACACATGGCATTGAAAGCTCATATAAACAATCCTTAACTGGGAAAAATACTTGCCTTCAAACTCTACCATAGTAATCAACTTGGACGAGTGGTTGGTGGTTTAAGGTGATCTAGTAAGTGATTTTAAAACGGATGGCAGCTGTCAAATAAGCATTTGTATTTATTTGATGTTTCTATGAGAACCCTTGGGGTTTTGCTATCTCAGAAGTCTTTGTTTTCTCCTTTCCTAGACTCTCTTTCTGTTCTCTGATCTCTCTTCCTCTTATGTTCTTTTGATGCTTCCTACTGACAAATTCTTTTGAGCTTTCTTTCCTAACATAAGCCACAGCCTTTATGTTAGACTTTAATTTCATTTTGTTCAAAATTCCTTTTTATTAACAGCTTTAATGAAACAGCCAAATGTCATCAGCTCACCCAGTACTTAATGATCTGAGCATCAGCTACGATACATCGCACAAACAAAAACCTGGGTTATGCTTCCTGGAATTGCTGCACTTTACCACATCAGCAATAAATAACATGGAAAAGAAAGTTCCCTCAGTCAGATAAATCCTTACTTAATATTTTGTGTAAAAGTTAAAATATTCTGAAATTAGTGCATCTATTGACAGAAAATTAGATGTACTTCTCTGTGTGTATCTGTATCTAGTCAGAGGAGAATCAAACTGCTGTCTTTGCCTTCTGTGGACACAATATTAATAGTATTGTTTTTATTTCCAACCAAAAAAGAAAATGCTATGTCTGAAATGAGAAGAGAATTTTAGTTGTATAAAAGAAATTGATTTATTTAGTAGATAAAACATCATATGTTCTTCTATTCATTATGTCCTTATTTTGACCTCTTGAGATCCAGAAAGCAGCTGCTTTTCTAGAAGCAGTTAAAAAACAGAAATGAGTTTCTGCTCAGTCTCCAGGGACACCTCCTCAGCTATTGTAAATGGAAGCTACTTTTTTGAAGTTAATGAACCTGCAGTTGTTAACTGCAGCACATCTGTGTAACACAAGGGGCTTCACCAGAGGTGGACACACCATTCTGATCTTCAGAAGATCTCTTGTTTAGCTGCAGTGCTGATCTATGAGTCATTTTTTCTTGGAAAAGATTAGGTTTTTTTGCATTCATTGTAATATTTTTCCCAGGCATTCTCATTAGAATTTGTTAATAGTTAAGGATTGAAAAGCTCTTACAACCAATATTTTACTGACTTCCATGTCCCTGTAGAAGGGCTTTATGTGCTACTGCCAATGAGTCTCCATGGGTGTCATTACCATGGCACTCCTGATGAGGGGAGGCAATGTGGGCACATGGGCATGGGCACATCTGGAGAGTGGCTGTGGAGGGGTGGGATCCTGGCTTGCACAGAGCAGAAGCATGCAGGTGGTCAAAGGAAAGTGGCTGAGCAGGATGTTGTCTCTAGCTCTTTACGTTGTACTTGGGAACTGGGGTATTGCTGCTTGTAATATTTATAGCCTCAGTGAGTAAATTATACAGCTAATACGGCTCCATGCCTGTTAACAGAAAAAAAAAAACCATATTTTTTTTCACTTGAAAATTATTTCTTTATTCCTTTGTCTCAGTTTTCCTTCCTGACATCATATTTATTATTTTTGTTTGTTTGTTTTGGAAGTGAGAGAAAAGGGTTGCAAAGGCATCTGTCAGAGGACTGGTCTGTCCAGGCATCTGTCTTCTTGTGCAAGTCTCTGCTTCTCTTAGATCATGCTTGAAAATTGCAAGTTATTTGTGTCAGCTTCAAAAATTTTACAGAACCTGTAAGCTACCAGTGGATTTCCCAGTCAGTCTTTGCTGAAGGCTTCATCATTTCCCTAACAGCAAGCCAGAACTTTGTCAACTGCAGCAGAAATGTGTGATTCACAAATATGACTGAGGAAGCTCTGATACTTTCCCCTATCTTGACTCTATAAAGAAAGGTAAAGGTCTGGGCAGACTTCAGTGGGACTCTTAAGTTATTAGACAGAGATGGATATGAAAATTTAAAGTGTTTTATTTATGTGGCCAAACCTCTGCTAAATGAGTTTTACAAGTATAAAAAATCCACTTGTGAAGATTCTTATAGGATTGGAGTAGAAATTGTCCATGAAAGAAGGAGCCAGATCACTTTTTGAAATCCTTTCCAGTCCTATTTCCTGATTCCTCAAGAAGTTTGTTAAGATAAGTTTGTTAAGTTTGTAAGATACAAATGCAATAAAATACTCTTGCAAGTACTGCTTTCAAAGATTGAAAGGAGCAGATACTTCCTTTCCTTTTATACATGTGCTGGTCTAGTTTTGGATAACATACTTAATAGAAATATCCATCTGATCTCTGATCCACTGTACAGGCAGTATCACAGTCCTTGCTCAGTTAGGGCAATTGCGCACTTCATTCTCACTATTTTGGGGTTTGCTTGCCCCAGTGTGACAGCTGGCGAGCAGTGCTGAGGAGAAAGAAGCACAGAGCCACCAACAACTGATTGTGAGGAAGATCTACAGCTTGCTCACAGCGCCTCTACATCATGTAGGACCCAGCAACTACAAGTCTTGAGGAAAAAAAGTGAAAATTTTGATCAATTATCACTTTGTACTCTTAGCTAGGAGATTTATGTGGAGGGGGGCTTTGGTGTTTAAGGAGAATATGGTTCCATGTATATATATGAAGTGGGTTCTGAACTGACTGGAAAGACCCAGGAGTATTGAATATAACTGTTTTTTCTGAGCATGTGGAAATGCAAACACAAAAAAATAAAGTGTCCCCAAGAGCAAATTGTCTGCAAATTGTGTTGAAAGTTTCTGGGATTAATGTATTTTTTATTTCAGAAGAATGTGCTCTGGTTTGCTAAACTAACTAATGTCTCTAATAATGGCAAGGTCCTGGCTTTATTTCAAGGCAAAGGCTCACACGATTAAATCTCATTAACAGAAGACCACAAAACCTGCAGTAAACCCTGTCTTGGCATGTGACCTTCAGCAGAACTGCTTCATAATGAAGTCTGAGATCTTGAAGAAAATGTTTACTGAATAAAGTCATTCCTAATTAATGTTAAAATGTCAAGGATTCATCTGCCAACTGGTTTTACTCCTTTTCCTTTATACTCTTAATTATGTCTGTAATGAGCAATGAATATAAAGTCAAAGCAGCATCTTTTAAGTGTGCACACAAAAAGTGGGACTGCAGCAAAGCAAATTCACCAGAGATGTGCTTTTCCATGCAACATTTGCATGTGTTGCCATGAAGTATTAATTTATTGTTTGTAGAAGGCATAACTATCAAGGATGTTTTTCCCTTGCTCCCTTTCTAATGTTACCTTGAGTTTTATCTCAACCCATATGCGAGTCTGGAGTAACAAAAGTTTTCACTTTTTTTTTCATCCATCTCTTCTCCAAGGATCACTAATCCAAGATTTTCTTTAAAGAAGTAAGTCAGTCCTTTTCCAGGGGTCATTGTAGAGTGGTGCACAAATACAGTGAGTCTGAACTCTGAAAGTCCTACTCATTTTTGCAGTGACCACTGATAACAGCAGATGTTGGAGCTGCTTGGACTTGTGCATCAAGACTTCAGTGATGAAGGCTTCAGAACACTTTCCAGTCTCTTTAATTCTTATTCTCACATTAAAGTAATGGGACCTGTCTTCCTGCCCATCAATCTGTACAACTTATGCAAGCCCTTCTGCTATGGTTTAAATAGTGATGAGTCACATGTTATTAAGCCTCCTAATGAAAATGAATTGCATTATTGCCTTTTGCAAAATGAGAGGTTTAAAAAGCCAAGTTAGTGTCTTCAAAATGTCAGTAACTGGAGACACTTTGGACAAAGAGTGAATTTTATAGATTTTTTTCTGGATATCTATAAGCTGAAGTCATCATTGTAAAATGAAGGATATTAAATTGTAAGAAAAAAATATTAGAATAAAAGTTCTTTGAAATTGTGTTTTATGAGAATTCAGTTCTGCCAGTATTCAAAATAATTTCTTATAATGACGATGTTGTTTTCTCCTTACATACTTGAACTCTGACACGTTTGTATTGGCATCTTTCTGAGTACCTTTTCAATAGCAACTATGACAACAAAATGCAACAATCTCCACATTCAATGCTGAAAAAGATCAATCTCTGACCCTAGCTATTTATGGAATACTGCATTGCAAAAGTGATTTTAAGAATGAAGTAGGGATAAAAGTCAAGGTGGAAAGTGCCACAAAACTCCAGCACTGCATAACATACAAAAAATTACTATTTTTGTTTATTCTCAAGTGGCAACAGAGCTTATGAAGTTGTAGCTGAATCCTTTGTATCTAAGTATAAACACTGTTTAAATCCACTGATACATGTCTGGTGTGGCTTAGTGAACTCATTATGGAGGAGAACTAAATCTCAGTCCTTGCAGTTCTCCCTTAGCCCCGAGCAGCCTCAGCTATGTTACCATGGGCCAGGTTGGAACCTGAGTTCTGCCAACAGGTGCATGTCTGTATATTCACATACTCATGTACAGGACATATAGTAAGGGCAGCAGAACCTTTCATGTTTTCATTAATAGGTACCAATATATGTACTAATATGAATGACTTTATGTTTCTTGAGCAAGATAATTACCCTTAATAACCTATATATTCAGAGTAATTGTTACCAGTTGTGTTCATTTGTGTATATGGATTAATTTAATGAGTATTTTTAATTGATATTCCTGTGGCATCCTCCCTGTGCTGTGATTAGCCTGGGATTTTCATACCTACACTGTTTCATTTATTGCTAACTAGTAATTTATGTCTAATAGACTTTTTTTTTCCTGTTCATGCTTTTTTCTTTCTATTTTTTAATTTTTTTTTTTAATTAGAGGAGATCTTGAAGACTCATATTGCTCATTGGTGGTCTCCTGATGGCACCAGGTTAGCATATGCAACAATTAATGCCTCCAGAGTCCCCACCATGGAGATACCAGTATATACTGGCAGCATTTACCCTACTGTTAAAACGTATCATTATCCAAAGGTAAGAGAAAATAAAACAGTTCTATCAAAAAAAACCAATTTTTTTTCCCTGTCAGCTCAGGCAGGAGACTGTATAATCATGCACATTTGTAAGGAGGTAGATAAACAGGTCTAAGAAAAGATCAGCTGTTCCCTAGTGAGTGGGGTCTTCATTACTCTTTAGTTGAACTTGTAAAATTACAGTTTTCTGATTGGAGGATTAGTCATTCTAAATGTAATGAGAATAAAATTTTGTGCTTTGTACCTGTACAAAACTAGCTGTGCTCCCATGCTAGAATGGAGTTGTTGACATCTCAGAGTTTGGACCTTTCTACATTTAGATATGTTTTCTTTTATATGGGAGAAAAAGGTAGTATTTGGGCTTCTTTAGAATGTCCAGAATGGCATTATGTCAGAGGAGCTAGTCTGGTTTTGGAAACATGTCATGCCTGAGCATTGCACAGAACAAAGTAGAAGACAGAAAATACTTTGGAGTCAATCTTTCTTTGATTGCAGAGCCCTGTACAGCAGTCCTGCCATGAGTACACAGCAGTAGCACAGATTTCTACCAGTATGGACACACTGCTGCTGTTATTGCTGTAATTTTCTACTATAAGACAGTACAGGAGTGTACTATGCTGCTGTCATTTCTTCTGAGTGTCTTGCTTTATGCACTGATTACCTAAGACCTCATATGTTGGTTGAAATTGAGCCATAATTTGACAGGAGAGATATCCACGTATATGGAGGTTTTATGGAAGTAACAATGGTTCAGCAGGGGATGCCCTTTCCTGCAATACAAAATGAATCAGTATTTTACAATAGCTACCATCATCCTGTTAGATAACCTTTTATCAAAAGGTATATAAAATAGCAATATTTCTAGTCACCATGAAATGTTGCAAAGGCTAGAGATGTCCTAAGTAAAATTACCCCTTGGTTGTGCCTACCGACTTTTCCACACCTCAGCACCACATCACTGCACTTGCATTTTCCCTGCACATAACTGCAGCAGTTCAGTCCAGAATTCCATACAGTGGGAATGCATTTAATAATCAATAGGGATATAATAACTCAGAACCATTCTGTGTTTTATAAGATGTATTAATTTCTGCTTCTTTTTAAATCCAGGCTGGAATGGAAAATCCAACAATTTCTTTGCATGTGATTGGTCTGAATGGACCTACCCATGACTTGGAAATGACTCCCCCAGATGATCAAAGAATGAGGTAGGTGCTTTGTCACCCTGGGATGCTGGACCCCAATTCTCTTGGGTTTTTTAAATCACTGACATTTTTCAAGGTCTTTTTGCAGTACCTTTCTCTCCTACTATCCAAGTGTTTCATTTTGTGTACATCTGCTTAAAGTTTTTCAAAGTCTTTTTCTCTTATGTGTATTTTTTACCTAAAAAGTTTTACTTGAAAAAAAGGTTTTTACTTTAAATCACTGTGAGACTGACTGACTTCAGAGTATTTTTTTTCGGCGAACTTGGCAGAATGTCCCTAAATCCATGAAAATACATTCATTCCACATGTAATCACAGGCATTGTAAAAGAAATATTGTCTACATACAATACATGACCTGTATGAAAGGTCATGAAGCAGAAACAGGATAGCCTTGTAACACGGCAAATGTGAGCTCATGTCTTCGTGACATGAATGTAGGAGTGAAACCAAGCGGACACTCTACAAATACATTGCCCAAGCTTCATTAAAAATGAAAAGGAAAGCTCTTTGCTGTTTTTAGGGCAAGTGTGTTTTAGAAATTGGCCTGCAGTTCAGCCAGCTACTTAGATGACCATTTCTAAGTGCTGAAGTCTGCATTCAAGAAGAGTTTAAAATTTGGCTTGGACTTCAGTGTGTGGTCAAAGCCTGAGCTATGCTTATGGATCTATGAACACTTGAAAGGAAGATCATGTTGTTCAGGAGACAGACAGCTTTACATAACGTGTGGCACTTCCCTGCAACGCTCAGAGATTAGAACCCAAATCCAGATTTCAGTAACTTAGATTTAAACTTGAAATAGCTTTATAGCAGGCCCAGAGAAATCAGACATTGCTTTTGCATCTAAAAGATCCCATAGCGACCCCTCCAAATGAAATGCTGCAAGATTATCCTTCCCAGGCACATATTTTGTTCGTATAGAAGCATCCAACCATCATATGTGCTCCCCTCTTTTTACTAATTGCTAAATTCGATTGCTGGATCTGTGATTCCAGTGCCCAATAAAGACAGAGGCACAGCACAGAGCTAATGAAACAAGGCAGCCTGGAAGCCAGGGAAGGGTGCAGGAGTGATCTTCATTATACATGGTAAATATATGAGGCCTGTGAATAGGCTATGTAGTTGTCTGATGGAGGCTTTTAAACTAGTGGCATCAGTTTTCAATGAATAACCCTAAAATACTCCAAATACTTTTATGCAACAAAAGCTGCATAACCTGTGACCAAACCAAATGGGCAGAAATGTATTTGCTTTTCACAAATAGAGCTTCAGTTCTGAATACAGCAGGCAACAATTCAGGATCACAATATCAGAACTGCAGCTCCTGGACAATATAATTTCTCTGTTGCTAGCACACCTTGTAAACAGAGACACTCAGAAACATTTTAATTATAGTAATAACTTCAGTCTACAAAGACCAAAGTGTTATTAATAAATTTATCCTATATGGTTATGAGTGGCTGTAATTCATTTAATTACAATCAATATTGTAAAATGATGCAAAATATATTATAATTAATTAGTCTCTATACATTTCATCAAAACCATAGCAATTGCCATCCCTAGAGTATGCTAGAAGTAGTGCTGCAAGAGCAATAGGGGTGCATTTTCATTATGCATATGTTTTCTGAAATGAGAGGATTAGTGTGATAACATTTCATTAAAATAGACAAGAGGGATGTACCGTACAGTTAGTTACAGGAAGGAGTTTCAAAGAAGCAAAGGAAGCTGATGATAAGGATCTTTAAGTAAAGCAGTCCTGTCTGAAGCATTTTAATGTGCTCAATCTGTTCATGCAGATGATATATGGACAGAGCAGTACTTCTTGGTCTTCTTTTTATCTGGAGCAAAGTGGTTTAGTACAATTAATAAAACTGGGAACAGAGTGGACATATGTCAGGGTCTTTTTCTCTATCAGAATCAAAGGAAGCCAGACATTTTCCACTCTTGGGATATTTTTCAGTTAAAAAAAAATAAAAGCTGATGGTGGGAAAACATATTTTGGGGGAAAATTCACTATTTTGAATTTTTTTACATTTAAAAACCTTTCATTCTGAGCATTCGTGCCAAATTTTCACCAATGCCAAGCTTTTCTGAGAAAAAAAGGGAAGTGAAAGGGTGAAAGTTGAAGGAGGAGAGAAAAAAAAGAAAGACTTATAACATTTAGTGCCTGACAGGCATTCTTTATTTTGGTGTAAAGCACTGGATCCCAGGAGTTACATCAGTAGCTGGTCAGAATTGGATGATGACCCAACTTGTTCCTCACATCATATTTTTATCCCAGGTGGCAAATTAAAGATGTTATTTCCCCTGAGCGCAGAAATTGTCCCTAGTCCTTGTGTGGGTTGTGAACAAATAAATAATTGAGAACTCAGAAAACTTGAGTGCATATCAGAGGCAGGAGCTGACAGTGCCCCAGGGACCTTGGGCTGGGCTGCTGCCTCTCACTTGGCTCAAGAATATATCTGTTCTTTGTGGTGCTTATGGCTGTATTACTGTTGTCCTGTTTTAAGTACTCATATTGTGGATTCATAGCTCACATTTTATATTCATACTTTCAGAAAACAGACAAGTAAAGTCAGGGTATGAATAAGAATGCTACACAACAACCAGTTTCAGGTGATTGCAAACCCAACCACGAACACGTGTACTGGAACAGGGAAATGCATTTCAGTGCTTACCATAGCTGCACCCTTCCTGAAGGGTCTCAGACAAGTTATTCCCTCCCTTTGGGAGCATGTAACTTGCTCTGATATGGATGTCTGTGAATTAAGTCGTTGATTGCCTGCTGGTCTAGATTTCATTCTATGGAAAGAAACAGATTCTGCTTAAGTGAGCTCCATATAAAATCTGTGTGAGGGCAGGTGAAAAGGGCTTGGGAAATGGACTGACTCCCCACTTCTCTCCACTGGCTGCTCAACTAGTGCAACTGCCAGAGCTGCAGATGTTTAACTAAGAAGAATCATGCCTTCTTTCCCAATTTTACTCTGCAAAATGGGAAACATAAAACTTGGTTATCCTACAGAAGAGATGTGAAGTAAATTAAAGACACCACACTACTCTGAGATTAGAATAATAACTGTACAAGTATCTGCAGTTGTCTGCTGGGCTTGATGACTGAGAGAGGCTTCAGAGAGAAATTGAGACTCAAAGCTCATCTCTGGGGTGTCAAGGAATATAATGTTTAACCTAAAATCATAATTAAAAGTTCCTGAGAAGGTACTGTGGCTTCTGCGTTCAAACAGTGAGAGGGATGTGAAAACTGAATATACTTCTTTCAAACTTTAAATTGGATTTATGGAAAGAATGCTCCAAGCCACAATATATACTAAATTCACATTCCTTTTCTGTGGAGACTGAATCTGCTCAGTTAATTTTGGAGAGACAGAAGAGATGGTTATACAGTTTAATTTTGCTTTGTTGTGTTTTTCCTCTTAGGGCCTATGCTATTGCTGATAAAGAGTAAAATTACAATTTTATTTCAGGAGCTGAATTTTCACACTGCTGTTGTCTCACCTGGAAGCATCCATCCTTCCAGTGCAGTGAATGCAATTGTTGAGGTCTTTTGTTATTTTTCCCAGCCAAATTCAGGCACTAAATATTGAAATCAATTTCCAAGTTGTTATTTTGCTAGACAAACGAGTCTTTGTTGCTTTTGCCCTTTCTCTTTAGTGTGAGCAGAAGTGCTTGCCAGAACACAAAGTACTCTCCAGTGACACAGCACATTAATTCCAATGAGAGCAACAATTCCTTATACATATTTTATAGCAAACAAATGAACTAATAAATTTTTTATAGACTGTATACTGTGAAAAGTCATACTATGATTTAAGGATATCTTTGGTCCACATAGCCCAGCAGTATATTACAGCATCATCAGCTTTGTCAGCTCAACCAGTTTTACCCTACAGATAAAGCAGTGAAGCCCTGAATTGCTGCCGAGGTTGACATCTGTGAGTACAACCACAGACTAACTCTGAGAAGGCAACCACCCATGTACTCACTGCAATCCTGTATTTTCCAGCCCAGTCCAGCCTAAGTGGTTCCATTGCTTACTGTTGCATGAGATTTTTCCTAAAGACAGTGATTACAGGACTGTGCAGCCCACACTGCTGATTTGCTCCAAGTACTTTCACAATCTGGATATGTCCAACAATGGAGGATGGTACACGGAGCACGGGATGGTGGTTTTGATGATGAAAACTGTCACATCTCTGCTGATGTCTTTATGGAAATCAACTGCATCTGCTTTAGAGAACCCCTCTGTCTCTCTAAACTCTAGCCTTCTTGCCATTTTCCTTTTAATGCAACGTTTGTGGATATTTTGGTGTGTAGTAGGCATGTTTAGAGGCCCTTAACTCTTCATATGCATAAAGAATACAGCCACTGGCAGTGATGTGTCTGAGTCAGCCAGTTACTGTTCTCAGAATGGAAATTGTTTGCAATTTCTTTTCCACCTGTGCATAAATTTGTTGCTCCAGGCATTTCAGTCCTTCTTGGAAGAATGAATAGCTTGAAAGATTCTTTATCTCTGCATTCATCTCTTCTTTGAAAATGACTTTCAAAAGTGGTAGATAAAACACTTGCACAGCCCTAAAAATGTCATTTTTAGGGGTTGAAATCTGCACATAAGGAAGCCTAGAGACATCGAGATGCAGTGTTCTTAATAACCAGAGCTGTCTCCTGGACTGTTTGCCTTGCAGCAGCCTCTGACTGCTGTGCTGTGTGACAATTCATTAGGGTGTCAGCATTGTGATTTGGTTTATGTATGTCTCTGTTTGCAGGGACTACTACATAACCATGGTGAAATGGGCAACCAGCACCAAGGTGGCAGTAAACTGGCTGAACAGGGCCCAAAACGTCTCTATCCTGACACTCTGTGATGCCACCACAGGAGTCTGCACAAAGGTAGGAGAGATCAGCCAAATAGCCATTTCCCATCTGTTTTCATAACCCACACAAGAAGAAAGTATTTCGCTGCTCTTACCTGACAGCAAGTCAGCTGGCATAGATTTATTTAGGCAGATACAGAATATTAGCAATGTTTGCAATATTATCTTTGTTTATTTCCTTTGCAACATTCTGTTTTAATGGCATTATATATATAAATTTAACAGCATTAAAAATGGCTCATGTTGATCTATCCACAATTTCCTCTTAATTAATACTTTCCATAGAGATACTAATGTAAGTGGCGTATTGATATCATCTGTGTAAATATTAGCAGATGCCATCTTTTAAACTGGCATAGGTGTTTCCACAGTAGAAAAAGTGTTCTGTCATATCCATTCCTTGAAAAAAAAAATTAAATACTGTGCATAAAGCACAGTGCATAAAAATGGCTCATGTTGATCTATCCACAATTTCCTCTTAATTAATACTTTCCATAGAGATACTAATGTAAGTGGCGTATTGATATCATCTGTGTAAATATTAGCAGATGCCATCTTTTAAACTGGCATAGGTGTTTCCACAGTAGAAAAAGTGTTCTGTCATATCCATTCCTTGAAAAAAAAAATTAAATACTGTGCATAAAGCACAGTGCAGAATCTTTTCTCAACTTTTATTTCAACCTTTATTGCTCCTTAACAAGCTGTATTTCTTTGGGGAATAATGTGCCTTGTGGATTTATGTTTTGTCTGTATGAGTAAAATCCTTTCTTGAGTGAGGACTTGCTTATTCATCAGAGAGGAAAGATATGGAGAGCAGTCACTGGTTTATATTTCTGAAGAACATATTTGAGTAGTTTCTTTGTCCTTCTGCACAGCTTTTCAGATTCAATTAATCTGCTTCCTGCGCTGATAAATACAATGTAATACACATGAAGTACGGTATTTAATGGTCTTGTTTTGTTTTAGAAACATGAAGATGAAAGTGAAGGCTGGCTGCACAGACAGGTAATAGTAATATTCTCTTTGTTGTCAAGTTTTTGGCTGGTCTTTTTCTTTATTTGGTTTTCCTCCAAAAAGTATTCTACAGGCCTCAAAAAGGCGTAGTTTGTATTACAGAAAAAGTTTCCCAGTAATAAACAAGTTCTGCTTACTGAAGACACCATCATATCTGGTAGGTCTGACAGCCTGCGATTTACTTGGATTTAAAAGAGAGGAAAAACTGATGCTGGTGGAAATTCACCCACTGACAGTATCTGTGAGACTCATCAGCCTCAGAGGTAGTCCTTCATACTGAAAATACCAAAATAGAAAATAGGATAGAAAATTTTAACCCACGAGAAATTTTGATTTGTGGGATATTTAATTTTTTTTTTCCTCAGCATATTTCTATATAACACCCCTTAATTTCCAGCTCTGGAAGATCATTTATAACACTTCCCCAGCAGTCACTTTCTGAAGTGACCTCAGATTTGATTAAGCTGTTCCTCAAAAGAAGTGCTGATACCAGTTCAGCCACTATACTGAACTATTTTTCATGGGATGTGTGAACATCAGACAGGGAGCAGCATGTCAGATAAAGATCTTGTACTATATTTTTCCAAGTCCAGATTTAAAGCATTTCACTTTTTTTTGTCACAGCATGTTCAAAGGATGCAAGAACTTGTAGAAATGGCAGTACATCAGTTCACAGCAATAACAATGATCTCCTCTATTCCAGTGGCTGTCCTACAGCAACAGGCTATGTCTGATCCAGATAAAAAATGATTTTACAGAGGAAATAGATTTGTGATCCAAGTATTTCAAATAGTCTTTTGCTGATATGCTCAAGTATAGAGTAAAAATGCTGCTGAAATATTCTTTACATCCATGAGGACAATGTTGGCTTGAGTAGAAAAGCAAAGCTTAAAAAAAAAGTTAGAAAATTAAATTGCCCATATTTTGTAACTTAAGAATTGTACTTCACTGGATTAATTTATTTTATAAATCTAAGGAAAGTTTTCATCTTTTCATTGCTATTTACAGGGACCTCCATTAATACAGTTTACTAGAACTTGAGTTTTCACACTGCTATGGTTCTTTAGTCACATACCTACTATATAGACAGGCATATAAAGATGGTGCTTTGTCCTGAATGGCTGCAGTAAATGATCTGTCAGTCTCTAACAGGCCTGCTCCAGGGAAATATAATTTGCTTCTCCAAATATCATATACTTAGTTTGAGGTTAGAGAAGGATGTTCATTACAGCCAAATGAGTCAGACGTCTCAGTATTAAACTAAGATAACATTTGCTATGGACTTCGGAGACATTTGATAGTTCTCTTCAATAGCTTTTGTGAGACTCTGAAGAACTACAGAGCTCTTCTGCCTGTATTTCTGACAACAAAATTGCTTAAAATTCTAGTTTTGACTGAATATATGACTACTGTAATAATTGTGTTTTCTATATTTACCTTTTACTGTGTGACACTTTAATCTAGATAAGTGGAAAGTTATTTTCATGTCATGTGTGTCAGAGTCTGAGAATGATGTGAAAATGTTAAATGCTATTGTGAGTCCCCTAACCACTTTAAGGAGGAGATGAATTACATATTAGGCAGCTACTGAAAGAGCTCAGGCATGTGAGTTAGTTCAGGATGAAGACTCCTCAGTTGAGACATTTTAATGTAGAATGCATATGAGCCAGGTGCCCAGTTCACCTCAGCCAGTGTGGTAAGCAGTGTGGTCACACAGTTAACAGATCTTGAGGAAGATTCAGTCCACCCTGAAGACTCACTGGTTGGACAACTTGTATGCTCCATTGACCAGACCTCCTTTTGAGAAGTACCTCAACTTCTCCAAGAAAGAGAATTGCTTTCCTCATTCTTTAAAATAGCTCCTCCAAAGTACTTCATCCATGTGTTTTGAAAAGCTTTACCTGTTTCTTGGTCATCTGGTGCATCTGATATTCCTGGAATAGAAGCAAACTTCACAGCAGCCTGGGTGCAGGAGAAAAGGAGAGAAAAACATCAGTATTAGAAGATACTCTCCAGGGGCATGAGGGACTCTGCAAGGATGAGAGAGTTTACTTTTGCCAGCTGTCTGAAACACTGGAAGTTCTGAGATAGAGCATACGACCAATAAATTTGAATTTTGTTGTTATAGCAGTTTGGTAATTCAGTGACATTTAATAATCTGTATATGGAAGGTCACAGTAAATAGTCTTATCTTCCTCTTTGGGCTTAAGTTCATTCATTAATTTTTTTCGAGTCCAGAATATTTGGAGAGCCTCTCTCCAACATAGGCAAAGAGAAATACTGCTGGCACTGTCTGTGTGTATGAAAAATAGGATAAATTACTCAAAGTATCATGAGAAATACACAACATTTACACAGGTTTTGCTAGAAAGTATTTTTTCAGACCTTTTGCATGCATAACCACAGGGACATGTTCACCAAAACTGACTAAGGACTTTGGAAGTTTTGGCTGCTTTATTTATATAGTTGTTTTTGCAGTTCTGAACAGAAGAGCCAGAATGAACTTTGCTCATACTTCTGCCTAAATATGCAAGTCTTTGAAATAGCAATTATAGCTCTAAACAATTTTGTTTCAATTTTTAGGAAGAAGCCTTTTTGAGGTAGTGCTAGTAGCTGTCATATACAGACAATAAGTCAGCAAGAGAGAAATAAGACAACTTCTGAGCACCTACTGGTTATAAACTTTACTGTCATTTTACTTGGTTTATATATTTAATTGTGAATGTGGCCTGAAAAATATAATTATAAACCAGGATGCAATTCCAATTCCAACTCCAACAAGGGCTGTAGGCTTTAACATTGACGTTGGCAGGAACAAATTACCACAGAATTATTTAGAAGCATATAACCTCCAAAATTGCCTGCATGGGCTGGCTGACCTCCCTGGTAACAATGCCTTTGGGATGCATTTTGCTTTTCCAGTCCTCCTGTTTCCCTAGTGCTTACGATCACCTCAGTCTGAAACTAAAGACTTTTACTCTGTCAAAGCATTGAGATGTTGATGTTGAAAAGCTCACATCATTTTCCTTTTACAACTCCCTGCCTTAATCCTGACAGCATGATAACTCAGTATTGATTCTTAGTAGTTATGTAGTAGTAATGTAGTTAGCGGGTGGTTTGGATCGGTTTGGAGCTGCCGCCTGTGGTACTGTAATGTGAATGTATGATGTGTGAGTAGTTTTGGTGGTGCTGCACTCATGGGTCCACATCGCTTTCCCACACTCCAGCTCACCATGAAGTGTGTAATTCCTCTTTCAAATATTTGTTGCAGTGTATGTTTGATTGTGTAGATCCTCAAGGTCAGAGGCACTTGTGGACTCTCCATCATCTTATATATACCTTTCTCCCCATTCATCCTGATTCTACAAAACTTGGGATAAGCCTCTGAGGCACTTCATGGTTTCTTGTTCTTCTAACCATTTGCAAATACATTGACTTGTGTTGTGCAACTCTGAACTCCAGCATTGATCCCTCCAGGAGTCACAGTGCCCTCTAGCAGTTTCCCATCACCTTTTCTCTTCCACCAAGACAAAGTCTTTGGTAACATCATTTTGGTACACAGCAATAACTAGGTTGCTGGAAATGGCTTGCTGCCTCTTTCTCTTACTGATAGTGGTGCAAGTTGTTTAGTCTCACCCATTCCTTCTCCAGCCACGGGGTCACCCTTTGTTTAGTGACTACTCCTTCAACTCTGAGTTATTGCTGTGCTTAGCTGACATGGGAACAGCTTTGTCCTTTAGCTGCACAAAGTGGAGGATTTGGCCTGAATTGTTTGGGTAGAAATCCTTTGTCTAGATAGAGATATCTAGCTGAGCAAAAACACAAGAGTTCTAATGTGTCTCACCACTGCTTCCTCTGCCCCATCATTCTGTCCTTAGCAGGCACAGCAGATGATGGTATTTAAGGACAGTGTGTGAGCTGGCTGCTTTCTCCAATCCAGTCCTCTCATATTTCACTACAATGTACAATAAAAAGCTTGGAGACATTTGAGACTATATCTGTGTCTACTCCCTTTAGGATCTGTTAATGAATCATGAGTTTGTTCGATCTCTTTTTGTACGTTGTGATACCAACTGCTTCCATGAGCCCCGTGGCCAAAATTTCCAAAAATTACCTACTTGCTGCATAGGAAACATATTTTCTTTTACCAGCAATAAACTGATCTCTTATTATTTGCAAGGAGGGCTCTTCTATTCTAACATTGTCTATTCTAGTCAATAATAGTCAACCGAAGGCTCAAACTCTTTGTATCAACATGCAGAATATTTTAATTACATGCCCAGTGTAGCTCCCTACAGTATAAAATCCTGTTCCAAAAACCTTTCAGTCTGACATCCCCCCCATTTGCCACCCGGGATAAGTCACTATCTCTGCCAAGATGCTAAACAAAGTTCTGGTTATATTAATGCTTTGTCTTTTGAGCAACAGGAACATGTGAACAGGATGTCTCATAACATCAGCCGACTGCTAAAGTCTCCCATCTGTCATCTGTGCTGTGTACCTTCTTCCCCTGAAACTCTGAATGAGCCTCAAACTAATTTGCACAATACCTGCTCTTTCTGGCAGAGATGTATTGTTGGAATATATAATGCAGTAGACAGATATAGAAATGTGGAGTGAACTCATTGCTGTTTACCTCAGTAAAGGAAAACCTATTGAGCAGGTTTGCCTGAGTTATCACAGTTATTTTTCAGTGAGATTTCTCCTGTCATGAGAGGTATTTGGAAATAAAATAGGGTTTCATGTTTCAGGTTCCAGAACAATGTCATAAACAAATGAAGCCATTAGTTCATAGTGCTGCAACAAGCTGTAAATGGGCATTTTTTAAAATATACTGAAAACCTAAGCAGGAGAAAATAAAAAGAAACAGTTGGAACATCTAATACAGTGTTGATAAATCTGATAAATAGTGGAGAAGAATTAATCAGTAAAGAACTGAGAGCTAAGGAATATACAGTAAGAAAAATGGGTTAGTTTATGAGAAATAAAAATGCTTATTTCTTTGCTGTAGGTGTTTACATTAGCCATATCTCCCTGTACAATCAAGTTTTTGCTGGTTCATTGTGTACCTCAACACTTGCCAAGGAGAAGCCTGGAGTGTTTGATTAACACTGAACCAAAGGAGGACCCAGAAGAGGCTGAGCAACAATTTCCCTGTTAATTGCCCTTGAAAAGAAAGAATTGACAAAGTGGGGCCAGGAAATGCAGGTCTCAGGCAGTCCTCAGAAAAGCCTGATATCAAAGGACAGGTTCAGCTCTTGGTTTAGACCCAGCTGTTCAAGATTCAGAGTAGAGGAGCTTCAACTAGCCAGTTCCCTTGGTATAGTGATACTGTGTTCCACCATAAGGACCACCCTTCTGCTCTCTCTTGTAAACTGTTGTTTAGCCATCTTCTGCAGTGGAGACTTCCTATATACCTCAGAGTTTCTGTGCAAAAAGAAGACAGAGTCCCTTCCAGGAAATACTGTTTGTCTTATGTAGTATTTGATTTCCTTCTGCTGAGTCTCTTCTATCTCTAGTTGAAAGTTCTGTTCACCCAATAAAAGTGAATCATCACATTCACCTGGGAGCTCTGTGTCAAAGACAGTTTTGCAAGATATCTTCCCCTTCATAAATTATTCAGTGAAACAAGCATTTATAAGAGAGTAGGAAAAGACAACAGTTAGATGCTGTTAGTTGTGTTTCCTCCAGGACAGAAACAGATCAGTTTTTCCAGCAGAGTAAACAAGGTTTGTCATACTTGTGCCAGCAATGTTCAAATCATTTCTATAGGCCTTATTCCTACTGCTCCAAGCAGTCAGCTATATATGTGTATTTTTTGCTTTGCAAATGGGAATTAATTTTCTAGTCAAGGAACTTTCCTTGCTGCCTGCCTCCCTGTCTTCCCACAGCAGAAAGATGTCCGCTTTCCTCAGAGCAAAGCTCAATAATCCTCCCAGTTTTCAGCAAGCTTTTTGTTTCCCTCAAGTTGCTGTTAAAGAACACTCTCCATTTCACTGGGAATTAATTTCACAGGATTTTGCAGTGCTGAGCAATTTCAAACAGAGTAAATTTACACTAATACAACCCTTAAATCTGCCTCTTGCAGAATGAAGAGCCCATTTTTTCCAAGGATGGTCGGAAGTTTTTCTTTGTCCGAGCCATGCCTCAGGGAGGACGTGGGAAGTTCTACCATATCGCCATGTCATCATCACAGGTGACTCCCTCATTACCACTGCTTTGGGTCTCACTTGTAGCAGGGTGCAATAAAAGGCAGTATCGTGTACCAGCGAGATTGGAAGGTGCTGATGTAGAATGTGGGTCTTGTGCATAAAAGAAAATTTTTAATGATGTTTTACTGGGCATAAGATAACAGGAATTTCTAAATGTGATACTTAGAAGAAGTCAACCAACTGTGTGTTTCCAAACAATATCATTGCTTCGTTTTGTATTTTTAATGCCTTCTTAGTTGTTCATAAATAAGTAAATCCCTGCTCTGCCATAAAGGATTAATCAGAATCTTGTGGGCGTGCTGGATTAGAGGAAGGGGTCTGAAGCTGTTCTGTGCTGAATTCATTCCATTATCTTCAGTGTAGTTGTGGTTAAGATGATTCTGACTCCTTTATTTCTATGCCTGCAGATTCATAGAAGTAGTGGGGGAGGAGTGGAAATTGCATATGCATGGTTTGTTTTTAGTAGGCAATGGAGTCAAAAGAGCTCCCTTTTTCAGAAGAGAAGCTGTGCTCAGATATCTTCTTTTAAGAATAAAGAAATCTAATTCTCTTTTTTTTTTCTGGCAGCCCAATAGTAGCAGTGACAACTTACAGTCTATTACATCTGGCGATTGGGATGTGACAAAGATATTGGCATACGATGAAAAGAGGCATAAAATGTAAGTCAATTTTTGTCTGGCAGATCAGTCTTCCTTTGTTTAGTCCTAAACTATAGGGTTAGTTACAATGCTGTTCTGTATGTGTCTGAAATGTATGAGCATAAGGAGATGGAGATAAGCGAGCAGGAGAATCTGTTTCCATTTTGGCTTAACCTCTCACACCATTGCATATATCTTGTCTTACTTTGATTTTCTATCTTGTCTTATTTTTATTTTCTCTGTGTAGTTCAAAACCCTCTTTCTGTGACTATAAAGTACAATTTTGTAAAGGAATGATTTCTCCTGCTGCAACTATTAACCTCTGAAGGGAAGAAGTCTATTTCATTGACCACCTAGACAGTCAGTTTTAGAAAAAAATCTTTTACTCACCTGCAAAATATTGATGTATTAGAAAAGCTATGCCCTAAAATACCAGCAACCTCAGTACAAAATAAAGGTCTTTAGCATTTGGCAGAGCTAAGTAGCAAACTAGCACCAAAGTCTTGTTTGCATTTTAACT
This sequence comes from Urocolius indicus, assembly GCA_013401255.1. NCBI lineage: Eukaryota > Metazoa > Chordata > Aves > Coliiformes > Coliidae > Urocolius > Urocolius indicus. The sequence goes on from WBNH01011075.1 coordinate 197,541, forward strand.
GGACAACAGTCAAGCAGAAAATACCACATAAAACTTGTGCAATCTAATTCTTTTTGGAAGCAGATCAGCAGGGCTGAATATCCTGCCTGACATGTTATTCACTCCACAGACACTATATTTGCTCCTGTGATCTGACATTATTGACATGAAATAATTCTGAGGATCAGTCTGCACATCAGACAGGCTGACCACCTCCAGCAGCACCTCTCTGCTACCTTCAAAAGCTGTAGCCATACACACAGGGCTTTCACGGTTTACCTATAAAAGGAGTTCACCGCAGCCTCAGCACAAAACAAGGGCAATGAAGTAGTCTTCAGCTTTGTACTCTGTCTTCTCTAGAGACTCCTCTGGCAGAAAAAGACCTAGAGGTATTGATTGATAGTGCTTGAACATGAGCCAGCAGTGTGTCCAGGTGGCCAAGAAGGCCAATGGCATCCTGGCTCGTATCAGAAATAGTGTGGCCAGCAGGACCAGTCTATCCCCCTGTGCTGGGCCCTGGTGAGGCCACAGCTCAAGTGCTGTGTTCAGTGTTGGGCCTTTCACTCGCAGAGGGACACTGAGGGGCTGGAGCATGTCCAGAGGCAGGCACCAGAGCTGGGGAAGGGTCTGGAGCACAAGTCTGATGAGGAGCAGCTGAGGGAACTGGGAGTATTTAGTCTGGAGGAGACTGAGGAGACACATAATCACTCTTTACAACTACATGAAAGGAGCTTGTAGCAAATTGGGAGTCAGTCTCTTCTCCCAAATAACAAGAGATAGGACAAGAAGTGGCCTCAAGTTCTGCCAGAGGAGGTTTAGAGATTATGAAGAATTTTTCCCTTGAGAGGGTTGTTGGATGCTGGCACGGGCTGCCCAGGGAGGTGGTGGAGTCACCATCTTGGGAGATATTCAAAAGCACATAGATGAGGTACTGAGGGACACAATTTAGTGGTGTGCTTGGCAATCTGAGCTCGGTTGTAGGGCTTGATGATCTTAAGGATCTTTATGAACTGAAATGATCCTATGATTCTCTGAAAGTCCAACACTCTTTTTCAAAGAGGATGTTTCACATCAGACTCCAGTTAAGTACCTATCTGGGCAAAGAATAAAAAGTAGTCAGAGGAATAAGAAATGGTTCTAGAGAAAAAACAAAGAGATTTAAAGGAAATTCTGAGCCATAAAACCTGAGGTTAAAAGGTGAAAGTCTTTTATTTAATCACATGATCCTTTTTGATCCTCTGTCATGAGCACTCTAGGACCCAAACTGTTCCATGCTTATTTTGAGTGCACTGCAGCCTACAACATACTTGCTTGAGCCTCTGCAGCTATATGTCCCGCTCTGGGTTTTCCTAATTCAGTTTAAACTTTCCTTGCCTTTACAAGATCAGGCAAATTGCTATGTGAATGAAGATGATGTTGTATGACATACTTGTAATCACCCTTCTAATGATACAATAGCCTTTTGATTTTTTTCCCCCTAGTTATTTCCACAGCACAGAAGATTTGCCAAGAAGGAGACATTTATACAGGTATGTGCTTTACTGACTTCACATATACAATTTCCCACTTTTTCCATCTTGCACCTATCATTACAGAAACGATTGCAATAGAAACAATTTCTTATATGTTTGTCTTTAATGGCATCGCAAGATCCTTCAACACGTCATTGGAATAGACAGAACAGCATAATAATAGTAAACAAAACACATGACATTTGGGATTGTTTTAATTTAGCAATTTTCTCATATTATTTAAAATTTTTAATTGGTATAAAGTTTGATAAACTGTCACAAGACTTTCCAACAGAACTGCATTAACACTTGAAAGAATTCAGAGTTGTATAAACTAATGGTATAAAATGTTCCTATACATTTGATAGCACCTCACCTGTTAATGAAATTGAAAAGAAATAACAATATGCTATGTTTGCAAAAGTTTTTCTGCAATTCCATTTGACTTTAGTATGCTCCTTCACTGTATGATGAGTAAAAAGCTGGTTTACACTATTGGCAGTGGAGCTATTGCCAAGTATTTTGGGAGCAGATTGCAAAGGGAAGAAAACCCAAACTTTCAAATAATTACTTTGGAATCATTATTCCATTTCTCCTGTTTTTTTTCTCAGTCACCTTGGTGTCATCTCAGCATCTGAGATGAAGAGCAGGGCTGGTGATAGCATCAGTTGATAAGGGACAATCAGTACATTTTCCTTTTCTAGCATGATGTCATACCTTTTTTTACTCAGTGAAAAAGAAACTAGAGCAAACTAAATTACCAGTAATTGAATCATTTTTTTTTCCTTTCAAGACCTTTCTGCCTGTTCACTCCACTCCACAGTTTATTGAGAGTAGCTCAGCTCAGTGTTCATTTTCTTGAAAAGAATCAAAATTATATTGACAATTCATTTCTACGCAAATGGGAAGAAAATCTCATTTTAAAAGCTGAGACCAGGCACAACTGCTCAGGAGCTGCTGGTGTGAATCAAAGTGCTTACCGCTTCTCTCTTGTCTTGGCATTCATCTCACTCTGGTGCCTCATTACTTGACCTTGACCTTACTTGGATTACACAGTGATCTTGGCCTCACTTCAAGTATTTGCTTTCCAGCACTGGGTTTTTTGGCTATCTCTTGTCCCAGCCCAAGGATGTCAGCACAGCAGCAACCTTGGTGTATGTTCATTGAGAGAGCTCAGACAGCTTATATCAGATGAAGATCTGTTTGGTTGTTCATTCTTCCTTTTTGTGCCTGATTTAGTAGCCCCAAACTGTATTTGAGTCACAGACACAATCTGAGTCTAAATAAGAACCCAAGAGCTACTCAGTTCTGCCCCTGTGGCCATAAACATGTTACTTAGCCTCATCTCTTTCTGCCTTAGCAAAAAAACACTCACCTGCTTTACAGTAATACCAGAAAGATCTGTTAATTAATATTCTCAAAGCTCTCACAGTGTAAAATGTTATTTATTAATATTTGCTAATAATCTGTAGTTTGTTCTTCAACATATAGTAGACTCTTAAAAGCACTTCTGAGCATATGGACACGCTATGGTACCTCCTTCAAACACAGATCCATAAATACAATTTTTCCTTTCTACTTGGATAAGAGTAGCTATTTAAACCCCCAGAAAGGACTTTGGCTTCTGAGGCAGCTGCTATCAAATCAGAACAGTGAGGCTACCAGTAAGAAACTTAAAGTAAACAATTCCAGCTATTTATTGTCTGTTACAATACAAGTAGGTGTAGAAATACTGCTCCATTGTTTCATGCCTTCATTGACCAAATTATTACTTCCTCTTGTGTTATTGCAACCATCACTTTCTTTTAAAAGCTGTACCCTCCTTCATAACCACCTGACCTTGCAAAAAAAGGGACATCAGTATTTTTTTATGTATTCTCCATTCAGGCAAAAAGTAAAAAAAAAAAATTAAAAAGCCATTACTACTATTTAAACTCAACCAAATGGAAATGCTTTGTCTCTAACTGGTGTTGGGCACATTATATGTTCTTGTTCTGCAGTACAGTAAGGTTCAAGTAATGTTGCTTCCAGGTAACGTTTGCTCATTGATCTTCAAGGACTTGTGTTAACTTTTTCAGCGCAAGCACAAATGGAAACTTCAACAGGCAGTGTCTATCTTGTGATCTGATTGAAAACTGTACTTACTTCAGTGCATCCTTCAGTCACAATCTGGAATACTTCCTACTGACATGTGAAGGTATGTTGGGTTTTGTTATTGCAAAATTGTTGTGCCTAAGGATGGTATTTAGAGCCAGCATTGATATCTTTAGATATCCTGTGTGCCTGTGGGCAGCATTGAAAGACTGCACATAAATATCTGGGTTATTTTGCTTTTAAAGCTTTACTCTTAGTATTTTTTTTTTCATTTGTGTAGTTTTATTTTTAACTAGAAAGCAGATTTGTGCAACCTTTTTCCGTGTGTATCTGGTTATCAGAGATAGAAGTACATTCCTGTAGCCACTCCAAGCATCCTTAAATTGAAGAAACAGCAAAACCTAGAGCCATAAAACATCAGAAAGTTTGTTAGAGTTTAACCAGTGGGATGTGGTTAACTATGGGTAGCTGGATCTGAGTTCTAAATGCTTCAGCTCATACCAGTACTGTAAAGAGAGGCTTCAAAGTGAGTAAGTTACAATGAAAAGACAATTTGCCAAGAAAAGGCAACTTTGCAGAAAGCTACCTAATGGACAATGTAAGTACAGAATATCTAGTGTTTCACTGCTTATTCATCATAAATTTACCTTAGCTTGGAGTAGTTTACACATCCAACTGACATTTTCTGTGTTGGAAATACCTTGGAGTATCCAAAAGGCTAAGGATAGAGGGCATTTTAGCAGAAGAGTCATAAAAATCAGCTTTCTTCAGCAATGTTAAGAACAAATGCAGAATCCAGTGGCATTTAATCCTATGTAATGTAATTCTGCTTAATTATCCTAAATTGCACACACAGTGCAATCACATCGGTCGTTCGCTGATATGATTGAAGCTGCTCAAAATTGCTCTGCGTGCCCTCTAAAACAAAAAGCAGCAGGCCACCAGGAAATGCATGTTCTATAGCACAGGAGAAAACAAATGTGTATGTAACATAAAGAAAAGTGTATGCTGTTATAGAGCAGTGAAGTGCTCTCACTGCTTAACGTCAGCAGTCTGTTTGGAGATGCATGAACTCCTTCTCTGACTGGCAAATATTCCTTGGTGCCAGTAACTTTGTGGTGAACACCAAGGGTAAAGAGTTATTTGACCTGGCAAAATGGGAAATAACCAGAATAATAAAGATAGTGGAGAAGCAGAACAGTTAATGTAACACCAAGTAAATTGTCTGTACATGGACATTTGTAAAAGTATGTTCTGTGCCAAGAAGGAAAGATAGACTGTATTTTGTGGACATTTACAAGTATTCTAAAAAATGCTTGGCAATACAGTTCAGAGAAGTAGCATGAACAGTATAATGGCTACAATCAGCTTAGCAGACCACCTGTAAATCTCTGAATCTCTAGTTATGGCAGACACATGCCAAAAAGTGTGATTTCTCAATAACATTCATTTTCTCAGTGAATGTTACTACATTTATGAAGTTTGTCTCTTAAAAAAAAAAAAACAAAAATTAACCTGTACGATTTTCTTCTTGTTTGCATTTCAAAAAAAAGCTGTCAGTAGCTACTAGGGACAGTGTCCATTTCCTTTGCATCAAGGTAGTTGTTTTACCATAATTAGAATAATGAATAAGGTTTCTAAAGAATTGTATCAACAGTTATGAGGGGATATATTTGGATTGCATTATGTCTCAGACACAAAAACCTGCACTGATACCTGAAGAGATTAATGAATTTTATTTGTGTGTACATTAATCCAAGTATACAAGATAATGATTTTGCATTATGTGTGGGACAGGTTCTTAGCTGCTGTAAACAATGTCTCCATTATAGGGTCATTAGACTTAGATCTGTTTACATCTACTGAATATATCTATCTGAATATATCTGATTATATACTAAATATATCTGTCTGAATTTTCATTATAGAGGACTAAATTCTCAAACTGTAATCTCAATCACTGTAGCACAAATACAGTAGACTTTGAACTGTAGAGCTAGTGTTGGTATCTCCACTTAGATACCTTTGCAAAATGTGTATACTGATGTGGGTCAGGTCAATGGGAACATCTGTTCTGGCTGAAATGCAGACTTCTGGATAAAAGTTATTGTCCCATCAGACTTTCATCATATACTAAGGTAGAGCTGTTGGGATTTGGTAATCGCTTTGATCCACAAATAGGAGACCTCCTCAGGCTACTTAGCTAGAGTTTGGCCTTGACTCACTTTGTCTCAGGGTAGTATTTTATTGCTCATAAGCAGTCACACTCTAGTATCTTTTTGATTCATATACACATATAGCACATAGCTATTATCAGGGTATATCAGGGAGCTCTGCCTATCCTGCAGCTGATCAAGCAGGTAGAGCAGCAGCAGTCCACCAAAGTGAACAAATGTTTGTCTTAGAACATCTGCTATCTGTTGTAGAAAAGCAGCCAGAGCTCAGGTCTTGCTGTACACTCTGTGACTGCCTACAAAGGTGTGTGTTTGTAGCAGTAATTGGTGTATGGCTTTATGTCACACCCGTATGAATCTTTGAAGGTAGCTAAACATAAATTATTTTACTGCAGTCAAGCCTGTAATAATTTTTAATTGTGTATTTTCTCAGGTGTCCACAGGATAAATGCATGGAAACAATTTCTGCACTGACACTTAGAGACTGACCTCCACCATACTGCAGTTTCACTCTATCCCTTTAATTAACTTGCTTTGTGACTTTCCACTGCTAACTTCATTGAGCTTAGAGACACAGACATGACAGGCTCATCTTAAATTCTCTAAAGCTGATGGCAAGGTTTGTAAGAATTGATTAAGCAACCAATGCTTTAAAGTACTGTGTGATACTTCAGTGAAAGGCAATGGAAAGGAAAAACATCTGTCTTAACCCGAAACCCTAAGAAAGGTCTGGAATTGCTCATTTAATCCCAAAGGTCAAGAGTTGGAAGTGTTCTACTCACTGCTTTGGTAATTTAGAGGAGCCATATAATTTCTTAAAGAAGTTTTTTTGCTGCCTTGCAGACTATGCTTAACAGCAGTGCTACCTGGCACAGACTGAAATGAGAGAAGTATTCTATAATAAAAGGTAACCTCTCTTTCAAGAGGACAATGTAATGCTTACTGTCAGGAGACAACATTTATTGCAATCACTCAGTCCCACAACGCTAGTTACCTTATTTTTCATCTAATTTTATATGCTTATGATTGAATTACTGTAGCAGGATCTAAGGAAACATGATGCTTTGCAGACTGCTCTTAGATTATCTCCTCTAGACACTGTCTAAAAAGCAATATATGCTGAGCAAGGTCACTCCTACTGTCATTTTCATCAGAAAATATGGGTTCATGCTTCTGTCTGCTCTCATAAACCAGAACAGGCACTGCCACTGTTTCTAAGATAAACAGAAAGAAGATCTGGATGGAAAGATTTTGCTACTTTACACATAAATTTCATTGTGGATGGGATGTTTCTCATCTGGAATGGGATGTAAAATTCAATTGCATAGAGAAAAGGATAAGAAATTACAAGTTTGGACTGTGTAAACAATTTGTTCCTGTTTCTCTAGTGATGCTCAGTCAGGAACAGTGCACGTCATAAGGACACTAAGCCAGTAAAGCATTAAAACCCATTTTTAGGTGATAACTCTGTCTTCTCCGAAGGATGAAGCCTTATCAACGACTACCATTGTGTTAGCTGTACAGTGTTTTAGTATGTCCATTTTAAATGGAAGCACCTTTTCTTCAATAACTCCATCCCTTGCTCTCCAGTGTAACCTGAAGCACTATTAAAACCTGAGTCCTAATGAGGTTCTTCATGGGGGAAGAAAGGATGTACAGCCATTTCTGTTGCAGGTTAACTTGTACTCTGACTATCCATGTGACAGGCTTTTTTTACTGTGTTCTCACTCTCATAAAAAATGTGTGAAGTCACTGAGACTTTTGCTTGAACACACAGAACTGGCAAAGGTTTTCTGGATCCTGGAGTTCAAGTCTCTGCTATTGCAGACATCAGCATTGTAGCATCCTTTACATTTGTTGATCAGTCTCATCAATTGATCTCAGCCCTGAACTGGCCAGCTAAATAACCTGAGCAGGTGTGAGGATCCCCATAAAGGGTTAATGCTTTCTGTCTCTGAAACAAGAGGATAGTGAAGAAAACCTCTAGTACATGCATACATTACTACAATTAATGCCATTTAATACATGATGAAAATGATGGGGGTGGGGGGAGGATGGAGAGTTGTTCTTGGAATGCCTACAATCCTGCTTATTAAAGTTCTCTGTAGTCATGCATTATCAGGAAAGGATTAATCATTTTTAGGGATGACACAAAGAAAATTGGTAGTTACACAGAAGGGAGAGGACTGTAATGAGGGCTAAGAGGAAACTTTTATCTCATACTTGGCTTGGTTGCTGGTGATAAATGCCTTTGCCGCTGCACTGTGTATTATCCTTTTATTCAATGATAAGTTTGGGATATGTTATCTTTCACTTTGAGAAAACAGTAACAGAATAGGGACCACTATCTCTTTCTATAGGTCTCAAGTCCTTCCTCTTTTTCCAGAAACAGTAAAATTATTTTGGATCCAACAAAGTCACTACAGTTTATCATAGCTCTTTGAAAATTATCTCTGCTGGAACCTGTGTTTGTAGCTGACCGGCAGCCTTTACTGTCAGTATTGTGCAGTTGAAATGACTTTAAAGCTGTCTCTTGCTTTGGAGAAAGGAAAATAGACTCTTCTAACAACAATGTTGAAATATTATCACTTGATTTTTGATGTCCTCTCTAGCACTGCAGTTATCAATATCCTAGCCTAGGTGCTGTAGTACGCACAGGTAATTGGTATTAAGTCATTTCTGCATTTCCTAGCAGACAATTTGGGAGCTGTAGAGTAAAATGATATGTTGCAACTGAGCTGTGCTTGATAAAATACCTGAAGAACCAACAGGAAAGGGATTTATTTGTATATACATTTGCTTTTCCCCAGGTATGTCCTCTGAGCCACCAGCCATGATGACAACAGCTCTGTAACTACACTTCTGGCCCTACAGTGCTGAAGGATGCCTGTAGACCCAGGAAATCTTTAAAACTAGGATTTATAACTCTTATGCCTTTCAAAAACAGGATTTAGGCCTTGTCAGACAAAATCTTGGTTCGGTCCCATAAAGTGGTGCAAAAGCAGAGAGTAGGAAAGGTTTGCAATGGAAGGACCTCCTTTGAGAGTGATTCATACTGATGTAGAAGCAATGCAACCAAAATAGTAACAATTCCAGTCAAGTTTCCCACATTATTGTACGTGTAATTCGTTCTGTCTGTGTATTTCTAAGTTTTAAAAGTGCTGCAAGTTCATTCTTTATAGAGGTGGCCTGTGGCTAGCTATAAACTTCTCAGCTCCTTAAACCGTTTCTTGCGAATTTAATTATTTCCTTTCCACCCTCTTGTTGGAATATGGAAACACCATCTTGACATGGGAACACTTAGGAGTGTTGCTTTCTTCTTACACTTATTATGTTTATTCTGGACATTAACAAGTCCCTTTATTATTCCTTGCCTATTTTCCAGGTATTTGTTGGAGTTAGCAAAGATTTCCCACTACCATATTTCCCCAGTCTGTCTGGCTCTGCTTTGTGGCAGATTGCCCTAGTCTCAATTTTAATCACCTTTAAACACCATAGAGTCCAGAGCACAATTTAGAAAGTATCAGCCTTTCAGTATGGAGAGATCTAAATGCATGTTTTGGAATCAATTTACAAATTTAGATTTTCCTGCCTCCAAGTTTGTGTTTGCAGCACAAACTCCTGAACACACAGGTGATAAAAATCTGAAATGTATAGTTACGTTTCTGCAGGATACCACAGACACATAATCCTTTTGTGTACATTACAAACCGCATTAAATGAAATAATTAATTTGTAGCGATGGGTGCTTTAAGACAATGCATCGGCTCACCTTTTGTGCTTGTTGGGACCAGGAATCAAAACAGGGCTCATATCCCTGATCAGTACAATCTTCCTAAACCCAGTTAGTGATTGCTAACTGGCACCTCTCCTTTCCTTTAATAACATGATAAGGCCCTTTTACTAAAAACCGCTTGCCAGGACTCCTGCAAAGAGAACTTCTAAATAGACTGGAGATGGTCAGAAAGGTGGAAAAACCAGGTCATTAATGCTGCCTCATGTGCTGTGTAGACCAATGCTGTACAGCATGGGATAAAACTCAGTTTACAGCCAGGTTGATGGGAACATCCCTGGAAATGCCAGCATCCAGTACCATGTCCAGTGGCACAGCTCAGCTCAAAGGTTTAAAACTCATTATTTTGTTTTAAATATGAGTAAACATAAAGTTCTGGGCATTGTTTCTAGGATTGTGGCTATACTTAGATGCCATGTACTTAGATGCTGTTACCACATAAGGACTTTGTCCTTTTTGAGGATATTTATTTTGGAAAAATCTCCTAGTATTTTGTTCTCTCATGGGATTACAATCTGATTCAACTAGGCTTGAATGAAGGCAGGCTAAATCAAAACCACTAATGCACTTGGATTTACAGATGAATTTTGCTGCAATAAAGTTACATGCTATTTTGCTCGTCTTCTTATGGATGCCATTAGATTCATCGGCATTTTTTATAGTGGTGAGGTTTAGGAACTTTTTTCCTGGAAAACCTCATAAAATCCTACACATATAAATTCTAATATACAAACAGCTCAAAAATGTACTAGTTTTAGCATGTCAATCATGAGAAAGTTTTTTCTGTAATACTTATGAAAAAAAAACCTGATGGGTTTGTACTGCTTCTATACTTTCTGAATAAAAGTGACCGAATCCTTTCTGCCTCAGTGAAGGAGATCATGACAATTGTCTTTCACCAAGAGTGAATCAAATCACATTTTGCTTCCATTTCTCCATTAATATGAGAGGGCCATGGGATCATTGGCAGTAATTTGTACGTCTGTGTCTCTTTGAGCAGGAAGAACTTAATATTATTTAATATCTCAGAATAATTCTATGTAGAGAGTTATCAGGATACAGGGAAGAGGGAGTAGAAGTTTTATTGTTGATAAAATAAATGCTGCATTGTTTAATTTGAGTTATGGAAAAATATGTAAAGCCCTTTGCAACCTTTCCCCAGATGATCATTTTCATCCTTTCACCAAGTGGGAAGGAGAGGTGCAGTGAGAATTAGTAGTTTGCCTGTGGCCCCATCTCGAGTCAAGTATCATGACCCCCATTTCCTTCCCCATATTGCAAGAAAGACAGCACTCTGAGGAAAAGCACTGTTGGCTACTGGAACAGGCCAGAAATGTGTCTAGCTCTGTAGCCAGTTTCCATCAGTGGATGGTGCATAATTACCCTCTTTAGGATTTTTGCAATAATGTACCCATCAGGGACATGTCTGCCATGCTTTGGCAATAAAAGGCTGGCTCATGCCTTCAGGCAGGAGAATAATGAACCTCTTTTACATCTTTCTCGATTCTTTCATTTAATCAGACCTTTTAGCCTGTGCCATTTGGGCCAGACCTACCATGTCTGGAAAGGAATGGGAAGTCTGAAGAGAAGGATTTTTTATACTATGGACAAGCAGGTGCCTGGAGCCATAGGTTGATATGTCTACCATTCATAAAGAATAAGTTCACAAAGCAACATTTTGTCCACAAAACCTAATTGCATTACTCATGCATTACCTTATATATGACACAGAAATTATGCATGTCACGGTCTCATCAGTAGCTTTCCTAGAACCAGATTATTCTTAGTAGTTCAGGCAAACATCGGTGCAAGCAATAATAAAAGTATGCAACTTAGCTCTCCCCTGGATATATTTGGCTATTTTTGGACTATAAACCAACTCAATATTTAGGCAAGTATATTCACAAGATTAGGTGGATTGCTTTCTTACTTTTCCTTTCTATAACAGAATAATAACATTATTTGTATAGCACTATTAGATTCTCTAAATCCTCAGTAGACAGCTATGATACATACACTTAAAAATAGGTGGTTTATATAATAGCTATTTTAATTTGTTGACCCATATCTAGTCCTGGAGAGTTCAAAGACATGTTTGGTAACAGTGGTCCAAAAAGTCCTAACTAGCTTAAAAATGCTAGTTAGGATGCATGGATTTGATTTTTTTCTCTGTCACAAGCTCCTTGAGAGAAAACAAGCAAGATCTTGTATTTCCAGCTTCCTAGAAGTGTTGTGAAAATAAAATCCATTACTGACTGCAATGCTCAGATGTGCAGTGACAATAAGGGGCAGAGAGACTTCTGGATGGATAAATAACCAGAGTGGTTTTGAAAGATTCAGTGAATCTTTTCACTGCAGAGAAACCTTCCTAGCAGAAACCCAGCTATTAGTATGCAGGGCAGCACTCCTGTAACAAAACCAGCATGTACAATGATTAAATCATACCAAGTGAGGAGTTAACAAGGCATGGCTGCACGCATTTGCTGTTAGCTCACAGCACCTAGCGATATTTCGTCTCGATAGCAATTCAATAACTAGTCTGTAATTACATCCAGGCCTTAATAAGTGTGGGGACAGTCCTCCCAGGTGCTCGATACTCTTAAGTCCCAGCAGCCACAGTGGGAGCTAGAGGTACCAAGAGCATCAAGAGCCCCTTGGTGTGTTGAGGGATGAGACTCCAGCAAGACCAGGCTCCCACTGTAGCCTTCCTCAGTGCCATTAGAGATAGCCAACCATCTCTTGGATGAGGGATTGAATTTTGAGTTACAGCAGCAGTAAAACAGTTATGAAAAATATAATCTATTTTGACTTAAAACACGTCATTATCTATTATATGTTTTTACAGCCCTGTGAGTGTGTCAGGAAGTAGGAGACACGGTGCAGTAGTTTGGAGGGTCCTTAGCTGTGTGTGTGTGTGTGCAGTTTGCTCCTTCTGCGTGATGTAGAGCATTGTTCTTCTAAGAGCATTTGAAAAGGGGGAAAAAGTGTTTCCTTGTCAAATGTGATAGGGACAATGTTTTGTTAGAACTGTTTTCTGTCAATAACACCCAGGTTAAAATGGTAGAAAGGCTTTTTCTTGCTTTTGAGACACAGAGAAAATGAAGTTGCTATTTAACCTGTCTGGGTAACCATTCCACGTGGCTTAGGGCATCTGTGGCAGTCATCTGGGGAAACTTTGCTGCGATGGGTACAATTATCTCACTCCAGAGCCTGAAACGAATGTTAAATGCACAGAGGGGAAATACCTTCATTTAATCCCTACTTAAACTCAGTTATGTAGAAAGCCTGCTGCCTGGCAATATTTCTGAAGTATGTAGGTTTAGTGTCAACTAATAACATCATAAAACTACTCATCATGGTAATGGCAAAGCATCTTAGAGAGTCTCTGAAGCACTTCCTACTGAAATTCAAGTAAATGCTTTCTAAGTGCAGCTGGTCCTGCTAAAGAGGACCAGAGCTTCTCAATTCAGGTGACCTTTGGCAGGGATCATAATAAATGATGTTGTTGAGGTAGTTTAAAGAGACTTAATTACATGCTGAAATAACTGCTAGCACTGAAAAGGAGTTTTATTAACCAAGTCAAGAACTTACGGATAGAGAAATGCAATAGGCACACCATGGTTTAAACAAGTGTGAAAGGTTGCTTCCTGCATTTTACTAATGCGGTAGATGCCAGCTGCCACCACATCTCAGTGCAGCCATGTCAGTAGCTCTGAAGACAGCCAAGGCTGAGAGCCAACTTTAAATATTTTCCTTACTGCAGATGCCATAAGCAATAGCTCCCACGTGCTGCAGGGCAAGGTCTCATCTGATTGTGCCTCTCTGCCCCACCTCATCTTGCTGTGAAATGCAGAAACCTCCTTATAAAGCACCTTACTGTATTTCTCATCAGTACATCTTGGATGTCCACAAAGGACTGGAAGACAAAGTCAATGCTGCCATTGAAAGAGGCAACTCCATCCTTTTGGGGGCTTTTCCACCAGTCTTCTACCTGTCTCACAAATAAGCTTACTCTGAGCTGGGTCCAGGAACTGAACAGAGTGAAAATTAGATATAATGTAATTTTTCTGTTGAGACCAGTTCTAAAAGCTGTTCTACTGTTTTGCTGAGTGGTTGTACAAACATTTCTGATTGTGCAAAGGAGTGGAAAATTCTGGAACGGGACCAAGTGGCTGAGATGGAGATGGAACTGGACAACATTAGTTTAAATATTTTAGGGAACAACTGAGTGAGGATTGGGGAGTATTTTATGGCCCATCTGATGACTGCATCTTATTATTGCTGTATCCTGGTGTAAAGTGGTATCCGTATTCTCTATTATTAAAAAATAAATTATAGTTTTCACCTGCTGCCCAAAGTTATGTTATTTTCCATCACAGCAAGTGTTATAATAAGCTTCAACAGAAAGGTTTGCTGTTTATTGTCTTATGTGCAACGGGGATTCAGGTTTTCTGAACTATCCTTGTCTTGGATCAAGGGTTGACAGCAAGTGGTTCAAGCCACCAAGCAAGTGGTTCCTAGCCAAAATATCTAGCTAACAAGATCCAAGATGCATGGGAGAGATGGAGGTAACACTGAAGTGCAGATAAATGTCCTGCAGATAAATGCTCCTCCAGCAGCCTGGCATGACCCAGGAGCTTGGGTGCAGGCTACCACTTCATCTGAATGCTAAATGATCACTGCCATGCTTGTGCCTGGAAGGCATTCCCAGTGGTTGCTCACGTATTAGGTCACTGGGTGACTGTTATCTGTTGTGACCAGAATGGTTTCCTATACAAGGATGATTACACCACCACTTGGGGTTTTGTATACCCAGTAGCGGGAGGCTGTAATTAGTGCTTCCAGGCAAACTGTGACCTTTTGGAACTTTTCCTGAGGCCTATGAAGCTTAAATTAGTTTGTGCTGTTTGAAAGCATGCACAGACTTAATCTCTGGGTCCTATTTATATTATAATTACTATATCGTTCACATTTGCATTCACTTGACTCCCTTTCTTACTTAACAGCCGAGGTTGGCTCTTGTGTCTCAACTCCTTTGTGTGCAGTTCATAGGTCAGAAATCCCCAGGGTAAAAGCAGGATGGGGAGTGCTTATTCTTACTCCCTCACATCTCATACAACTTCAGAACAGCAGGCTGGTATGAAAGATCCCTTTTGCACAAGCAGAGAGTACCACACGAGCTTTTTCTTTGGGAAAAGAGAGGATGCTATTAATGGTTTGGAATTTGAAAGAGAACTTCTTTTCTGTCAGCTGCTAACAGTGTAGTTATTACAGTAGCCTGAGATTAATTAAAATGGTGACTTTTGTGAATGTTCCAGTCACGTTTTGTCTTCCTTTAAGACTCATTTATGTTAGAAAAATATTTTGCTATGTTATAAAACATCTTTAAAGAGTCATAAAATACGCATAATATTTTATATTATGTGACTAAGTATTAATGAATATTCAATTAAAGAAAAAAATCAGAAAACACCTGTAATTACCAGTGCATAAAAAAAGAAGATTGTGGAATGAAATCGAGACTCCTGTCCCCTTCAAAATTACCTCATTCTGCAAAGCTCTGCATGTTCCTGGCTTTCTCATGCTTAAATCCTGTTTTCATTTTGATTCTTGCTTGTAAATACAAGCTGTCTGGCATTGCCCAGAGGAAGGTGATCTATCATCTGCTTACAGCCAGGGTTCTTGTCATTCGGTCATTCCGTACATATAAAATTTTATCTGAACTCCTCTTGTAGGAGATAAATGACCATGACAACAGGCTTCCTCCAATGCTTCAAGTAATGAAGCTTCACAAATCAGGCAGTGGCATCCTGCATGTTAAGGCTAGGGTGCATGTGCATTATTTCCAGCTATATGAACAACCTTGGTTGAACTCATTATTCTGCAGTGGATAGTACAGATGTTACCATCCTGCAAGATTTAAAGCTTTCTCTAAGGAAAACTATTTCTTTCACCTTGTTTGCCAGCTGGACCAGCTGTAAGGTTTATTGCTGTCTTTTGTCTCCTGTTTGTGTGATACTTGTTTAGTCCCTTATTAATACAGTCAGCACATTAAAGATATATTAAAACCTGAGAACTCATGAGAGGAAAGCAGCTTAATAACCAGATAATGTGAAGCAATGGTTTTTATGGAGTTGTTTGTGGTTTTTTTAAGTTAATGTCCAGCATCACTTATTACTAAACTAGATAGGATGTCATTACTTTGTTGCAAGAGAATTTTGCTTGTGGAAAAAAAAATAAATTAAGATTATCTTAATCAATTTATACTAGGCTTTTAATGGAATAAACACAAAATATGCAAGCAGGTTTTATTCTGTCAGTGTTAATGAGTTGAAAATGGCACTTCTCAGAGGTTTGTTGTTTTTTTCATGCTGCGATTACAAGGAAACATCCTTTTCCTTTGAATATATCAGCTGGGAAGAGTAACAGGGACTCCAATGCTATTCCTCTCCTTCCACAGCAATGCCAGGACATGGCTATACACTCTCCTCATCATGAGAGTGCTGCCATGTGTGATACTTTTTAATCACTGAATCACAAAATCATTGGAGAATTCAGGTGGGATGGAATCACTTCCCAAGACTTTCCAAGGTAGGCAGGGAATACAGAAAATGTCGGGCATGTTCCTCCACACATGATATATTCTCTTAGGATTAGCATATATGAATCCAATAAGTGACTTACATTTTAAAAATGGGTGAAAATGTTAACCTTTGCTTTCATCTCTTTTTGAAGTTTGCAGAAAGCCTGGATGAAAATTGAATTCAAAGAGGTTAAATTAATGAGGGCTTTGATTTGAAATAACAGTAAATAGAAGAGAAATTGGAAAAAGAGGGAGAGCTGAGGATGGGGGTTTCTCTTTTTAGATTCATTCTTCAGTCGTAGCTCTGAACCAGCATCCTAGAACAAAATACCTTGGCCTTTTGGGAAGCTGGTGATCTCTACATGAGCTGAAGTGGTTTCCTCCTACCTTTGGTGTCTGTATCTCAAAGTATACAGTCATGGTGCATTATCAGGCTCAGAAACTCTGTAAGCAAATTCTTATTACCTACCTCATTTGTACAGCTGATTTTAACATTATCTGCAACATTTCTTGAAGGTTGTAGGTCTTCCATGTTCCTCTTTGGAACCATCCACATGCATTATTGCATTACAGCTTTTGAAAACCTTAGCCAGCGGCTCATAAAAGGAAGGAAACGGTTTCCCTCAGCCCACTCAGTGTGATACTTCATTGGATGATATTAATTAAGGAGAGGATGGGGATTAGGAAAGGAATTATAAGGAAAGGTTAAGTACTCGCTAAATGAAAGAAGGCGATAGATTATGATGAAGAGAAATATAAGGCTAATTGGAGATCAGCAGCAAGGTTCGTTAGGACCTGGTCTTGGGAATGACCTTACTTATATTGTTCCCTGGCAGCCTGGGAACCCAAAGCTGGATGTAGCTAATGGAATTTATTAAGGTCACAAAGTTGATAAGCATCATCAGAAGGGAGACAGAAATATTGGAGAATCTGTCTGTCTTGCAGGGCTGGAGTGTGAGAAATTCATAGTACAAAAAGCAAAATTAAGCACACGGTGACTTAGGGCAAGAATTTGTTTTGTATTGAGCTTGAAGCTCAATGAGTGCCTGGACTTGCAATGTTAATCACTGGATGGCTGCAAATCACCTCTTGACTTTAGTCATGGGAAAGGCAAATGCTTTTTCTGGATGGATCTGGCAAACAGTTTTCCATAGAACTGAGCAACAAGCAGTTTCACTGTATAAGGACCAGTTAAGATGTTCTCTGCAGCAGGGACAGAGTCATAGAGTCGCAGAATCTTAAAGGTTGAAATGAACCTTGAAAGATCATCTAGTCCACCCCCCCGCAGGTCCCTGAATGACCACCTAGAGTAGGTCACACAGGAACTCACCCAGGTGGGTTTTGAATGTCCCCAGAGAAGGAGACTCCACAACCCATCTGGGCAGCCTGTGCCAGTGCTCCCTCACCCTCACAGTGAAGAAGTTTTTCTTATATTTCTTTGGAACCTTTTATGTTCCAGCTTGTACCCATTGCCCCTTGTCCTATCATTAGACATCACTGAGAACAGCCTGACTCCATCTTCCTGACACCTGTGCTTTAAATATTTGTAAACATTAATGCAGTCACTCCTCAGTCTCCTTCAAGCTGAAGAGCCCCACCTCCCTCAACCTTTCGTAAGGGAGATGATCCACTCCCTTAATCATCTTTGTGGCCCTGTGCTAAACTCTTACAGCAGCTCCCTGTCCTTCTTGAACTGAGGAGCCTAAAACTGGACACAATATTCCAGATATGGTCTTCTGATATTTCCTGTTCAGGAAGGAGGAACTGAATATAAAACATTCTTACATTAAAGAGTATGATGAAAAGAAACTTTGTCTTACTAAAGGGAGCTGAAATAAAACTAGTTTATCTTGTTGGATGAGAGCTTTGGGAACACATGGCTGCTCTAGCTATAATGGGAATACTCATGATTAGTAGAAAACAGCTCGTTGGAATGAACCCCAAAAAGTGTAAATTGGAGTGACAGTCAGTATAGCTTCAAGTTAAAAGGCAGCTCCTACCAGAAGAGTGAAACACCAGTAAGAATTACACCAGTGAAAACAGTTACATTTAGAAGATGTTTGTCAATACTTTTATAATAGAGCTACGTGAAGAAGCAAAGGAGAATCTTCTCAGACCTGGAGTTCCTACATCCTTTGATGTTTCTCAGACTATAGGGCAGACTGGAGTGGAGCTGGTTAGAGTCATCCCAACTTCCCACACCACTGTAGCTGCCTCTCAAACTGCCATGGAACAAACTGAGGACCTGACCATGCTTATTCACTTGAGCAACTTTTAGAAGCACACGTCAGACCTATTTTGTGTAATATGACGAAGGACAAATCTGTTGCTCATTTGCCCTCTAGACACTGCTAACTGAAGCTGCCTCAGAACAGCTAGTTTATAGCTGCTCTACATAAAGTAAGCATGAAATGTATTACTAGTATCAGATGGGGCAGAAACAAGCAATACCATCAGTGTGGTTTGTGCAATGCTGTGTGTTGCCCGAGAACAAGACAGTATTGATTATTTCACAAGACAAGTTACATTTGAGGAAGTAGATTAGATTAAAAAATTAAATGCCTTGGGGAGGATGAGTAGCAGCACAAATCTGTTTGATGTTTGTGTCAACAGGGTTGCCAAAGCAAACAGCATGAACATCTGTCTGTAGCACAGGCTGGAAAATACTGTGAATGGGAAAAGGTTTTAATGGTAAGCAGTGGTTCACAGAACTCCCCATGTCTTTATTTATTAGGCTGATAATATCACCCCAACATATGAACTTTATGCAGCACATATAAATAATTCATGGATTAGCAAATAAAGAGATCTGGAATCTGTACACAGAGATGGCTGTTGCCAATTATCTCACTTGTGCAGAGCCAGACCTCTCAGTTCCCATCGCTTGCAGCTGCTCTTTTAAATCATTCATCAGCGCTTAAGAGATATGCTGGTGGCACTGGCAGAGAGCATTTGAATTTTCATTGTTTACACACTGTGAATTTAGCTTCTGGTCTGAAATTATCTGCCACATTGAAGCCTTTGAGAATATGGATGAGAAGCATAAGACAATTCTTCTCTTTTTTTTCTGTTTTTAACACTTCAGTAACTTTGATTACCTTTTTTGCAATTTTACTTCATGCTATTTTTATAATCACTACTTTCATTTTAAAGTTATGATTGATAGATAACTGATACATCCCTATGCTGTTTAGATCATGATAACAGCAAAAATATTGTGCCATATTCTCTTGAAAGTATTAAAAAACAAATATCTGTTAAATATTGTGTTCAAAGTGGTATTATTTCTTGGTTTCATTTCAGAAATCTATACCTTACCACCTAAATATCTAGAGCTGCTTCTTTCTGATAACACTTAAGCAGAACCTTCTTGGAAATAATAATGAAAGCTGCTTAAAAATTGATGACATGCCATGGCAAATGCTTTTTCTTGTCAAATTACTGAGGCACTGAGTTTCTGTGCAGTTTCAGATCACGGCAGGTAGTACTTTCTTGATAATAAATTTGGCCATGTCATTATAGTGATATAGCTTAATATACTTCTAGTGTGGATAATGACAGTAATGTTTTTAAAGTCAAAGGCCCTATGATAAAGACAGACTTTTAGTTCTATTAATTGAAAATCTCAATCCTATAACTAGAGATTTATGCAGTATTATTAAATATTTCCTGTACAACCTCATCAAGATGAACCTGCTTTAGCAAGGTATTGGACTGGAGGATCTCTAGAGGTCCCTTCCAACCCTGACCATTCTGTTATTCTGTGTAACTATGCATCTATTTGGGAATCTATAGAGTTTGTCTATACAGACAGAAGTTTTGCTATCTATAGATTTGGTCCTTACTCTTAAGCTATAAATAAAGCAGCAGCATTATAGCTGCTGTCAGGTTGCTGGAGTGAGCTGGTGTGATGCTGGAGCCGAGGAGAGAGAGCAGAGCCTACAAGACAGGTGAAGCAGTTCCAGCTGATAGCAATCCAGGACACTCCATTCTGCTCCTGCCAGAGGGATGCAGAGAGGGATAACAGAGTTACAGTCTGTATGGTGACACTCAGCATCCTAAAATTTTGGAGGGAGGTGGCAGGGAGAGCAGTGCCAGGTTCCATACCTCGGGGAATGGAACTGCCCTGCTTTTAAATACTCCTCTGCAGCCATGGCTGAGGGAAGGAAACCAATAGCAGCAGATGCATCCCCTTGTCATGCAGGAAACTGGCCTGATGTGGTTGTGGCAACAGTCACTCAGGTTATGGGGTGTATGCTGGATCTCTCTTGCCTTTTCACATCAGGTGAAAAGCAGCTCAGTACATGCTTTACTTTCTCAAAGTGGATCACTTTGTGTTTTATTCTGCAAGGAGCACAAGCAAATACTTAAATCCAACCTCAGGACCTTTTTAAGCAAGAGGCAGAACATTTGTAAAGTTTCCAAGGGGGACAGTTAGACACAGACACTCATCAGCACTGATTAAAGAACAGAAGCAGCAGAATGTGCCAGGGCTCAGGAGTCCCAATCAAGGCCCGTTTTGGAAGGACTCTGGAGAGAGGAGACAGAGAGCAGAGGATGTCCTCACTCTGCTTCTGTCAGCTCCCAGCAGTTCATTGAACAAATTAGGTTTCACTCTCAGATCCGCAAACGACAGTGCATGGCATTTACCAGATGGCATGTGTAATGGGACTGTCACACCGTTATAGGTTTGAAAATAAAGTAGAGGAGGCAGCTAATGAATATACACTTCCTAATCTCACGAATTTTGTCCCTGTCAGGCATCAGGCACTCATGACTTGTGCTGAGACTTTCAAAGTGTGTGTACTAAAAGATGTAGTCTAGCATCTAACCAGGCTGTTTGACTTCTTTAAATTTACAATTGAAACAAGCAATTTTCATCATTCCTAAAAAAACCTAATTTTTCTTCTTAATGACTCTCAACCTGCTCACACGTGAAATGCATGAACTAGAACATCATCACTGGGAATACTTAATATCAAAAGTAATCTCTCTTAAAAATCTGGTGATACTAGTCTGTAGATTTTTGTCTTTCCTATTTTTCCTCATATTGAAAAATAAAAATTGAGCAAATCAAAAGTCTACATTTTCGAGGCTACTGATACATATTTTAAAATATTGTTATTTGATAATACCTCAAACTGAACTTTTTGTTATTGATTTGGGGAGTGATAGTCTCCAAAATATTGATTTAGTGAGACACTAAGGAAACACAATACATAATATATGGAATTTTCTAAATGACATACTGACGTTTTTCTTTCCTTATTAGTTTCTCATAGGACCAACAGAAAAAGGAAAAACAATTGAAAAATTAAAAGAATTATATGCATTGTATTTCTCTCCTTATCCTTTTCTTCTTGTTAGGCATTTTTGTGTTAATTAAAGGTCTGCTCTAGCTCTGATTCAAGTCATTTGGGAGTGTTCCTTTTATTTTTAGTGATGATTTTATCATGCCCATGATGAATTGTTTATTGGGTTTGTTGCTTTTCCAGCACACTGGCTTCTGGGACTGCAGGGACAAAGCAAGGCAGATTTATAAATAAATATGGTCAGCATACCAATGTATATTGGTAGCAGAAAGGTAAATTCAGCTAAATCCTGGTGAGTAAAACAGGGTTTTCCTCTGTGCATTATACTCACTTAGCTGCATTCTAAGAAAGTAATGCAAACAAAACAATTGGATTGTTAGTGAAGAAAATTCTCAGTTACTGGGAAACAAAAGTCAGGCTGCCATATCAGTCAGCTTAATTATACATAAACCCTTTTCCCACCTCTTCTCTGTATAGGTAAGGTCTACATTAAAGACACTCGGTTGTATGCAATGGGATGTTGTTTCATGGGAAAAACCATTGACACAGTTGTGTCACCCTAATGCCTTTCTTGCTATCAAGAACTTATTTCACTTACCAAACCAGTATGGATGTCTCACAGTTACCAGTTTTTATTGAGTGGTGATCATTCAGGAATTGCTTGTAGGCTGAAGGACTCAAGACATATTAAATGGAACTGGATCTCAGTGAATAATAAGACTCTTTAAGCTGTCTTAATTTTGAAGCTTAACTTGTTGAGTGTTTTGATATTCAATGTTGTTCAGCAGCAGGTTTCCCTTGCACTCCAGCAGCATGCCACCAGACTGTCAGAGCCTGAGAAAATTGGAAACACACTTTCTAACATCCTTTCCTCCATGAGTCTTTTGTATAGACAATTCCAAATGTTGCCGTCCCTACCAGCTGCACACCCTTGTCACATAGTATGTTTGAACTGAAAACACTGTAATCAAAGGAGATGTCCTGTTACAAAAATTGGTGGGGCTGCACCTTGAATACTGTGTTCAGTTTTGGTCCCCTCACTGCAAGACATGGAGGTGCTGGAGCATGTCCAGAGATGGGCACCAGAGCTGGTGAAGGGTCTAGACCACAAGTTAAATGAGAAGCAGATGAGTGAACTGAGATTATTTAGCCTAGAGAAGAGGAGGCTGAGGGGAGACATCATGACTCTCTACAACTACCTGACAAGAAGCTCTAGCAAGGTGGGAGTGAGTCTCTTTTCCCAAGTAACAACAGGACAAGAAGAAATGGCCTCAAGTTGCACCAGGGGAGGTTTAGATTGGAGATTAGCAAGAATTTTTTTTTCCTCAGAGAGTTGTAAGTCTCTGGCACAGACTGCCCAGGGAGGTGGTGGAGTCCCCATCCCTGGAGTTATTTGAAAGCTGTGTATATGAGGTGTTGAGGGACACGGTTTAGTAGTCAGCTTGGTAGTGTAAGGTGAGTGGCTGGACTCAGTGACCTTAAAGGTCTTTTCCAACCAAAATGATTCTATGATTTTATGATTCTATGATGTACGATATTCAATCACACACAGTAAGAGAGACTGCTGTTGGGAATCTTTTCTGGATGTACATCTTGTCTTTCCCCATCTGCTTACAGTTGCTGATTCACCATATTACATTGTGAGGAAAGGGAAGGAAAGTAAGATAACTACTGCCTCTGAGGTTAAGAATTAACCACAATCATTGCAGTGTTTCTTCCACCTTCCTAAGCAGTATTGTCAAACCCAGTGAAAATCTGCAGATATGATAGCCACAAACAAGTGGCTGTACTGGATCAGACTGAAGCTCATTTTGGCCTGGCATCCTATCTCCAAGAGCAGTCAGCAGATGATAATGGAAAACCAGAAAGAAGTTGATTGATAGCTACAAAATGAACCTCACCTCATGTGCAATCCCATTTTACTATCCATCAGCTACTTGGTAACTTTCTGAACAAAAATTTTAATCTAGACCACTGTGCTAAGGACTATAGCATCCTGTGCTGAAGACTATAGCATCCCGTGGTAAAGGCTGTAGCAGCCTAGCGACTGTAGCAATCTACAGCAACGAGTTCTGTGGTTCACTCAAGTGCATTGCATAGTAATTATATTCCTCTTTGTATAACATTGACTGATTTCAATTCATAATGATGCATTTTAAGACAGTATATGTGTCTTTTTTAGTGTGAGAGCCAAACTGGTGTTTAATTCATTTAAAACAAAAAATAAAAACAAACAAACAAACAAAAAAAACACTCCAAAACATTTGCAAAACAGCAACACTTATCCATAGCATACAAAATGTAAATGTTTTGTACTGTGCTGTTTGTGTGTCATTAGAATAACTTTAAAAGCAAGTGATTTAATTGTGTTTGTGCTAATTTTAATGTTTACAAATTAGGGAAAGATGCATTTAGTGATCCATTGGGAAAAGGCTTTGAAACCTCACATGTCTTCAAGTCTGCAGTACTGTCATTTATTCATAGACTCTTTCTAATACCAGGATGATTTGCTTTTTAGATTACTCTTGCATGGAAAGGGAGTCTCAGGAGTCTTCAGCTCCACAGTATTCAAAACCAGGTTCACATGCATCTGTGTATGCTTCAATATTAACCAAGTTCTTTTCTTCTTCTTTTCAAGGTCCCCGAGTCCCGATGGTGACTGTTCACAACACAACGAACGCACAGAGTAAGAATGGGCTCCAGCCTTGCAATTCTTCAGAGAAAAGTAACCAAGCAGGACACTGAGATGTAGTTGCTCTTTGGTGAACTTAGACTGGCAGGGAGCCCAGGCTCTGCCTAAATACAAGTCTTCTGCAAGCCAGAGGGACTTGTTGAGCTGTTTTTCTGCCATCACAAAAGCTTTCTGATTGGGCTATGAAGACAGTGGTTTAAGCATCATGTTTATTACCAACTCTTTCAAAAACTGAACAGTCCAAATCTCTCTCTGTCTTTTTGTTAGTCTTTCATGAATATTGATTTATTTCCTACTCCAAAAGCAACAAATATTTAGTTTAATCCATGATTTAAAAAAAAAAAAATCACTCTGATATAGATTACCAGGTTAAAAGAGATAACATGGAGGAGTGAGCTCCACAGTCACGGAATCACAGAATCATGGAATGGTAGGGCTTGGAAGGGATCTCTTAAGATCATCTAGTCCTACCCCCCGCTAAAGCAGGTCCATCTAGATCAGATCACACAGAAATACATCCAGGCAGGTTTTGAAAACCTCCAGAGAAGGAGACTTTACAATCTCTCTGGGCAGCCTGTGCCAGGGCTCCCTCACCTCAACAGTGAAATAGTTTTTCCTGGTTTTACTATTTACTAGCCTTCTGGTGAATCTGCCAGTCCTCCCAGTTTGGTGTCATCAGGGAACTTGCTGAGGGTACACTCTGTCCCATCATCCAGGTCATTGATGAAGATGTTGAACAAGACTGGCCCTAGAACTGATCCCTGTGGAACTCCACTGGCCACAGGCCTCCAACTTGACTTGGCTATGTTGATCACCACCCTCCGGGCTCTGTCATTCAGCCAGTTCTTGATCCACCTCACCGTCCACTCATCCAACCCACATTGCCTGAGCATTGCCTGCTCTCCCCTCATCTGGCCAGCCAAACATGCCATCACAGAAGGCCACCAGATTGGTCAAGCAGGATTTCACTTTAGTGAATCCTGCTTGACTCCCCCGATAACCATCTTTTCCTTCATGTGTTTTGAGATGGCATCCAGGATGAGTTGTTCCATCACCTTTCTAGGGATAGCGGTGAGGCTGGGTCCTCCTTCCTGCCTTTTCTGAAGCCTGGAGTCAGTCCTCCACAATAGATAAGCATGTGGGTATATCCCATTAGGTCCCATAAATTTATAGGTGTAAAGCTTGCCTAACAGTTCTCCAACCTCATTCTCATTCACCAAGGGAAAGTCTTCCATTCTCCGGACTGTTCTACTCTCCTCCAGGGACTAGGCTTCCTGAGGACTGGCCTTGACAGTGAAGAGTGAGGGAAAGAAGACATTCAGTACATCTGCCTTCTCTGCATCCTCTGTCACCAAGGCACCCTCCTTGTTCATCAGTAGGTTCACATTTTCCCTAGTCTTGTTTTTGCTGCTGATATATTTGAAAAATCCCTTCTTGTTTTCCTTTACTTCCTTTGCCAAGTTTGTTCCAAAAGAGCTTTGACCTTCCTGATTTTGCCCCTCTGTACTCTGGCAATGTTCCTATATTCTTCCCAAGGAACCAGGTCCTTTTTCCACCTTTCATAGATTTCTCTCTTCTCCATGAGTAGATCCAGTAGTTATTTTTTATCCATGTAGGCCTCTTGCCTCCTTCTCCTGATTTTCTAAATGCTGGGACACACTGATCTTGGGCTTTGAGGAATTGGCGCTTGAAGATCGACCAGCTTTCTTGAGTACTCCTACCATCTGGAATCCTATCCCATGAGATCCTTCCAAGCAGATATTTGAAGAGGCCAAAGTCAGCTCACCTGAAGTCCAGGGTCATAACCCAGCTTGGCGTCCTGCTTCTTCCACACGGGATCTTGAACTCCACCATCTCATGGTAACTGCAGCAAAGGTTACCTCCAGCCTTCAGATCTCCAACCAGAGCTTCTTTATTTGTCAGCACAAGGTGCAGCAGCACACCCCTCCTCGTTGGTTCCGTGACCATTTGTGACAGGAAGTTGGCATCAACCTTCTGGAGGAATCTCCTGGACTGTGTGCATCTGTGTGGCTTTGCCAGCAAATACCAGGGTGGTTGAGGTCCCTCATGAGGACCAGGGATTGTGACTGTGAGGCAGCTCTCACTTGTTTGTAGAAGACCTCATCCAGTTCCTCTTCCTGATCAGGTGGCCTATAGTAAACTCCTAAGGTATAACACAAGTTGTACGTCTGCCTAGTTTCCTGATCTGCTTGTGGGAACTGTAGCACTTACTGTTTGGTAAAGCTTTTTCCTGCTAATGATTCACATCTACACCAACGTAAAGCTGGAATTATTCCCAGTACAGGGGTTTTTTTTTCCCTCAAAATCTTTGGTATTGGCTGTAGCCATTGCCAGACTGCTTAGGACTGCCTATATAGCATAAAGAGCCATGAAGTTTCTGGGCTTCTTCCTTCATACCTATGGCAATCCAAATTATCCAGAAAGATCAGCTTTGAATCTCAAGTCAGGTTGGCAGGAAGCCTCAGATAGACAAGCCTTTTCTGTCACTTCTCTACAGGAATCCTAAGACAAGGTGCCCCTTTCTCTCTTTTATGAGACTCAGGAAACTTCATAGCAAGGTGTAGTGCTGTGTCTTATATTAAACCAAAATTTATCTACTGCTGTCACTTTGACGGTAGACCCTTATCTTTCATTTTAATGAAGGACTTAGTGCAGCCTTAACCTGCAGTTAGAGACTTCAAGCATTGCTAGGATTCAAATAATAAGAAACACCTTTATTCTAGCTGTTCTGTATGTGTCCAGTTTATCAGGAATCAGTTTAGCGTAACTGGATTTAAAGCAGCTCACTGCAGTTGTCTCTGCAAAGGAGCAAACCAAGGAATTTGGCTTTTAAACTAAAGGTTTTTTGTGCAATGCTGAGCAGCTTCTTTTCCCACTAAAGGTGGTGTCAAAGGAAAGACTCTTGTAGTACCAGATGATCTAAGAAAAATAATAGAATCTGTCTTGCTTTGTACAGTTTCTGTGTGTCCCCTGTTTTGTTTCCAGATTTCTCAGTTGCTTGTAGGTAGGATGTGTAAAATGCAATCCCAAATTCTGACTGATTTTTTTTAATCAAATTAAAAATCAGATTTGTGGCATTAAATTAGAAAATACTCAGTAGTGTTCCATCTAGTTTCAACCATGTCCAGTATTGTTAATGAGATGTATTGTACATTTAATTCTAATTTATCCTTCCATCATTTTCCATAAATGTTTTTTTCCAATTAAAATGCTCCTTTACAGAGAAAGACATGCATAAAATTTGCCAAAACAAAGCTGCATAATGAATCCTAAGCCTTGGCTCAGACTATCTGCTGCCATCTTGCTTACAAGGTGACCATGTAAGCAAGAAATTTCATTTCTTTGTGGCTCAGTTTCCCCACTGGTCTATAATTTCTAGATAAAGTTGTCGTGATGGAGCTATTCATTTTATTGTCCAGAGTAGGGCTCTCACTGTGGAGCCATGGTTATTGCTGCTGGCAATAAGAGGATAGTTACATGTGCCAGTCTGGTCCCTTGTGAGACTACTTCTGCTATAAATATGCAAAAGTCAGCACTTGTAGCTTATTCTGGTCTACAAAAATACAATAATTATTTTTTAAGTAATAATTAAAACAATTTGCAAGCTCTTGTCTTTTCAGTCTCTCTGCACAGTGACCACTCATATTGCAGTCTGCACAAGGGTGTATCAGCTCCTCTTCTTCCCAGCAGAGCCCTGGGCTTGGCCATGCTCTCACCAAGAATAACTCCAGAGCAGCCCTGATGATACCCGCAAGGCTCTTCAGCTCACAGAGCATGTTGCCACAGAGCCAGGAGAATTTCTTAGCTCTGACCTGGAACTCCAAAATTACTTTCTTTTTTTTCCCCTTAAACACAATACCTTGATTTTACAATAGACATGGAGATGGCTAATTGGCTATAACAGCATGTACAAGAGAGTGCATGAACTGTGTTATAGCCTTCTGTGTAATTTTATAAAAGAAGAGATACTATAAAACAGAAACAGCAAATGAAGGGCTTGAAAAAGTAACATAAAAAACATTGAGACTAGTTTCATTTTGACAGATATATATGTAGCATTTAGCACATACAGAACTTGATCATGCACAGAACACATCCCCTACTGAAATTCATGATTTTCTGCATATGATTAGCATTTCCCCTGGTTCCATTTTCTTTTCCCCCTTATTCTTTTGCTTTTGAATAAAAAGCAACTGACAGTTGCATGTTACTGAATTTACTTATTTAGTATAAGCCCATTATTCTATAAAAGGAGGTTGTGTCTGTGTTCTGCAATAATCTGATAATAGTGAGTTGCACTGAATATTATAGTGTGCTTACATTTAATTAAGCAATGACCATTTGTACTCCACAGACTCAAGCTCCCTGTGGTGCTAAAGCAGAAAAGAAAGTCCTTCAGGAGATATGCCAATCTTTTTTATTTCCTTCACAGTCTTCCTGGCTTTCTCTGACTGCAATTATATGAACAAATAAAACGACTTGACTAAATTCCCCTACGTGGCAAGCCCCTTTTCTGCTGATAAAGCTACTTGCGTGTGCCATAATTAAATGAGAATCTTAATATTTAACTAAACGTAATAGGCTGTTGCTTTGGCACTTTCGGGGGGGTTGTGGTTTCAATAGAGATGAGCCAGGCTTTTCAGGAGCAGAGTGAATAGTCATTGTATCAATGTACTATTGCTGAAAGATTTGTGAAATGTATTAACTGGGAAGAGCATGTTTCTGTGCTGTGCCTGCCTATTCAGCAGAGATGGGCAATGAGAGCACAGTAAAGCAGGATACTAAGTATTATTTGAGGAGCTGGATTTACATATTTATTTATCAGTGAGTCTCAAAAGGGAAGTAACAGTCAATGAAACACAAAATTTGATGCAAAACCTCAAACCTTCTTTAGATTCCCATGGCAGAGATAGTGCCCTGGATCCCCCTGGCTCAAACCCAGCTTAATGCCATGAGGATGAGCACTGCAATGGGCTCCCCAGGCCAGGATTCACTGCTACCACAATGGGATCCCCTTTGCCCTTGGATCCTTCCCCCATGGGGCTCAGGAGCCTCACCATCACCAGGAGGCATTTCCCACCACTGAGGACATGGCAACCTGAAATGCCTCCTAAAGATGGTCCCTTTCTTTACCTGCTGTCAAAGACTTGCTATTACTGATGCTGGAGGTGGGTTTTCTTTCTAGAAAAGGCTCAGCAGGTAGAGCACATGGCCAAGGTTTAGGGAAGAATGGTGAACTCTTGGGAGGGGATCCTCTACTTAAATCCCAGCGAGTCCTTGCAAAGACACACAAGCAAAACCAAGACAGCTGTAAAACCTAGTGTTGCAGGTTTGTGTGATCTTCCTCCACTCTTCTCTCCCCATATCTTTTGTTATCATGGATTTTCTGTTGTGTAGAACACAACCTTGTCCTGAAGCCCTCCACAGTCTCCTCCCTTTCCGCATTCATTACATGTAACTTTGAGGACTTCCTCATGCATGGCAGGTGGGTGTCTGACTGGGACCCATAATATTGCCTCAACACAGAAAGTCACATTCCCATTTGCTGTAAAACAGCTGAATGTCACTGATTTCAGGAATATAGCGTTTTGCCAACACAGAACCTTAAAGGGTTTTCAAAGACTTGACTGAATTAGACATCTGTGAGGACTTAAAAGAAAATTCTGTCATAAGGAAATTCATGTTATACATGTTAAGGTGGCTATAAAATGTTAAAATGCTTTTTGACAAACAATGCCAAAAGTTTTTGTGATCTTGTCCTTCTTCTTTCAGAAATTTTTGATCTGGAGGTAAATGAAAATGTACAGCTGGCTGTAAATGACAGGCAAATGCCTAAGGTAGAATACATGGAAATCAAGATTGACGATTACAGTAAGTAGCACCTTTGGTCTCTCTTACTTTTCTTTTTCATTTCTATTGCTGTGAAATGATACAGTCATTTTGACTTGAATTTGGCTCTCAATAAACTCACACAGTTTGCAAAGCACTGTCTTAGGATGTGCTACGTAAGGAGGCTGTTACAGAGACAGGATTTGATGAAATGCAGCTGTAGAAAGGCAAAATGATAGGGCTGGGTTTGGAGATTTTTCTCTTTTAAAATTTTCTTTTTAGAGACAAAGTCACTCTTGGAAATGACATGATGTGTTGCCCTCTTCGTCCAAAGCATTTGCCCTAGCAGGACTGGTGTATTATTTGAGATGGATTTGAAGTGGGATGGTGTATGCACTTGCTGGCTATAGCTGTGGCCACCTTTCAGAGTACAATATTGCCTTGCCAGCAATTGCCCACCAGAGTCATTCAAGATTCTTTGAGAAAGCCTTATCATTTGATAGAGATGGAAAAAAACCCCAACTGTATGAGGAAGACAAAAGAGATTTCACTTGGCATAAAGAAGCCAGAAACTTAGCAGTTTATCTCTGCGGCTGGTGCATTATTTGCACCACTTGTGTAATGGATTCCTTACATACCTATATGCCAAAGAGGACAGAGAGGAAGAAAAGCCTAATAGCAAACAGCCAAAATGTAAGCAGCTCCTGCCTGTCTCTGCAATTGTACCTGAAACTTCCTAAAAAGCATCTTCCTGTCTGTAAGCATATGTCTTACTTATATGTGCAAAATCCACATACTTAGAGTTGTGCTATGGCTCCCAAAAATCCCAGTTTATTTGTGTGGTGACAACTCAAAAAAAACCAACCCCAAAGACCCTGGGTTCAAACCATGATACATAATATTTCCCATGCCAAAAAGGAGCACACCGCTCACTTGTGATACAGTGGAATGAAAGCAGTGAGGTGCAATGGATGGCAAGTTACTAATTTCAAAACCATTGCCCAGTGTTAAAAAATGTGTAGCAAAGGCTGATAGTTGCCATTTGAAAAGGATCATAATGGCCCTATAATGTTCTGCTTGCCACACAAGCATTAGGAACATAAACCACTGCATGAAATAACAAGGTCAGGCATGCATTTCCAGGCCTTATGGGCAGAAAAGATGGAGAAAGAGCCTGTCAGAAAGATCACATCTGTCCCCACAGTGAGCTGATTCATAGTGGCACGGCCAGATTATTAGGAATAACTCAGCTTGATGCTAAATTTCTTAACTGGGAGTATCACTGAAATGTGATTTTGGTCATTTAACCTAAAATATATATGCATGTGTGTAATAAATACAAGCTAGCTGCAGCCATGGGGCTGTTCTTCCGTGGACTGGGTTTAACAGCCTTGGGAGCACTGCACATGGTACTTAGTTATATTTAAAGTCAAGCAATGGCCTTTTTGGCTGTCCCTGGGCCATTGATCCAATTTTCAGCTATTAGCATTCAGATGGAATAACTAATTAGGTGGAATATTAGACAATCATTGCAAAACAAACCACTTAAACCACACAGTTAATCTGTGTATTAATCTATTGAAAATGCTCTTAATACCAATTTAATTGCTGGGCATTTGCTAATCTGGATTGTTGTTAACATTTATAAATGAATGTGCTCTTGTAAATGTAGAAAGCATTTCACAGAATGACAGAATGGTAGGGATTGGAAGGGACCTCTAGAGATCATCCAGTCTGACCGTCTGCTAAAGTAGGTTCCCCTCAATCACAGGGCACAGGAACATGTGCAAGCAGGTCTGGAAACCTCCAGAGAAGGAGACTCCACACCTTCCCTGGGAAGCCTGTGCCAGAACTCTCTCTCCCTCACAGTAAAGAAAGTTTTTCCTTATGCTCAAGTGGAACTTCCTGCATTCTGGCTTGTGCCTGTTACCCCTTATCCTGTCACTGAGCACTACAGAGTGCTACACTGAGCACTCACCCTATCGTCCTGACATCTGCCCTGTAGGTATTTATAAGTGTTGATTAGATGCCCCCTCAGTCTTCTCTAGGCTTAACAGCCCAAGGTCCTTCAGCCTTTCCTCATAAGAAAGATGCTCCAGTTCACTGAGCACCTTGGTGGCCCTGTGCTGGACTCTCTCCAGAAGTTGCCTGTCCCTTGAGCTCAGGAGTCCACAACTGGACACAGGACACCAGATGAGGCCTCACCTGGGCAGAGGAGAGAGGGAGCAGAACCTCCCTCAACCTGCTGGCCACACTCTTCTTGATGCATCCCAGGATGCCATTGGCCTTTTTGGCCATGAGGGCACATTGCTGGCTCATGTTCAGTTTACTATCAACCAGCACTCCCAGGTCTCTCTCTGCAAAGCTCCTCCCCAGCAGGTCAATCCCCAGCCTGTACTGGTGCATGTGGTTGTTCCTCCCCAGATGCAGGACTCTGCACTTGTCCTCGTTGAACCTCAGGAGGTTCCTCTCTGCCCAACTCTCAAGCCGGTCGAGATCCTGCTGAATGGCAGCACAGCTTTTGGGAAATCAGCCAGTCCTCCCAGTTTAGTGTCATCAGGGAACTTGCTGAGGGTACACTCTGTCCCCTCATCCAGGTTGTTGATGCTGAACAACTGGCCCCAGAACTGATCCCTGTGGAATGCTACAACTGGCCACAGGACCCCAGTTTGATACTGTGCCATTGATCACCACCCTCTGGGCTCTGTCATTCAGTCAGCTCTCGATCCACCTCACTGTCCACTCATCCAAGCCACACTGCCTGAGCTTTTGGTGAGGATATTATGGGAGACAGTGTCAAAAGTCTTGCTGAAGTCAAGGTAGATGACGTCCACTGCTCTCCCCTCATCTACACAGTCAATCATGCCATCATAGAAGGCCATGAGTTTGGTCAAGCAGGATTTGGCTTTAGTGAATCCATGTTGATTCCTCCTGATAACCACCTTTTCTTTCATATGTTTAAAGGTGGCATCAGATTTCTTGACTGATTGAAGGGAAGAAAGCAGAGAGTTGTAATCAATGGGCCAAGGTCTAGCTGGAGGCCTGTATCTAGTGGGGTCCCTCAGGGGTCAGTGCTGGGACTGTTCCATGTATTCATTAATGACCTTGCCGAGGGAACAGAGGCATTGTAAGCAAGTTTACTGATGATCCCAAACTGAAGGGAGTGTCTGACACACCAGAAGGCTGTGCTGCCATTCAACGAGGCCTGGACAGGCTGGAGAGTTGGGCAGAGAGAAATCCAATGAAATTCAACAAGGGCAAGTGTAGAGTCTTGAAACTGGGAAAGAATCACCCCATGTACGAGTACAGGCTGGGGAGTGAACTGTTCAGAGAATAGTGGAGGGGAAAGGGACCTGG
>WBNH01011076.1:0-22709 GCA_013401255.1 Urocolius indicus
GAAGCCATGCTAGATTAATAATTAAACCCCTCCAGAATCCACCATGCTGTGAAATGAATCAGCTCCTAACCTCTCTCACGTGGGTATGGCTGCCTTTGCACAGCAGGGACTGAGCCAGAGCAGAAGGTGAGCTGCATTTGGCCACCAACTCCTGTGGCCACGGTGCATCAGCTCCTAAGCCACTTGGCACTCGGGCTTCTGACACACAGCAACACTATGGGCTCATGAGGCAGCTGGTTGCAATGGCTGCTTGCATGAATAAGAACAGCAACTGCCTTGTTCCATGCTGGAGAGGAGCAAAGTAAAGACAAAGAGTCCTGCCCATCACATCTGGAGGTGATAAGAGGGGATGGCGGGGTGGTGGTGGTGCACATGGGGTGGCTTTGCCAGCCTGGGAGAGAAACGCAGAACAAGATCAGAAGAAACATAAAAACCCCGTGTGTGTGTGTGTGTGCGCGCGTATGTGTGTGTGACTTGGAAGAAGAGGCCTGGGTGCATCCCAGCCCAGCCCAGCCATGGCTGGTGAAACGGAGCCACAACTCAAACACCAGACAGATGTGTTTTGGTTCGTCTCACTTTTTTTCCTTTCTGAAGCAGTTTTCGATCTCTGGTTGAGGAAAGCTGGGAGATGACTCACCCTCAGCCTGCAGAGCCAGGGGAGGCAAGAAAAGGGGGGGAAAAAAGGAGGGAAAAACAAACAAAAGCCCCAACCCAAACCAACAACCCTGAAGCCCAGCCCTTTTGTCCCCAAGCTGTTTGGGTGCCTTTGTTCTCAGCGTGCCTGTGATCAGCCCAGGAGAGAGAGCGGCCCTGCAGAGCCCCTGCTCCAGCTTGGAGTAACCCACATGTGCTCTTTGATGAGGCTGAGCCTGGCAACATATGAGGTGGGTGCAGGTGAACGGCTGCTCTCTGACAGACCTGGGGCATCCCGCTGCTACGGCCATGGGGCAGGGAGGGCACTGTGGCCCACCCCACCACGAGCCTCCGGGGAGGTGAGGATCTGCCCCAGGAGGGCTCTGTGGAGAAGAGATGGACCTTGGTGCTGTTCAGTGGGGACTCAGGGAGGCACCTTTGGTGAATATATGAGGGAACACGTTGAATCCTTGCTTCCAGAGTCCCCCGAGCACCGTTTCTCCTTAAACTGCTCAGAGCCCAGGGGCTGCAGCTCCGCATGGGCACACCGGGCATGTCCCCAACAGCCTTCATGTGCCCCTGGGCATGGGAGGAGCCCCCAGAGGGTACCCCCAGGAAAGAGCAGCTCGGGATGGGCTATGTGCGAGTTAACAGTGAAAGGGAGGGCAAGCAAAAGGCTCAGATGCTTCAGAAGCCTCCCAGCATCTCAGAGCATTAATCTAATAGAAAATTACAGGAGTTCCTGCCAGGAATGGGTTGATCTTGGCTTTGACATTGCTCTCAGCCCCGAGCTCTATATTAAGTAGGCCAAAGCCCATAGAAGTGCTCTTCATAGATTATTGCTTAAGAAAGCAACCCAATGGGTTTTCTGTAAGGATTTCAGCGTCCTCAGCTTCAGCCCATGCTCCCTGGGTGTGGGGGGCCCAAGGAGCTCAGTTCCATGCCCAAACACCCCTTTCCCACAGTGGCAGTTGGGTTGTTGAGTACCTGAGTGGGTTATGTGGTGTGGAGGAAAGGGGTTGAAAGGAAAATGAAGCTCTTGGAGGGCCGGGAGCAAACCAAGAGAGGAGTTTAACCCACGACTGCTCATTAGCGACTCTGGAGGAGAAAGGAGAGGGTGATACTCAAGGGTTGCTGAGGGCTGGGGGAGAAAAAGTTATCTTATAAATGCTCCAGATGCCCCAGAGGGTTTTGTGGAGGAAGGAGCTGCTGTGCAGGGCTCAAAACAGGGGATAAGCTGAAGCCTCCTGCAGCGGGGGAGCTGCCAGCGGTGAGTGGGATGCTTCAGGAGCCAAAGGCATCTTCCCTTTCCAGACTAAAATACCCCAACCCGTCAGCAGCTCAGCAGCTTCACCTTGCTTGTGGAGCTGCTGCCTTGGCACGCTGGATCTGCCTCAGAAGAGCACAGCGTTGGCCCAGGGCTCCATGCCTTTGTGCCAGCAGACCTTGCACAGCAGGTTCAGTGACTTTCCACTGAGGCCTTAAGAATTCCATTTTGCTTTGAAATTTGCTGCCTCCAGGCAAGATGTAGCAAGTTTTTATGCACATGGTGCCTCTTTGTCTGCGGAGCGGTCTCATGCCTAAGGAGGAGGAGGAAAACAACAACAACCACCAAAACAGTCTCTCTCTATAGAGGATGCTGTTGTGTGAAATGGTTGAAGCCAACAGGGGAGCTGGGGCAGGCTGCAGCAGGGCTGGGCTGCCCCGGCAGCTGTAGTCCCCCTTCTGCAGCATCACCCTCCCTTGCCAGGCCTGGCTTTCACCAGAGTTTATTTTGGGAGCAGAGAGGAGCGGGGAGGCTCCGGCCCCGCATCCCACTGCCGGCACAGCCACCTTCACCACGGGGAGCTTCTGGCATGAGCCTCCTGCCTCTCTCTACTGCTGCCAGAGACTTGGGCGGCAATCAGCAGCAGCGGGTGCCTTTTAATTACCATCCTCAGGCACAGCAACATGTTCTTTTCATTAACGTCGAGAAACAGTCTCTGCTTGGACTGTGTGTGTGTGTGTCTGTGTGCGTGTGTGTGTGTGTCTGTCTGTCTCTGTGTGTGTGTGTGTGTGTCTCTCTGTGTGTCTGTGTGTATGCCTCCTTACATTTAAAGCAAAGCAACCCCCTGCTGCTGGCATCTAGAGCCCATGCTGCCTCCATGTGATGCTCTGCTGCCCAGGCCGCACCTGAGCGACTTCAGCTTGTGGGATGGGCATTTTCTGGATGTCTTTGGGGATGCTGCTCCCTGAGGAAGCCATTACTTCTGACAGAACAGGGGACAGAGCCAGTGAGCAACGCAGGACAGCATCCCTGGAAGCCTCCTGCCCATATCCCATCCCTTCCTGTCCC
This sequence comes from Urocolius indicus, assembly GCA_013401255.1. Classification (NCBI taxonomy): domain Eukaryota; kingdom Metazoa; phylum Chordata; class Aves; order Coliiformes; family Coliidae; genus Urocolius; species Urocolius indicus. The sequence continues at coordinate 2,969 of WBNH01011076.1, forward strand.
TCCTGGACCTTCCTGCTCAGTGTGGATGGACCATGACAGCTCCAGACTCACTTGGAGGTGGCCTCTCCCTTTGAAAAATGGGTACTGGTGAATGGAGCTGGCTCAGATGGCTTAGCTGCTCCAGGCCTGGATCTGCAGTGGTTTAGGATCTGGGTTCAATAAGCAATTTAAGTGGGAAATCACCCCTCAAAAAACAGGGATGGGGGCCACTGCAGTGGTGAGAGAGTGGTCTCAGTGTGCTGGGCACGTGGGTGCAGGGGTGCCTGTGAGGGAGATCTCCTTTGCAGTGCAGAGAAAGGCCTGAAAGGGGTTTTGTCACAGAATCACAGAATCTCCAGGGCTGCAAGGGACCTGGAAAGCTCATCCAGTGCAACCCCCATGCCAGAGCAGGACCACCAAGAGTAGGGCACACAGGAACTCATCCAGCTGGGTTTGGAATGTCTCCAGAGAAGGAACCTCCACAACCAGCCAGCACAACTCCTCTCCCTCCAATGCACCCAGCATCACATCCCCACTGCAATCCAGGCAGGGCTGCCTGGGCACAAAGCTGCCTCAGTCCCTTCTCTTTTCCCACCACCAACCCTTCACGCCCCACAAAGCTTTGGTCTGTCCTTGATACTCCCGAGTGCCGGAGCACCAATGTCCTTTCCTACAGGCAAGGGGCCAAAGCACCACACTGAGAGATTCCCCCCCCCTCCATACCCTACTTGAGATCAGCACCACACTGAGACATTGCCCACAGCCACCAACAGCCCCATTGAGCCAGATCACTGCCATCTCACCCCCACCCTAGCCCCTGGCCTCATCTTCAGCTCTCTGATGTGCCAGAGAGATGCCTTTGTTGCAGTGGCTCTGGCAACAACTTCCATCCTGACGGTTTTTCCAGGAGACCTGGTGAATGGGACGTTTGTCTCCCAGGGCCTTCGCAGTTTATCCAGGCAAGTTTATTCTCAGGGAGTGGCTGGGATTTGTGTTGCCCCAGCCCAGGAGCCAGCACGAAGGGATCCAGTTCCCAGGGACAAAATCAAGCCGTGAGCTGAGCAGGATCTGTGTGCGATGCGGCACCCTTGGACCGCGCCCAGCACAGGATTTTCCACCTCTGGGTCTGGGGCTTTGCTGCAGTTCTGTGACAAAGCCTGGGTTTGTCAGATGGTTCGTTTCCACTCCAGGATCAAAAATACCCTCCCCAAACACAGAACTCACCCCTGAGCTCATCTGGAAGCCTCGTCACACTGGGGCAGACACTGAGTTAATGAAGGGACTGCGGCAGTTTGGCACGAGCTGCTTGCGGAGGGGAGTAAATAGACACAGGGCTGTCCCCAGGTAACTGCAGCAGGACCTCCAGGTGAAGGTATCCTTCCAAACCTCCCAAAAAGTTTGCAAAGCCAGTCAGCTCAGTGGCTGGTAAGCTGGAAAAGCCCCTGTCCCTCATCCTGTGCTGCTGATGGGGACATAGCCCACTGCCCTTTGTGACAGGCAGGTTCCCACGGGCGCTGGTGGCACCAGTCTGCCCTCAACAGGCCTGATGTCTTTGAAAAGAGAAGGTCTAACAGATCCTGCCTTGGGTGACAGCCCAAATTGGAGCACTGGAGCTTCTGTCTTACTTTGGCTTCCTCTTTTGACCAAATGAAAGCTTCAGGGACCTGCAGACCCCAACAGCTGGAGACAGCAGCTCCCTGCGATACTCCAAAGCCCAGCCAGCCAGCAAACCCTGCGAGCTCCTGCAGAGCCACATCCTCCCACTGCTGAGGCACCCCTGCACCTCAGGCTGCTGGCAGTAGTGGGGAGGAAGAAAATGCACAAAAACATTGAGTGGCTCAAAAAAAAATAAAGTGAAGGTGTTTATAAAGGGCACCCAGTCCATGGGCAGCCTTGAGCAGCAGCCAGCTGCCTGCTTGGGAGACGATGTGCCGCAGTACCCACAGACGCCAGCCTTAATCTAAACCAAATGATCACCTGCATGGTGAAATAATGATCTCAGGACAACCCAGTGCCCCTGAAAAACTCCCAGCTGAAACCAGCCCCCAAGACAGCAGCACACAGAATTAATCCAAGGGACAGCCACACATCCCAGCTGCTGCTGATGCTGTCAAACACCCCTGGCCATCGGTTTCTTGGCTGAGCTTCTCTTGAGCAAGGAGTGTCTGAAGTGGGATTTCTCACTGCGCTGTTGTCCCTTGGAAACCTCCATCCAGTCTGGGGCTGCTGCAGCCCTTGCCCCCAGCAGACAGGGAGCTCTCAGTCTGGAGTTCATTAGAGGCAGCCAGCCGCAGAGAGGGAAGAGGGCACTTCTGAGGGATCACACAAAGGCGCTTCACGGGGGTGATCACTCACGTCGGCGCGGTTCCTGCAGGGCCCAAATTATTAGAGGATCCAGATGTGCTCAAAGGCACTTCCCCAGCACAGGGTCCTGAAGGCAGTCTGAGCACACACAGAGGCTCCTGCTCTTTTTTTACAACCCAACAGATGCAGCTCACACCTGCTGCTCATGCTGACATCCAAACCGTCCCCTGCCCAGGCCCAGCTGAAAGGCCACAGGGCCCAAGGAAGCATCGCCTCAGGGGCAAATGCTTCTCTGAGTGCAGAGGCTCCAGCACAGGCTTAAGGTTAAGGCTTGAGCCTGGATGTGTTGTGGCCACATACCAGCTGATTGGTTGCCTGGTTGCACCCAGCTGTAAGTCTTAATTAGATTCTGGCAATTAAGGGACAGTAGCACTGCTGCTCTGCAGAGGGTTGAGCTCAGTCTTGGGTAATGAGAACACTGCTCCCTCCCACGTAAGGCAGTTTGGTTTGCAATGGCTCAGATCTGTGTGGAAGAGCTGCTTCTACACAGAAGCTGCTGAAGCCCTCTCCAAAAGCAACAGGGGATGGCATTCTCCTCCAGAGCAGGGCTCTGCTGCTCCTCTCGACCATCCCATCTGCTCTTGGGGGTCCTGCTGCAGCCAAAGCTGTTCTATGACGAGGGCCAAAAGCGTCCCGTCCTCCTCAGCCGCTCGAGGCAGGAGAGGCTGAGCACTGCTGGAAAGGAGCTGCTTGTGAGCAGAGCCCCGTGGGGTGAGTCCAGACAAAACACATGTGATGGATTAAAAATAAAAATGCTATTAAATTCCTTCAGGATGTGAAATGTAACAAAAGGGCTGTTGTGCGGAGCCAGGAACTCACTTGGGCAGACAGCTTTTGGAAGGACCACCTTGGTTTTACTTTATCCCACTATTTCTGGCCTCTCTCATACAGGTTTTGTTCCTGGTCAGCGATCTGTTAATGTCCCTGTCTCATTGTCTTCTCGGGTTCCTTTTGCCCCATGTCCCTGCAGCGGACGAGCTTGGGCAGCCGGGCTCCCAAATGACAGGGCAGGCTGGGAGCGAAAGGCTGTGTCAGAAAGCAGAGCTCTCTCTCCCTCCCTGCCCAGGAAGCCTGTGACCTTTCCCAGCAAGCAGAAACAAAACCCCACACATTCCAGCAAGTTTCAAAATCCCGGCTGCAAGGCCCCAGAGCGTCGCCTGGAAGCGGAGAAGCCCTTTTACACAACCACTGGGGAAGCTGCTCGCCTTCAATTCCCAAATGCTTCAATCCAAAAACTCACTTCAATTTTCCACTTGTTGTTGTTGTTTTGAGTTTTTTTTTCTTCCCCTACCTCCCTCCCCCAAGAGGCAAATTGTAACCCCACTGAAGCCACACGTTGCACGAAGGTTTTGTCAGCTGTGGTGGGCTGGGGAGCAGGATGGGGATAAGCTGTTGCTGCCTCAGCAGTAGCTTCATGTCAGCGTTTCTCCTTTCTCCCCCTCACGGCCCCAGGGCTGTTTTCTGCCCTTTGCTGCTCTGTGCCCAGCTCACATAATCCGTCCTTCTTGTGCTGGCTGCCTGAGAGGAGCCTGCCAAGCTGGAGGAAGGCCCGAAGCCCCAGCCCAAGGCAGCTTCTGAGATATTTCCTGGGGCAGAGCCTCGCTGGCAGCTGCTGAGAATGAGCTGCTTTGTGCGGGGTGGCTGCGGGAGGAATGGGAGTCGTCCCCTCCCCACCATCTCCTGCTGGCGGTGTCTGGGGTGAAACCAAAGCTTCCCAGGGCACGGTGGCCATCAGGTGTGAGCTGGGCACGTTGCAGAGGCTGAGCAGGGAGGATGTGCAGATGAAAGCAGCAGTGTGTCCGAAAGGACCCTGCAGTGCTCCGGGGTCAGCTGGGGACACAGGGACAGTCCTGGTGGCTGTGGCGCAGATGGGTTTCTGCTCCTGACGCTACAGCTGCTGAGATCCTTTCTTCTCACAAACATGGTGATAAAAAGTGGCAAAATGGCCTGAGGTGGCAGGACCACTGGGGTCTGCAGGACCCCGATGTGCAGGAGTGTACAGCCGTGGAGCATGTGGGGCCACAGAGGGACTGGGGGAAAGGAGGTGGCCCTGCCACCTGCCCCATGGATGGGCTGATCACAGCAAAGCTTTTCCTAACGTTCCAGATGTTCCAATCTGCATTCCAGCTTGTACTCGTTACCCCTTGTCCTGTCACTGGCGACCACAGAAAAAAGTCACCTCATCCTCCTGACATCCACCCTTCAGATACCTCCAGGATGAGGGAGCCCTGGCCCAGACTGCCCAGGGAGGGTGTGGAGGCTCCTGCTCGGGAGGTTTCCAACCCCCCCGGACATGTTCCTGTGCCCCCTGAGCCAGGGGAAGCTGCTTGAGCAGGGGCTGGGGCTGCAGCAGTTCTGCAGGGCCTTTCCAACCCCCATCTCTCAGGGATTCTCTGAGATGCTCATACGAGAGCTCAGGAGGCAGTGGGACCATCTGCATCCTCTCCGTGGGATGGCTGCCTGCGTCAGACCTCCCATACCCACCACTTGACCCGTGGGTTAGTGCCACACAGAGAAACCCAGGTGAGAAATGAAGATGGGTGGCAGGGGCAGCTGAGCCTCCATCCATGTTCTTCAGTGGTCAATGGCCACTATTCCTCACACAGTAGCCACCCTGCTCTGCCTGGAGCGAGAGGACAGCTCAGCACCGGCAGTGGACTCATTTGGGAAACGATTAACAGCATGGTGATAATTGAACTCTGTTTCTGAGTGAGCAGCAGCTTCATGTGCCAGCAGGGCAGCCCAGCACCGTTGGCCCTCCCTCCTCCTTCGGCCATGGGCAGAGGGGAACAGTTTCTCCAGCACCAGAGTGCCTTTGGTGTTGAAAAGGAGCAATCGGGTTTCCATCGACCCGCATTTCTCTCACAAGTGCTCATTAAAGTTTCATTCAATTATCCCGGCCCACAGTGGGGCTTTTGTGAGCCTTTTCCTCCCATCCTTTCCAGAGGGAAGATAATGGATGCATCCATCCAGCCCTCACCCCTCGGAGTGCAGCTAATTTAATGGGGGAGAGGCACATCTTGCTGAGGAGGCTGGAAGAGCAGTGGCAGTGCCCGGAGAGCTGCCGGCCCAATGACCCAGAGCAGGGGAAGGTCTGACCATGCCATTAGTGCTCCACGTGCCAGAGCTGAAGGTGTCAGCGAGAGGAAAACAACATCATCACTAAGCAGGACACTGCTGCTGGAAGGGGAGGCACGTATATGTTGTGACAGGGGATTATCTAGGCAGCAATAATAACAGCAGGAGCAGTGCTGCTGTTCATAAATCATTATCAGTCGGTGTTGCTGGCTGCCGTGGGACCCATGGGTGTCAGACAGCTCTGGTGGGGTTACGAGGCTGAGTGATACACATGAGCACCAGTGGAAGAAGGTGGGTTTGCAGGGTGACGGGGGGCAGGGACAAGTCTCTGCATGCTGTTGCCTCCGTTTCCCCCTCTGCAGGGATACCTGGGGCACACTGTGGCTGCTCAGCTGGCTGCCACTGGGTAATCTAAATTCATTGCCATTTGCTCTCTCTCCCAAGACCGAAATGGTACGTTGTACACCCAACATCATCCACTCTTTAGGGCGGAGAGCTGCAGCCTGAGCTTGGCCATCCTCACGTCCCCTGACATCTTCCATCTCCAAACAGGGAACATCAAGCCTGGATTTGCCTCTGCTCTGCCTGGAAGAGCTTTTCCCCCTGGGACCATCCAGAGTCTCCAAGGACAGCCCAAGCTCTGAGACACAGTGCCAAACCCAGACCTTGTCCGAGCTTGAAGGTGAGCTTGTTCTCAGATCCTTTGTCACATTTTTGCTTCCAGGCTCACGAGGGCATTTGTCATAAAGCTTGGGACAAATGTCCATCCATTTGCAACGCTGCCGAGCGCAGGTGTGGCTCCAAATCCCGTGTGCTGCCCCACGGGAGCACACGTTCCACAGAGACGTGCCACTGCCACAGGCAGCATGGCACGGCCGTGTGGCAGCACCACGCTCGGCCTTCGGGAGCGTGCGAGCAAGGGTTCAGTGCCAGGGAAACACGGCGCCTCTCACCCAGGCAGGGCCGGGCAGACAGGGGAGAGCTGGGCTCTGGCTCATCGGTCTGCCTCAGTGGTTCCATGAGAGGGTTGGGAGCCTCTCTGCCTGCACCACACTTTATCTGGCTTTCAAGACAGCTTTTGATAAAGAGCCACAAGGCAGACGGTGGTGGCTGACATTGGGGATCAAGGTGCTGAAGAAAGACCTGGCTCCTAATCAAAAGGATCCGAGGGGGCTTGGGGTGGGAGGGGGGATGCATCTCCCTCCTCTTTGGAATGGGAGAGGAGAGGAGCGAGGCTGCAGCTTGGCTGTGAGCCCTTCTTGCACACGCTCAGCTGTGTTTTGCTGCGCCCACTCCCTTTGCTCTGCCTCCTGTGAAGAGCTGGTTTGTCTCCAGCGCCACAGTGGTTTGTGCCGCCCATGGTTCAAAGGCAGAATGGGGCACAGGGCAAGGAGGGTCGTGCTCCTCACAGGCACAAGCTGCTGCCCCGTGTCATGCTCAACACATGCACCTCAGCCTCCCTTTTGCCATCCCCCTGCACCATCCCAGCTGCAAACATTGGCCCTTGGGAGGAGGGAATGGAGTCAGAAACCAGGCTGTGTCCAGAGTATTAAATAAGCGTGGCAGCTGAAGGGACGAGAGCTCTCTCCCTGAGCGCTGGCAGTGAGCTACGTTACCAGGCTTGGGCCTGGCAGTGCTGGGAGAGGGAGAAGTTGTCCTGCCTCTTGCAATCGTTCCACAAGAAATGGAGTGTAGTGAGGGAAGGAGGTGGGGAGGAAGTGGGGCCGTAGACAACAGCGTGGCTTGTGCCGGGTAAGGTGGACACAGCCCCTGCCCTTGGCCGTTGGCCGTGGGGTGTTCTGTCCCCACAGAGACAGATTAAGCCTTTACCTTAAAATAAAAGAATAAAGAGGATTTGAGTCTTTTTTTCCCTCCTTTTATCTTGGAAAGTCTCACTTTGGATCGAGCTTCTGAAGAGCTGGATCAAAGTGGTGGCACCTCTGTCTGCGGAACCCCCTGGGTCACGCGGCTGAGCTGTCCACGGATAACCCCTCCCCAGGGCAGGCATCCCTGGCCAAGATGCAGGGATGCTCCTTGCATCATTCATGGCCACTCATGGCTGGAAGTACCCTCATAAATACCCAACAGCACTTGCTTCCCAGCACCAGCTGCGAGGCCCTTGATGGTCTCTGTGGTCCCTCCCTCGTGTCCCTGTAGGCAAAAAGCTTATTTAAACTGATGATTAAACGTAGCTGCTGCCTGTGTGGTTCGTGGGGGCTTCAGATCCCTGGGATGGGGGCAGGGAACCCCTCCAGAACCCCTTTGCCTTGATAGCTTTAGAGTTTTCTCTGGCTGGGGGCACCCACAAAGCCCCTGGGCCACAGCTGGCCCAGCACAGACCCCCCCTCCTCCCCCCTCAGCCAGCCAGCTCACTCGTTTCTGGGAACTCTTAGCCATGGCAAAAAAAAATTTCCCAGCCCTCTGAGTGACTCATAGGGGAGATAATTGGCCACATCACTTATTTTCCTTCCCATTTCTGCCTAAGGAAACCATCGTCTCCAGCACCCTGCGCTGGGACACCCTGGCTTGCGCCCTTCCCCTTTGTTTTGTCTGCCTTACTCACTCCGGGGGGGGGGGGTTTTCTCCCACTGGCAGAGCCCCTGCCCCCAGCAGCAGAGCAGAGCTGGGGATCTGTTCAGTCCCTGGAGGAGCGACCCTGGGATTCTCCAGTGGCTACAGAGGATTGTGCTCATGGTGAAAATCCCTCCCTTCACCCCAGTACTGTTCCCCACCGCAAAGGAAGGAAGGAAGGAAGGAAGGAAGGAAGGAAGGAAGGAAGGAAGGAAGGAAGGAAGGAAGGAAGGAAGGAAGGAAGGAAGGAAGGAAGGAAGGGCTGGCTTTCCAAGCAGCCCTGAGCTCACACACCCCCCAGGCTCTGGTAGTCAGGGGCTGCCTGGCCTGGACAGGGGCTGTCGGGCCCCACCACACACCCCACGCTGCTATAAAAGTGTTGCTGAATCAGACCTAAACCAGGCCTGGAAATTCCTTTGGCATGAGCTGAGGATTTCAAACCACACAGAGCTTTTGCACTGCAAAGCCTGGCTTTTGGGTTTTGTTCTTTTATTTTAAATACATATCTATATTTTAACTGCCTCTGTATGTTTTGGTTTGGGGAGGGTAGGGGGTTTGCTGCTTCCCTGTGGGTTTGGTTGGTCCCTGACCCCATGCTGCTCAGCGTCCTGGGCCTGCTCTGCTCCCACATTAAAAGCTTTTGCCCTCCAGCTGCTGGCTCATTAACACAGCTCAATTAATGCTTACTCCTCCAAAGGTATTGGATTCCCAGTCCCTTCTCACCAGGCTGAGCCCAGCTCTGCTGCTGCACCAACCTACCCAGAGCCAGATCACTATCTTTCTTTAGGCTCAAAACTGCTTTATTAAGGGAGCTTCGCCCCCTTTCAGCCCTGGGGAGGGGGGAATTTATCGTGGGTCACTGGAGCAATGCTGCTGCAGAAAGGCAGGAGGGGGAAACAGAGACACATCAGCTTGATCTTGGCTTCATCTCACGACCTAGAGAGCTCATTTCAACACATATCCTGCTGAAGTGGGATTCTGGGGTGGGTTGCCCACAACCAGCCCAGGACGAGACCCTCCCCGTGCTGCTGCCGGGGTGTGAACCAGCTCCAAAACCATGAGAGGTGGAAAGCAGGCAGGCTCGGGGGCTCTCAAGGCTGGGATTCAGATCAAACCATTTCCATCTGAGCCCCTGCTGACCGTGGCTGGGCAGGCCTCCTGTCCCACACCCCTCCAGCCCTTCCCCTCCCCACAGAAAACACGTTTGAGGGGAGTTTTAGATAGAACAGTCTGGAGTTCAAACTGGCATGGCAACTGAAGTGGTGCTTGGAGCCACGCTGTGCTGGCAACTGATTTAACAAAAAGATATCACTATAGAAATGATTTTACAGATGCACAACCAGAGGGAGGGAGAAGGAGGCTGCTACAGCAGCACCTCACCTCTGTTTGGGGAGAGTAAGGACCGGCCGCCCCTGGGCTGGCTGTAAGCAGCACCTTTAATGCCTCAGTTGCATTTCTTTGCTGCCTGGTTAGCAGGGGTGGTTTGATTCTGGGGACCAGGCAACGCTTCAGAGGCAGAGCTGCTGTCTGAGCTGGTGCCTGGACAAAGCCCAGCATTGGGACCCCAAACTTGGAGTCCTGAGTTGTTCTGCCATGACTCCCCAGAGATATCTCCCTTCCCTTATGGGGGAGTGGTGACAAGAAGCCCCAGCAGCCTCACACCAGCAGGAGTCATCCCCTTCCCTCATTTCCCAGGCAGCCTTCTGATAGCAGAGGGCTTCTTTTGAGCAATTTCTCATTGCAGCAACAAAACAGAGGTGAGTGGGACAGGAAGGGGATGAACTGCTCCATTTGCTTTGCCAGCACGAGGGTTTCCTGGCCAGGGCAGGTTGGAGGCTGGGAAGGCATCAGGGAGGGATGGGGCTGGGACCCTCAGCCCCACAGCAGCTGGGAGGGCCCAGCGAGCCACTCTGCTCACCGAGGAGGGCAAAGAGCCTTCAAAGGGATTCCTGTGGCAAAGGGGGCTCTGATTGCCTGTTTTACCATGACTTCCTGCCCTCCCTCCCAGCCGTGCCCCGGATAAAGGAATCATCCCTCCCCTGGGGGATGGGTCATGGAGGTCTCCAGCCCAAATATTTAACATCCAGCCTGCAACCACTTTTCTGGTAGCAAATTCCTTTCCATCTTCCCTCTGCAATTTGTGGCAGGCAAACCTCGTTGAAGCCTGAGCATTTAGCACATTCTTGACCCGCCATTTCATGCCCAGAGGCCTCAGGACCATGTTTCGTGTGGTCTGGCCACCCTGGCACAGCATCCAGCACCCATCCTGCACAGTCCCCAGCAGCAGGAGGGCACTGGACACCGCCCTCCCCCCCCATTCAGGGGCTCTCCCCACAGCCCCTCTGCCCTGGGTCCTTTTACACGTGGGGCTGCTAACAAGGCTCAAGGTTGTTTTGCTGTTCTTTGTCTTTCCATTTGATGTGGTTTGTGGGCACGTAATGGAAGGTGGATTCTGGAGGGGTTTGTTCTCTTGCCTGAATTATTAATCTAGCATGGCTTCTTGCTTTCTGTTTTTCCTTTCCCCGCCCTGTCCTGTGGATTTTACTTCAGGCAGTGGCGAAGTCACAGGCTGGCAGTGCTGACCCTTGCCCCAAGCCTCCCATGGCATTGCTCCCCAACACACAGCCATGCTCTGACCCAGGGCAGCAAGGAGCTGCCAGCCCTGGGAAGTCTCCAGGCTCTTACCTGCTGCTGGTGCTCACTGAGTCAGCAGGACTAGTGGTGAGGCGCCCAGATACTGATGTGTGGCAGCTCTGCACCTCTGCCTTCACGTAATCCATGAGGTTTTGCTGGAAGAGAGAGTGAAGGGTGAGTTAAAGCCTCCTCCTGCACGGGGAGATGCTGCCTGTGNTGAGGTGCCCCTGAGCTTCTTCAGGCTTCTCTTGCCCAGGCTGAACAGCCCCAGGGCTGCAGCCTTTCCTCCTCACACACATGTTCTCCCTCAAGCATCTTGGTGGCCCTGCCCTCTCTGGGGATGAGTACACAGGGATATGTTTATCATCCTCACGGTGCTGAAGTGGTGAGAAATCAAAAGCCTTGCTCAAAGCAATGCAGGACCAGACCTGGTTCATCTCTCTACATCCTCCATCAGCTTCCCCAGCACCCTAGCTGTGGCCCTAAGGGGCTGCAGACCCCCAGGGGTTCTCCATCCCTCACAGCAGGAGCATGCAGCTCCTCATCCACTCCACTGAAGTCACACTGTTGGGGGAAGAGCCCCCACGCTGCTGCCTTCACAGTTGCTGGCAGGAGGGAGGCAGGGAGGTGACATTGCAGCTCTGCTTCCCAGGGTGTTGGTGGCCTTGACACCCACTGCATTGTTTTAGGTGGTTCTGGCCCACCCAGCTGTACCCAGGGCTGCGACCCACCTGCCTGCCATCAAGCTCTGCTTTAATTACCAGAGTGGTTTAATGAACTCAAGAGTAGCTGAGTCAGTTTCGGTTGTGGCTGTCTGTTCGTTCCCCTCCTTTACGTTCAGTTCTGCAGCTCTTCCCTTCCCACTGCTCCCATCCATGGGCAGGCCCCCAGGCACCAAGCTGCTGGGACTAGGGGCATTTATTTATACTAGGAAGACTGGGAGAGCGTTGCATTGAGCATTGCCATACAGCTGGTGAGGAGGGGAAGGTTCTCCCGCCGTCGCTGGCGTGGATGTTGCAGCTCCAAGCCACCTCGGTCTTTGGAGGGACTTTGCTAAGGAAGCCCCCGGGAGCCGGGGCAGTACGAAAACCTTCGGCAGAGATACAAAAGCACTTGCTGAAAGAGGCGGTGAGGCCGGAGCAGCCCCCGGCAAGCTCGCCCGGTGTCTCGGCGGCATAGCAACCGCAGCTCGCCGCTGACCCGGAGCCGCAGCCCTCCCCCTATCCGGGGCTCTCAGCAGCCGCCGGCTCTGCCCCGGCTCGCGGGACGAGCAGCGGGATGACAGCTTTCATCTGCGCTAATTGGCCTCGCTGCTGCTGCTGCTCGGAGCCGGCAGGGCAGCGGGTCCGGGCTCATCACCCTCCTCCTGCCTCGGAGCGGGCTCCCGGCTCGCGGCAGGGGGAAGATGTCCCTTGCTTCTGTCCCTTTCCCCAAGGCACATTTCGAGGACCACGTTAGTATATTTTGTTTCCCTGGGAGGCTGTTTAACCCCTGTGTGGCTTCAAGGTTATTTCCCACACCTTACAGCCAAGTGTAAGTCATTCAAGCCGCCCCCTTCTGAACCTGTCCTTCCGTGAGACCTTAGAAAGTGGGGAAACCAGTAAAAACCACCACTTCAGAGACAGTCCCTGTGCAGCAGGGGCTGGGCAGCTGGGAACAGCCTCATCTGCTTCAGCAGAGAGCCGAGGCTTGGCTGAAAGAGAGAGGTGTTGGTGCAGAAACGCGGGTCTGGGGATGCTCAGCGGGAACCCCAGTGCGGCCGCAGCGGCCTCGGCAACGCTGGGGAAAGGCAGCAGTGCTCTGTGCCCTCCGGTCAGCCAGCCTGCAGGCGGCTCCAGTCGCTCAGATTGACGGAGCCGGCGGCCAGCGAGGACTCGTCCTGGTGACAAGCGCAGCACATCTGAGGGTCAGCTGTCGACACGGCGCGGCTGCCTCCCAGCCTCACGTCTCCAGCCACAAACCCTTCCACGGACTAGAAAGAGGGGAAAATGACACGTTGTGATTTGCAGATTTGGTGGAGACAAAACTCCCACTGAAAGGCAGAGCTGGAGATGCCAGGGCTGTGGCACTGGGCTGTGGGTGCGTGTGCTGTGCCCGCTGCCCTGGCACTGTGGCTACGGTGCTCCCAGGAAAGCTTTCTCCTGCTGGGAAACTCCCTCCTGCCTTGCTTGGGATGGCAGGGGACCAGGCTGATCCCATGGAAACCTGAGGTTATGTGGCTCCATGGGCAAAATTGTCTTAGATTAGACATGAGAGGAAAAGCAGAGCGGCGATACTCACGGGGTGGCCAGATACGGAGCGAGAGGGTCTGGCCTCAACTGTGTCCCTTTGCTCTGGAAGGGACAGAGGGGATGTTGGGGACAGAGGAGGTGTTGGGAACAGCCAGCTCCCAGGAGACCCTCAGCAGGGAGTGAAGTGGTGGGTGCAAGTCCCTGTGGGATGATCCTGGGAGGGCTGCTGGGCGGAAGGGCCATGGCAAAGCTGAAAGCTGAGAGGGGCTCAGGAAGGGGGAAAAAACAACCCCAACCCCCTGACGTGTGCCATATTTCATAACATGATATGTGAGACTTTAATGGCCTAGGAGATACCAGAGAGGACAGGAAGCCTCAGCCTGTCCGTGGCACATGAAGCCCAACAGAAACACATGACAGCATCACCACACTCCTTCACCCGCAGTCCCCAAGGGCAGACCCCACTTACCCGCAGCTCTGCTGCCTCACTCGTGGCTGTGCAGCAGATCCTGACCTGAGAGGCTGCAGCAAAGCAGTAAATGAGGTTTTAAATAAAAAGTGCTGCTACCCAAAGCCAGGCTGTGGCAGGAGAACTGAGCTGGGAAAGCATCGCAGTGGCACGGGGCCGGTGGGTATGTCACCCTGAGTTGTGGCCAGTGCTGTATATCTGCAAAGCTGGGCAGTAAATCCTGCCCAGAGGATCTCCCTGAGGCACTGAAGGATAGTCACCACCAAAATTTATGGCTCAGAGGCAGCAGAGCCATGCTGTAAATATAAAAGCTGTCTGGGAGAGCTAGCCTCTTGTGCTTCCCTGAGGGGAAGCTCATCCCCCTGCCCATCATCTCCCCCAGCACAAGGGTCTCTCATTTTGGTTTCATAGAATCACAGAATCAGTGGGGTTAGCAAAGCCTCTGAAGCTGCTGCAGTCCCAACTGTCCCCTCACCCTGCCCAGCCCAGCACTGACCCACAGCCCTCAGCACCTCAGCCCCACGGCTTTGGGATCCCTCCAGGGCTGGGCACTGCCCCAGCTCCCTGGGCAGCCTGGCACAGGGGCTGACACCCCTCTCAGAGAAACAGTTCTGCCTCAGCTCCANTCCAGCCCCTTCCCCAGCTCTGTGCCCGGCTCTGGCCACGCTGCAGCCCCTCAGTGTCCCTGTGGCAGTGAGTGAGGGGCCCAGCACTGACACAGCCCTGGAGCTGCAGCCTCCCCAGGGCCCAGCACAGGGGCACAGGCACTGCCCTGCTCCTGCTGCCCCCCCACTGCTGATCCCAGCTTTGGCCTTCATGGCCCCCGATCACTGATGCAGACAGAACTGGCTGAAAGCGAGGAGCCGCGCCGCTGGGCTGCCGCTGGGCTGCCGCTCGGAGCGGATCCCCGAGCTGACGAGTGGCAGTTAATTACGTTAAGAAGCAATTAAGAAACCTGCGCTCCCCCACAGCCCCCCCACAGCCGCCCCGGCCCCGGCTCCGGCTCCGGCGCGAGGTGCACTGCGGCGCCCCCTGGCGGCCGCGCGGTGGGAGCGGGTTGAGGGGAGAGGGCTGAGTGGAGCGGCGTGAGGGCAGTGAGGAGTGGGATGTGGGTTGCAGGCAGCAGGGAGGATGAGTCTGCAGCCTCCCCACACGAGTACCATGTGGAATCATCCCGCAACAGGAGGGTGTTTGTGTGGCAGGGCAGCAGCCGGGCTGCAGCAAGACGCTGCGAACTTACAGTCACCAGAGCTCTCTGATGAGAAAACCAACCAGACATCACTTAGAATCACGGAGTGGTTTCAGCTGGCAGAGCCCTTTCAGCTCATGCAGTGCAGCCTCTGTCCAGCCCCATCACCCCCCAGCCCATTGCCCTCAGTGCAACACCCACCTGGCTCTGAAACCCCTCCAGGGACGGTGACTCCAGCAGCTCCCTGGGCAGCTGTTCCAAGGCCTCACAACCCTGGCAGCACAGAAATTCCTCCTCAGACCCAGCCTGAACCTCCCCTGGGACAACTTGAGCCCATTTCCTCTTGTTCTAGTGCTTGTTACCAGGGAGAACAGACTGATCTCCCCCTGGCTACAGCTGCCTTTCAGGTAGTTGTAGAGAGAGAGGTGTCCCCTCAGCCTTCTCCACGCTGAACATCCTCAGATCCCTCAGCCCTTCCTCATCTGAGGTGCTTCAAATCTTTCCCAGCTTGGCAGCTGCCTCTGGAGCCTCTCCAGCACCTCAATGTCCCTCTCATAGAGAGGGGCCCAGAGCTGGGCACAGTATTGGAGGTGCAGCCTCAGCAAAGCCGAGTGCAGGGCAATGATCATCTCCCTGCTGCTGCTGACAACACAGCTCCTGATCCAGGCCAGGATGCCCTTGGCCTTCTTGCCCACCTGGGCACGCTGTTGGCTCCTGTTCAGCTGCTGACAACCAGCACCACCAGGTCCCTCTGTGCCTGGCAGCTTCCAGCCTCTCCTCCCCAAGCCTGTAGCACTGCTGGGGGCTGTTGTGGCCCAAGTGCAGGACCCAGCACTTGGCCTTATTGAAACTCATGGCACTGACCTTGGCCCAGCCATCCAGCCTCTCTAGATGTCTCTGTAAAGCTTCCCTACCCTCCAGCAGATCCACACTTCCACCCAGCTTGGTGTCAGCTGCAGACTTACTAAGGGTGCACTCGATCCCCTCATCCAGACCATTAATAAAGATGTTAAACAGGAGCGGCCCCAGCACTGAGCAGTGCTCAAATATGAAGAATAAGGGAAAGGGAGGAAAATAACACTGAACCAGCCTCTAACCCCACAGGTGTGTAAAGGCTTGAGTGCAGTCCTGCTGGGGCTCATCAGGGGCTGCAGTTCCTCTGGTTTCAGCAAACCAGAAACAAACTCTACCAACAGACACCTCTTGTGGAGCCTGAAACAGCTGAGCAGGGCCAGGCTGCTTTGTAAGAGCCTGCTGAAAACAAAGAAAAGGAAAGCATTGCTCAGGATGGTGCCATTCAGCTTTCCCCCACAGCAGTTGTAAGGAGGACCGAGGCACCTGACCAGCTTGCAGAAGCATGGGCTGGCCTCGCCCTTGGACACTTTGGAAGCCTTTCTGTGTGTTTGAGATGCTGTCAGAAGTGCTCTTGCTGGAGGCTGCTATGGCCTGTGGCCACCTCTCATGTCCTATGGCTACAACAACTAAACGCCCCTGTGTAAGAAGTGTCAGGGCTGGTGCCTAAGGTAAAAATTCACCCACTTTGGCTTTCATTTAGAAACCTGGATGCCAGCTGTTAGGCAAAGCAAATGCAACCCACAGCCAGGCTCTAGGCTGTTCAACCAAAGCAGCTTTCCTGAGCTCTGACCCGAGCTTTGACCCCAAATCTTCCTTGTATCTGTGCTCCCCAGGGCCACAGCTGCCAGGAGCTGCAGAGGGCTCTGGATTTTATTCAGATGCCCAGGCTTGGATTGCATCTGTTTTTGCAAACCACTCTATCAAAAAAGTGACAGAAAAAGAAGTTTGTTATGATACAGGAGTTCCAACAGGACACAGGACTTCAGCCAAGGCCACCCTGTGAGCTGAAACTGATCCAGAAAGCTGAGCTGGATGGCAGTGTGTAGAGGTTAAATCACCCTGCTGAGCCCCGTCAGCAAAGGCAGAGGCAGACCTGTGTTTGGAGAAGACATAATTAGCAGAGATCCCACACCATTAACTTAATTACTGCAGCTGTGATTAATAGCCACAGCAGCAGCGGAGTGGAGCATCACTGGGGAGGATCCCAGCCTGTCAAGTGATTTCCCACCTCCAGGAGCTGCCTGAAAAGAGGATTCAAATAAATTTCCAGCCACTAGCTGCTCCACAAAGCAGGAATCTCCAGCCTGCACTGGGAAAAGGAGCCACAGAGCCCTGTGGCTTGGTGCTGGAGTCACAGAGGCAGCGAAGTGATGCTGGGGGGACAGCAGCATGGGTCTATTGGGTTTACACACACCCCATGTCTGTACCACACCATCACTGGCTACAAACATCCCTGATCCACTCCATGGATGGTCATCGTGACACTTGGTTAGTGTGTGAAAGGCTCCTGCTAATATATCACCCTCTGGTAACGTCACAGTGATCTGCTTGGGAAACTTTGGGGTTTGTCGCAGAGCTGAACCTACTGGCCCTGGGCTGAGACACTCCTGAGTCGTTGATGTGACACAGCCCATGCTGCTCCCCTTTCCCAGACTGAGAGTGGCCAAATGCACATCCTGAGGAGATTTCCTCCTTGATAACCAATCCAACATGCCACAGGCAAATGTTCCTGAGTAGCAGTCAGCAGAACCCCAGCATGGTGGGGTGGGCAGGGCCCTGCAGAGCTGCTGCAGCCCCAGCCTCTGCTCCAGCAGTTTCCCCTGGCTCAGGGGGCACAGGAACGTGTCCAGCTGGGGTTGGAAACCTCCTGAGAAGGAGTCTCCACACCCTCCCTGGGCAGCCTGGGCCAGGGCTCCCTCCCCTCAGCACCAAAGGACTTGCTCCTTCTGGGCCAGGGGAGCTGTTTGTGTCCCAGCCTGTGCGCCTCACCCCTTGTCCTGTCCCTGGGCAGCACAGAGCAAAGCCCATCCCCATCCTCCTGACAGCCACCCTTGAGGCATTTCTCAGCACTGCTGAGGTGCCCCTGAGCTCAGGCTTCTCTTGCCCAGGCTGAACAGCCCCAGGGCTGCAGCCTTTCCTCCTCACACACATGTTGCAGCCCCTCAGCATCTTGGTGTCCCTGCCCTGGCCTCTCTGCAGCAGTTCCCTGTCCCTCTGGAGCTGAGGAGCCCAGAACTGGACACAGGACTCTAGATGAGGCCTCAGCAGCTCTGGCAGAGCAGAGGGGCAGCAGAACCTCCCTGGCCCTGCTGCCCACACTCTTGCTGCCCCCAGGCTGCCATTGGCTTCTTGCCTACGAGGCCACGTTGCTGCTCATGGTTAGTTTATTATCACCCAAGGACTCCCAGGTCCCTCTCCCAGAGCTGCTCTCCAGCAGGTCACCCCCAGCCTGTGCTGCTGCAGGGGCTTGTTGCTCCCCAGCTGCAGGACTCTGCCCTTGTCCTTGTTGAGCCTCAGCAGGTTCCTCTGTGCCCATCTCTCACCCTGCCCAGCTCTCACTGACTGGCAGCTCAGTCTCTGGGCAATCAGACAGTGCTCCCAGTTTGGTGCCTGCAGGGAACTTGCTGAGGGTTCCTCTGCCTTTCCACCTGGGTTGTTGATGAAGATGTTGAACCAGGCTGGCCTCAGAACCGATCCCTGCTCGGGCTCGCCTGTGCTCCGTCGCTCCCAGCAGGGCTGATCAGGGCTCTCTCTCCTGCACCGAGCTGAAGGTGGCAGCATGGACCGGGAAAAGCGAACGGCCGGCAGCAAACCTCCCCTGCTCAAAGCCCCAGGGGGTTACGGGCTTTTCTTGCTACAGGCCGGGTTTCCAACTCCCCCTGGACACGTTCCTGTGCCCCCTGAGCCAGGGGCAGCTGCTGGAGCAGGGGCTGGGGCTGCAGCAGCTCTGCAGGGCCCTGCCAGCCCCCACCATGCTGGGATACTCTAATTTTGATTTTGTTTGTTTTACATGGCAAAATGGTTGCAGCCATTGGTGGTTCCCTCAGAACAGCCTGTTTGGCTCAGGACAGCACAGCACTGATTGATCCTGAGCTGTCACAGGCAACGGTGCTATCAGAGTGGATCACCACCTTCCCCCCATCCTGGGGGTGCTGGGACCCTGAGAACGGGCTGTACAGGGGACAGCCACTGAAAGCAGCTCTTAAGGGCAGCTCCTCTCTCACCCCAAAATTGTCTAGCTTATCTGGAAAAGCCATTGGAAAAGCTTATCTGGAAAAGCACTTTCTCTTCAAGAAGCAATGCTCCTTCCCCCATCCTGAGGCAGTTACTAGGCACTTACCTGGTGGTCCAACCACCCTCCTTGACTAGGTGGCACACAATGATGGAGAAAGGGAGGAAGCAAAACAAACTGGAAGCAAATCAGTGGTTTCCTGCCAAAAGGCTGCAGAAGGAAGGGGAGACATGGCCTGAAAGCAGGACAGAAACGTCCCAAGGTGCCCAGAGCATCCCCCGTGGCCCCACGATGCTCAGCGCCTGTAGGCTCATGGCAAAGGGGGGATGAAATGCAAAGCAGCTGCTAATTTCCCTGACATTGAGTGCTGGAGGACTGAGCCATCCTTCGAATTAATTGCCATTGTTTTTGGACAAAGCAGGAGTGAGAGCTGAAGTGGGAAGCACGAGGCTCTGGATGGAAATGTGGGTGCCGAAGGAGCTGCAGCTGCAGCTCGGGCTCAGGTGCCGCCGGAGCCCGAGAAAAGGGCTGAGCTGTAGGTGATGGGTGAGATGCCCACCACTAACCCCTGGCCCTCAGCACCTCAGCCCCACGGCTTTGGGATCCCTCCAGGGCTGGGCACTCCCCCAGCTCCCTGGGCAGCCTGGCACAGGGGCTGACACTCCTCTCAGGGAAACAGTTCTGCCTCAGCTCCAACTTCAACCTCGCCTGGGGCAACTCCAGCCCCTTTCCTCTTGTCCTGTCATTCATTACTGGGGAGTAGAGCCTGACCCCCAGCTCCCTGCAGCCTCCTGCCAGGGAGTGTCAGAGTGCTCCTGACTCCCCCTAGCCGAGGGGGGATGCTGAGGCTGTGAGGACACTGTAGCAATTCAGAGTGAAGCAGCAAAACTGGCTTCATTGTGCTCAGATCTTTAAAAAAGTTAAACCCGAGGGATTACAGGGATTTCTGTGAGTGCTGGGTGAAGGGACTGGGAGGAAAAACTGCAGCAGCAAGTGGCTGGCTGGCAGGAGGGGAAGCGCCCCAAGGCCTGATAAGCCGTGGGGACACAGCGCTCCCGCTCTATCTGCCCGGCTGATAAATCAGGGTGGCTGGCGCCTGCTGAATCCCGGCAAGGCCAGCAGCAGCAGCAGCCCCCGCC
>WBNH01011077.1:0-73381 GCA_013401255.1 Urocolius indicus
CTTCTTACTGTTATTATAGTTTACTTATTATACTACTTCTTAACTCATGAGTTTTTTATTTCCTTTTCTGATTCTGCTCCCCATCCTAGGGGAGGCATGAAGGAGGGGAGTGAGGAGCAACTGTGTAGGGCTTCCTTACCAACTCAGCCTGAACTATGACATACTTTCAATGACATATAAGCGGGCTTAGACAACAAAGATTTTAAGTCACCTCCCAACTAGATGACTGTTGCAACTGAAAACAGGCAAATCCACTTTTTTTCCCAGTCTATTACAAAACACTGAGGAGGAGTTAATGATGGTGAAAAATGTCAGGTGGCCTGGAGATACAGCTTGACTCCTTGTTTCTGTTGAAAGGAGAGGTCCTTCACCACCAAGTGCATCAGAGCCTGGATTCTTGTGTCTTTGTGTATTTCACCATCTGTTAATCTCAGGAAGGCTGTGAAAACATTGCTAATATTTTCAGTTATAGTTGAGTATTGTCCATGGGGAGTTGTAAGATAAGACCATTTTTTTCTCATGAACTTCCTGGTCAGTCGCAGCTTTGGTGGCAGGTGATGAATGACAACGTAGCTGTTAGGGCAGCCAGACAAATGAGCAAATTTGGAAAGCTGCCTTGCCTGAACAGATGTTCCTTTGCATAAACAAATTTGGAAAGCCCCTTTGAACAGATAGCGCCACCAGATCACCATGTTTAATGGCTTTAACTTTCATGTCAGAAACGTCAACAATTTTGAGGAAGGAAAACTTCATAAAGTACCTTTACTGTAATTCTGATTTAATCAGTGATAAATAAATATCATCAATGACAAATATGAAATAACTAAAAGTGATAGGGCTGTCATAGGATTTGACCCTATTTTTATCCTTTTCTAAGCACAGCAAGGGGATTATTTTAATGAGATGACTATTGTATTTTGTAGTGATACTGGAAACAGAGAAATTCAAAGAAAAATTGAGAATATATGCTTGAGTGAAATGGTAAATATTGTACCGTTATGAAGTAATTTTTTTAGGCTTTCCAAAGTTTGATGTATTTCTTTAAAAGTGGCCATATGCTGTCTACCTCTGAAAGTACTAGGAAAAGCCCTGCCTCGCTGGCTTAAACATGCTTCTGCCAACCGAACCTTTGCAGTGAATTCTAACCAGCAGATCTCATCCCCTGTGTCCCACAGATGTCCATGTGTGAGCATAACCTTTCTTGATGTGCATGGAGAGTCCTAGACTTGAAACCTCCCATGTGTATTGCTGTCTGCAAATGTGCTTGCTAAATACCTGGCCTGTGGAGGAGTTCCTCTGATGTCTTAGGAATGGGGGCAGAACTTTCTAACTCCTACATAAACTCCACTTCTCAGAGCTTTTATGGTAGATGCTAGACTTGAGAATAGTGGAGTGAGGTCCAAAATATTTTACTGAAGGATTAAATATTTACATTGTATCAAGTTTTTTGAGGAGTTTCCTACTTAACTGTTCCCATATAAAACCTTAAATTTATCTGGCCATCAAGAAAAAAAGGTTCCCTTAACACTGCCAAAAGATTAAACTCAGTATTTTTATGATATACATGGTGACAGAGAAGAAGTCTGTTTTTAACAAGTCCTACCTTCAGTGTTTGTGTGAAAGCAGTCTGAGGGTTTTCACAGATTCTGCCAGCTATCCAGCAAATTCTTACTTCTAAATATATGCCTTTCTGAATTCTAAATTACAGCAACTGTAAGCTTAGCCTTGGATTTATTGGCATGATTGAGTGAGGAATGTTTCTAAGCCTGTCCATAGCGCAGCTCTGGATGGGGCACATGTCATGCGAGGGAGTTTGAGATCAGCACTTATGGAGCAGCTCCACTAGTGGTAAATGTCAGCCTTTTTAACCTTCTTGAGCTTCCAGGTGAATACTGTTGAACTGCTCTGATTTTCTATCTGTCATCTATCTTGCCATCTTGCAGCCTGCTCCCCTTATCCTTCTGTCCTCTCTTACCCTTCCCTGGCCTTAATGTAATGTCAGTGCTTAATGCTGTGCAGCAGAACAAGATTCCCTTCCCCATGCTCGGCTAAATCCATCTCGTTCCTCACTGAAGAGAGAGGAGGCCTAAGAGCAAGTTTGACACTACAAGTGACCTGAAGGATACATCACTCTGATGTTAGTTTATCTTAATGTTATTTTTCAGCATCAACAGATTTTTCTTTTGACACTGTTAAGTTTGATGACGTCTGTTGTATACCAAAGACCTTGCAATACCAACAGTTTCCTTTTCAGTAGGAAGAGCTGCAGATTCAATGATATTTTAGATGTCTGTGTTTAAGTGTGTGTAATGCTGTTTGCCTGTGACAGGTTAACCAGAAGGACAGGTGAGGCAATCTTGTTTCAGATTATAATTGTTCTTTCAGTGTAGGTTGCAACTGAACACCAATCTCTGTTGCTACCTTTCAAAACTAAATGTGGCTTTAGGGAAAGAATGGACAAACCAGTACATACCCTGTCAGCTGCATTGGCAGTTTTGGCTATTTCAGTTTCAAAGTTAGAAGTAGTACAGTACACAAATCTCAGCCTCTACAACTACAGAGTTGGCATACCTAATATTGGAAAGTCATGAGTCATGTTATTATACTGTTCCCTTTTTCCTCCCTCCAAAGAGATCTAAAATGATAGGAAGCTGCATGCTTAATGATGCCTTTTAAGCTTATTAACTTTGCAGGACAGACTCTTTAACTGGTCTTTGTACAACTGGAAAATCAGTATTCAAGGGCACAGAAGAACATTCTGGGTTTGTTTTTTTTTTTTTTCTGAAGACTCCTCAAAGGTCAGTGATTTTACTTAGTCCCCAACAAGCTCTGGCTGCACCTATTGACACCCTCTCTTTTCCCTTGCTCTGTAGCCTTCTACCCTCTCCATTCACAGCTCCCCAAAGTATGCAGCTGGTGTGTTAAACTGTCTGCCCTGTTAACACTTCCTTGTCTTCTGCTTCTCATTCCAGATTTCTTCCTCCTCCAGCTTACTCTGGAATCCCTCCTTAAAACTGTATTTTTGGAACAACAATTTTTTATTTTTTTTTTTTTACCCAAAGACTCCCAGTTTCACACCATGTAGGATACTGTCCTCTGTCTTTGTCCTTAAATTTTTGTTTTCTGCAGTATCGTTTCTTACTGCTACATGGTCACAGATCATAGAATCATAAAATAGTTTCATCTGGAAGAGACCTTTAAGATCGTTGAGTCCAGCCTTTGTTCTTTCCCTATCACCCACTAGACCACTTCCCTAAGTGCAACATCCACCCATCTCCTAAACACCTCCAGGGATGGTGATTCCATCACCTCACTGGACAGGCCGTTCCAATGCCTAACAACACTTTCAGTAAAGAAATTCTTCTGTCTGGGCTGTAAACAGATAACAGCAAGCCTGGATTTAAAACCTGAAACAATGCAGTGGTCATCTGGGATATGTATGAGAAGAAATAATGAGCCTCCTGCCTTTATCGGTATCAAAAATAACAACAAAAAATACTGCCTAAATTGTGGGGAGTCACTATGGAGATGATTCTACAGCCAGCTATGGAAATTTTTTATCTTTTTTTATCTCAGATGAGTTCTGTGGATCCCACTTACAGCTTTAGTTTGCAAATAAAGATGAAGAGGAGCATATTTACTTTGACTACTATTGTGTATGAATTCTTTCTGTAGATTTTCTCCTGGCTTCCTTCTGTGGTGTATGCAGGATATACACTGATTTTATTAATTGCCATCAGAATTTTACCCAAAAGTTCCTAGCATGTTCAGCAACTCCAGCAGCTGTTTTCATTTTCTGTATTTTCTCTGAGCAGCCAAGAAGGAGGATTTACTCATAATTGGGCAGCAACTAATAAACTGTCTTGCATATGTTTTGCAGAAGTTTCTTGCTTTACAGTGTTCCTAATATGTCAAAGGGAATGCACCCAAGCTTGAGTACTTCCTTATTCCATCCTGAATTACTAGACACTGAATGATCCTGTAGAAGAATGAAATTCACCATAGCAGGTCTTTTCTGCTCCATTTTCTCCCATTTGGTTTCCACCTGTCTTCTAGACTATATGCATGTATAGTCAAATCCCTTAGTTTCTCAGTGCCTACATTTATGTTAAGTACAACATTTCTCTACTTTACAATGATGCAGTAAGCTGAAAACTGCTTTGTATTGCTTAAATTAGAAAATAACAGAATATGGGAGAAAATAATAAAAATCACAAGCTTTTGTGGCTTTTGTTTTGTGTAAGGTTGTCCAGAAAGTGTACAATGAATAGATATAGAGACCAGTTATTTTAGGGTCTGCTACAGCAGAGGCCATTCTTGAAGTAAAAGCTCATATCATGTGGTCAAATTAATTATTACAATGTATGTTGTTACAAATAGAGCCAGCTAACCTATACCTTTAACAGTTCTGAAAGCAGATGGACATACTTTCCATTATGCCTCAGCTATGAAATTCCTCAGAATGTGTGGGAAAGTCAGAGGGTAAAATTTGAAGTTGTGGAGTGATATGATTTTTATGTAGATCTCATTCCAGCATATACTGTTGCACTTCTCAACAACAGAGATGCATTTCATGCATTTTTAAGTAATTTAATTAAAGTCTACCAAAGCTATTTAGACTACCTGGAAACTCCGCATTCATAATTTATTATGTTATCATTTCTCTGCACTCTTGCTGAGTTTCATCCATGCAGGTTTGCCACTTTATAGAATTTTTAAATGTTGCATCTCTTCTGGTTTGACTTTATGAAGGAAAGGAAAAAAATGAAATAAAAAGTCATGTTTGGCTGATGCCCAAAAAAGAAGGAAGGAAGGAAGGAAGGAAGGAAGGAAGGAAGGAAGGAAGGAAGGAGCGAGCATTTTCATTGGAACTCCTTTATAGCTGCCCCTGGGACTGCTCCAGGAAAGCAGTAGTTTCTCTATATTTATTTTAAAAGTAGAATGTTACAGAGCTAAGGGACAAAGCACTCAAGGGAGAAGGAAAAAGATCTACAGAAAAAGAGAGGGAAGCCCAGAGCAACAGAAGCGTGATGATCGGTAGAAAGATAGAGAATGACCAAGGCAACTAGTAAGTATTTCACAAAGCAAAGCCACATATATTTTGTCTTTTACTGGTCAGGAAAATGTTTTCTCTTAAAAAACTTCTCAGGATCACTCAGAAGAAATACCAATACCATTTACCAAGACCAATACCATTTTCCTTTTGGTTTAAGGGTTTATTTTTTTTGACACATCAGAATATCTTCAATTAGATCTCCTTTATTTATATAATATCTATCTGAAATTCCCCCCTGGAAAATTCATCTCTAATCATCTCTCTGCTCCAGGTGAGACAAAAACATTGATTTCTTCTGTTAGCAGTTAGAGAATGGTATTCCCTAGCAGTTTTGTTGATAGTATTAGCTTTATATAAAATATTTCCTTTCTGCCAAACCCTATTTCTGCTTTTTTTTCTGGCTTCAGTAAAAGGTACTTCTTTTTTAACAAATGTATTGTGAGGATCAATGGTCCTTCAGTTCCAGCTCTCTGCAAGAAGCTCAGGCAGAACTGGGTAGCCAAACTTCCTTGGGAGTCCTTTGGCTGAAACTACATTTTACAGATAGACTCTGGGATAGTTTGTTGCCCAGAAGTACTGGTTTCTTACTTTGTGTACTCTTTCTTTCTCACCTTTTCATCCTTTTTGGGCCAGTGTCAGTAACAGTGAAGTAGTGTAATGTAGTCATACTGCCTATGCATCTGAGGCACTTCAGAGTTAAGAGCCAAATAGTTCTTGCTCCCCATACATTCAGTGGGGATAAATAGGAGTATCCAAGAAGAAGAGTCAGAATCTCTTTCCATGTTTTTTTTTTTACTGTTGGATTTTTCAAAAAATATTTTGCTATCTGTCCCCATTACTGACCTTGAGAAAGCAAGCAGGTCTATTGACACAGGCAGCCAGGAAAAGGAAGAGTCAGGTTGTGTGTGCAAAGAAGACATCACTTATCCCAGCTTCCTGCAGAAACCTGCATGGAAATATGACTGGAGTAGTGACATATTGGGTTATCATTCTGATAAACCATACTTTCAGAAAGATGTAAAGATCTGCTCCCAGGCTGTGGCTGGCAAAGAGTGAAGGTAAAGCTTTTTTCTTTCTAAATCAATCCCCCTGCTTGGACAGTCCCTGAATTTAGTCATTTGGTAGCTATTTGGAGGCTTTCCTGATGCTGGAAAGATAAAAGTATTTCATTTGTGCTTTCATAAGCCTGTCATTAAGCAGGGAGGGTTCCATTGATTAAAAGTAATTGTTTTCTGGGGAGCAGGGTGAGGCAGGAGTCAGAGACATCTCAGGAAAGCCTCTCTGGCCAAAATAATTGTTAGGTTGCATGGCAATCTATTGTCCAAAACCAGGATTTGTTGTACTAAGAAACTAGCTGTTTGATTAGTGCACTAAGAAAAAATGTGTAGTGATGTTGCATAGCTCCATGAAATGCAGTGTTTTTGAAGGTATTTTTATTTCTTTGTGTAAAGAGTTCTTTATATACCTTGGCAAAATGAGCTGCATTTATGTCTTTAGTTGTTTTTATCTAAACTACAGGTTAATTTACATAGAGTTTTGAATTTTTTTTTTATCATCTTTACAAGTGTTAATGAAGACTGTTTCTAAGGCCTGCACTTATGGATATTTGCTAGAGGCCAGCATATAGTTTACAGCAGGCAAAACAGAAAGCCAGCACAGCAAAGGAACAGTAATCTTCAGTTCCCTTTCCCTCTTTTATGTGCTTATTTTTCTCTTCCATGTTGTTAGTTAAAAATATAATAATAATTATAGAAATTAAAAATGGTTTATTTAGAAGGCACCTCTGGAAGTTTCTTCTTGCCCATACTGAAGACAGTCTCAACATTTGTGTTTTACTGTCCATGAGCCTGTTCTCAGTCTCCATGATCTTCCCAGAGTACTAGACTATTTTCTTGTGATGACATTGGCAAGCTCATTGTGATGGTTTAGCTCTGTCTGGGTGCCAGATGCCCACCAATGTGTTCTATCACTTCCCCTCCTAAAGTGGACAGGGGAGAGAGAAACATAACAAGAGGCTTGTGCGTCGAGATAAGGACAAGGAGATCACTTAGTAAATGGTTTGATTTGTTAATGAACCATCAGAATATAGCAGGGAAAATGAGAAAAACCCAAATCTTAAAACAACTTCTCCTACCCATCCTTCTTCCCAGGACTCAACCTCCTCCCCACCCCCCTACCCCAGTGGTGCAGGGAAGGGGGGATGGAGGTTACAGTCAGTTCATCACAGAGTTCATATTTTATTGTCAGTTCATTACAGATGGACTTTGCCACTGCTTTTTCTCAGGGGGAGGCCTCCTCACACTTCCCACTGCTACACTGTGGAGTCCCTCCCACGGGAGACAGTCCGTCATGAACTTCTCTAGCGTGGATCCTTCCCATGAGCTACAGTTCCTCACAAACTGCTCCAGCATGGGGCCTCCCATGGGGGCAACTCCTCACACTCTGCCCCAGCGTGGGAGAACAGTCCTTCAGGGACAGACTGCTGCAGCCTGAGTCCCTCACAGGATCACAAGTCCTCATAGCAAACTTACTGTGGTGGGGGCACCTCTCTCCCCACAGGCTCCCAGGTCCTGCCAGGAACTTGCTCCAGTGTGGACTTCCCACAGAGTCACAGCCTCCTTCAGGCATCCACCTGCTCCAGTGTGGGGTCCTCCACGGGCTGCCAGTGGATCTCTGCTCCCTGCTGGTCCTCCATGGACTGCAAGGGAACAACCTGCTTCACCATGTTCCTCACCACAGGTCACAGGGGAGTCTTCCTTCCAGTGCTTGGGCACCTTCTCCCCATCCTTCTCCACTGACCTTGGTGTCTGCAGAGATATTTTCACATTCTCACTCCTGCTGTTGCTGCAGTTCAGCAACTGTGCAGCAACTTCTTCCTCATCTGAAATATGTTATTCACAGAGATGTTACCTCAGTCATTATTTGGCCAGGCCTGGGTCAGCTGCTAGTCCAAAGACTTCTAAAGAAGCTTGCAAAATGGAGAATTTAATTTGACCTTTAACATGAAGTGGTTTTAAAAGGCTTGAGAAGTTGTTTGGTTTTTCTTTTTTATTCCCGAGGTGAAGCCTTTTAGCCTAATCTGTCTTTGCAAGCCTAACTAATTTTACCTCTGTAATTGTGCTATGCCAGGAAAATGCAGTGCTCAGAGCATTCTCCAGTCTGTAACTTGTATATTATCTGTCATGAGACAGGATATGCCACTCTGAGACAATGAGCAGTGGATTTTATGAGCAACCTCAAACAACTGTATTTCCCAATCTGGCACTGCAAAGTAGTGACGGGTTAATAGCAGGTGATAAAATTAAGTTCAGCTTTGTGGTAAGAGAGCAGGAGGAGAGAAAAACGTGATTGCAGCTTGCTGATAACTGGTCAGGAGAAGTGTCCAGGCTACTGAGAACAAAACATGAAATGGAGGTGAACTCAATGTAGTTTCATCTATTTAGGCAAAACCATTGTGACACTTTCCCATGAGGGAGAGACGTGATGCTTTCTCATATCTATGTCTGATAGTAGTCAGCAAATCAGAGAGAGTTTTTAAAGAAAACTTGAATCAAAGATTTGTCTAGGAAAGATATATGAAGAAAAACTAATAATAGAATGCATAGCAAGCACTGATTGAGATGAAGTGAGGAGGAGGAATAACTAGAGCTGATTTAAAACTCGATATTTCCTTCCCTCAGGGAATTCTGCTAACTTTGGCGTTTATGCTGGCTAGTAATTAAAAAACCCAAATAAGCCAAAAACTCATTTTTGTACTAGGGTTATGAACAATTTTGGTTTTCAAAAGGATGTTGTATGTGTTTTGTTTGAAAGACCAGTTTGACTTTATATCTTCCTCCACTACTTTTGAAGAGTCCTGGGAATGGCAATTCAGAGATGTCTTCATTGATCACTATGAGTTGGAGTCACTGGCCAAGCACTTTTGGCCTGGTGAATCACATTTTATGTGCCTGGTGCTCTGCATCCAAAGAGCTTTAGCAGAGTGGAGCTCACAACGTATTCCAGGGTTTGCATGTATTGTTGAGGCCCAACTGATAATGACCTGTGTAAGCTAGAACTTAGATGCACACAGATCAATGTCAGAATGAGGCAGGACTGACAAAACGATAGATCCCAGTGAATTCTGTGCAATCTTAGCTCCAGAAGAAACACTTTGCTTTGGTATTTTTGATGGAAGAAAATCTATTATTTCAATAAAATGACGGAAAATATGTTTGTAAATGATAGGGAAGAAAAAGAAAAAAAGAGGAAATCACCCACTGATTCCCTAACTAGCTTTCCCATGTAAATGTAGTATCAGCAAAGTTATTCTATGTTGTGATGTGGTGGAGTATTTTCATTTGGTGCATTAGAAGTTGGAGAAACTGTGTATGTTCTCAAAGGAAAACTTGTGCATGTGTACTGGTCTGGGTAAAAAAAAAAAAAAAGAAAGTAAAATGAATAGTTTATTAAGCTTATTGGGATGAATCATAGGTTTGAATGAGAGAGAAGCAGGACATTTATGCAACACTTTAAAAGTTTAGATTTAATTCAGCTATGTCATGATGATCCCCAGATCAGCATGTATACTTCATCCATTGGCTGTACGCCAGCTATGAGCTGTTAACTCTGCAACAAATACTTCCCTGAAAGGGAAATTTATTGACGTGGGACAATATTTAATCAGTATAGTCTTTATGTAATTTTGAGGGTAAAAGCCTCCATAGTAGCTCACACAAATTTCTCTCTTTGTTGGCAGTCTGTAAAACAACTGCTGTAGGAGTCACAGTAACAGGAAAGAAGGCAATTAGCTCATTTCACGTGTTGTGCTGCAAAGATATCAAAATGGTATTTGATGATTTTTTTCTACCCTGTGTGCAGTAGTGACTCCTGCATGAGAAACAGAAGTTATGGTGGATATAGAATAATGAAGTGCAGACAGGTCAAAGCTGGTCTCTCAATGCTTGAGTGGAACAGCATTCAACCAGCTGTTGGAAGCCCCATACGAAACAGGGCCCTTCCTGAGTCTTTGAGAAAGGAGATTCTCAACACTGATGGGTAGCACAAACAGGAGACCCAGGGTGGACGGCATTGAGCTCCTATCTTTTCGAGGTTGTTCACATCCTCTTCTCTCACCTTCCTCCCTAGAATCCCCCTGTGAATGAAGGGAGGTGTGTTTCAATGGAACGTTAGCGGCTACTCAGTCTATTTGCTTAGGATTGTGGTTTAAGGTCCTTACATAAAAAAGAGTTTGTTGCTTTTATTGCACCTCAACTGTGTCAATATTGTCCTTTCTAAATGGGAGGACAAGTTGTATGAGTAAAACATACATGTTTTCACTTGTAATTTACCAAGCTTTTCCAGGAAATATGTTAGCTACACCAGAAATAGGTGTATCAGCAGCGGACAAAGTGTTTGTTTTTTTTTTTTTTTAAATTCTGTGTTTCTTTTGCTTTCTTGCTGGACTAACTAGTTTTGCTCTTGAGTAGGGCATGAGGAAGAGCTACAGCCTGAAATCTGTTTGCTCTGATATGTCAAAAATGAAAATATAATAAACTCTGGAATAAAGAGGCTCTTTTTTCCTAGGCATTAGGGAAAAAACCAAACAAACAAAAAAGTGCTACATTGTCTTTATAGATTGTGTTGTGTGCACAGCAGTTCTGCTCTCACAGGCTGAAACATAAAGTATGATGAAGCTTTTTTTGTGATAAAGTGACTCATCTTTCCATTCAACTGCAAATTAATAAAAAATCCTAAACCTGTTGTGCAAATAATAGGCTATACCTTCTAAAATTGCTGTCAAAAAACTGGTCATGTTGCCTCATCTTAGCTATTGTGTCAACTTGCCTGTAGCTGTTCCAGTTCTTCTGTGTTTTATACTGTGCCATGACTGTGTGTGTCCAATGTATCTTAGCGACATTTTATTTCCTGATAACTAATGGCTTCTCTACTTCCTGCAAACCTTACAGTACCTCCCTTATAGCAAATAGAAAGGAGGAACTAGCTGTTCCCTGTCCTAGTACCCCACGTTGCTAGAGGCAGAGTTTCCTGAGTAAACTAACTGCATGCGGATAGACTTCTGAAAGAGCTGATTTTTTTTTCAGGTAAGCCATGTTCCTAAATCCTTGATCTGTAAGTGATGCTAGACCTTCTTTTCTATGCTGGGCTAGGATTCTCACTTCTCCATTACCATCTCCTCAGCTGGGACTCTTTTAGAAGCTGTGGACTGAGGCTGATGGTGGCTACCAGAGTTATCTTCTACTTGTCCTTGCTCAATGATCATTGAGGTTCTGTACTTATTATAAGCTTCCCAGTTCAGAAGACAACACTACAGGTCAGCATGAAGTATAAATAACGGGAAAGAAAAGAAAAGAAGGGCTTTGGAGGGGAGAGGCAGAGTATTGGCAAAATGCCTATGATAAGCTGGAGAGGTGGCCTGACTTTATTCAGGTGAAACTACATGCAAATCATATTTGCAACTGTTTCAATTGTTAAATTTTAAGACTGGAGTACTTCCTAAAAAAAGGTAGATTAAGTGTTCAGGAGGAGAGGTAAGAGGTTCACAGTGTGAAGGCCTTGGCAACAATACAGGACGAACAAATTCTGGCTTTTTCCTGCCCCTGCCTCTCATCTCACCACTGTCTCACAGCCCTCAGTGGTGCTGACACAACTCTTTCTCAAGCCACATTTTAAACCAGTCCAGTGAATTTGTTTAACTCACCACTTGTGCAGGAAGAAAGCTTGTGAGATCATGCTAAGGTGCAAGAAAAACAAGACCTGAGTTGCTAAAGGTAAGAATTTCTAAAAAAGCCCCAGAGCTGCTGTCAAAACCTCTGTGTTTAGTCATAGTGCAACTCCAGAGATTCACAGAAGATGGTAATTGAGAATCGGCAATCATTTCTCTTGTGAAATATACTACATTGATGGTCTCAGCCTTAGTGTCAGAACTGAGGAATGTTGCAAGTAAGGCTTTTGGTTGCATACATTTAGCAAATTAATTGGCCCTCTCTCTGCCTTTCTAATGGCTTCTGTGGAGCTTTCAACACCTAGCAAACCTGACATCTCACAGCCAGCTGGGAAGCCTGACAGTGCAAAGGTGCACTTCTACTTTCCCTTGCATCTTTCTCATTTGTCTTTTAGATCATAGATAGTAGTTTTTGTTTTCTGATGCCATTTCTAAGGATGATCTACTTGTTCTATAAAATACTAAAATTTAAGTTCTCTGAACCTGAATTTGAATGCTGAAGATTTCTAAAGTTCTGGAAAATTAAAAAAAAAAAACAAAAAAAAAAAAAAACAAAAAACCAAAAAACAAACCAAACACTTGAGTTTTATTTGTAAGGAATGAATCATCCATTCTCTTTAGAAGTTGTCTTCTTATTCTCTTTCAGTTTCAGGTACACCAGATCACTATATTGGGGTTATTCTTCAGCCTTTCAACTAGTATGTCTTGATAGCAATGTTTTTATCCTCTGTGTTATTAAAAGGTTTCACCTAGACTGAATAATTTACAAGCAAGTTATCATCTCATTTTTTTTTCCCTACAAACACAGATTGCCTACCCTACTATAGCTATGGTTAAGCTTCCTTCTATCAAAACACTCACAGTATATTAACAGGCATGATTTCTTTCACCTCTGGTTATTTAGGACTGTATCTCTTGCAGGACATCTTTGCCATTTGGTTGTTAAGATCCAGATTTCTTGGTGTGTATTTAATATAAGATCAAAGAGAATGGGCAAAACTACGTGTACCAAAACCTATGCTCTGTTCCATGGCAAATTAAGGCCACCTCAGTGCATTGTTTCTGTGGCATCAAACACCCTTCCAATAAAATGAGGATTTTTTTGTCATGCCATTTTTCTCCCACCTTTCTTTTCTGATCATCCTATTAGGGAGGGGTTAAGAAAGGGAATTGGCAAAAATTATAAGAGAGCCTCTGTAAGCTGTGAATATTCAGCCAGGAAAAATTCTCAGAAAGCCAAATATACTTAGTTTTGGCTGATTTGTACTGCTAGAGGGGAAAAAAAACCTTTATCCTAAAATGGGATTTTCTGCTACAGAAAATTCAGGAAATAAAAGTTTGAGCAGAGCAAAACAGCTCTCCTCATTTGTTTTGCTTTGCTTTCACAAGCAACAGAGTGGTACCATTTTTATGCTATTAAACTGGAGAGAAAAAGAGATTACTACTACCTGGAGGCATGCTACTACCTGTAGACATCCCTGCTACTCTTTTCGCTAAGAGGTGTCATTGAGAAGGAGCCTTACTCTTATGTGCTCATTTTGGTAAATATCTCTATTTTACAGGACGTGTCCTGCCTCAAAGACTACTTTTTGCCAAAGTCAATGTGTGTTTTGGCTGTTAATAACAAAACTTTTTTCTTTCTTGTGGCAAGCCTAGTGCAGATAACATGCTACTTATTATGTAACTAACCAATTAAGCTGTGTATTTTGGCAGAGAATTTCCAGCCTGCAAATCTGCATGTACTTCAGCCCTTCTTAATAGGACTCTTATCTGGACCAAAGATTACCAGTAAAAAATCCAAGAGGGGAGATATCCAACAAATGTTGCCGAGCTTGGAGCTGAATAATTTATGTCTGAAAAATCAGGACAATAATGCAATCAGTTATACCTTCAAGAGGACGTCGCACCTTTGAGCTAGAGTTTAAGGAAGCAGGGACTGTTGACAGTTTATTTATTACGGGGTAGTCTTCTGTGGAACTGTAGACTTGCTTGGTTGGAAAAGATGTTTAAGATTATCAAGTCCAACCACTAACCTAACACTGCCAAGCTCGTCACTAAACCATGTCCCTCAGCTCCTCATCTACAAATTTTTTAAATATCTCCAGGGATAGTGACTCCACCAACTCCCTGGGCAGCCCATTCCAGTATCTGGCAACCCTCTCAGTGAAAAAGTTCTTCCTAATCTCCAATCTAAACCTCCCTTGGTGCAATTTGAGCATATTTCTTCTTGTTCTATCATTTATTACTTGGGAGAAGAGACCAACCCCGACCTCACTACAACCTCTTTTCAGGTAGTTGCAGAAATGCACATATTTTGTTTACACCAAGTCACATAACATTTATTTTCACAGCATCTCTGCAGTTTGTGCTGAGGGCAGACTTAACCCATGTGGTACTTTGAATGAATTGTGAAGATCCAGGGCCTGAGACACCTGACTTATGATGTGAATCTTTTGTGTTCTGCTTGGCACAGTTTAATTATGAGAGGATGGTTGACTTTATTCTGACTATCAAAATTGTAAGTACACAAAATAGAGAGATGTAAGATGGGGGAATCTACTTTGGGTATCTCGGTGCAGTGGAGCTAATGCATCAAAGCACCTTGGTAGTGTTTCAGTTTCAGAACTAGTTACTTTTGCTTGATATTTATAACATCTGACTGTGACCTTTGTCTCAAAAATCATGAGATCATACAAAAGTAAAAAAAGGCATTGTTTCTTCTAAAAAATATTAAAAAAAATAAATGGGGATTAAGTCAAGTTATTATTTCTTAAATGATATGAATTAATACTTCCCTTTAGAAGGGTCTTCAATCGCCCTTTATTGCTTCTGTTATGTTCGACCTTGAAACGTAACGATTTCCTGTCTCTGTAAGAGAGGAAAAGAGTTGAAAAAAAATATCAGGAGTCACCAACACTTTGTACATGTACCTGAACTTGAAATTACTGGCACATAACAGTGCAGCATTTACTACAGTGTTTTATGCAAGCATAATGTAATTAATTAACTTGCATCTATTTTGAGATATTACATCTCATTGTTTTGTAACTAACTTTCTGAAGCATAAGTAGCCACATTGATGTTAAGACTTCTGTCAGAAAGGAAACTGTCATGTTTTGATGGAGAGCTAGCCAGAAGGCTCAGCACATCTGTAGGTTGGAAGCTGCACAGATCACGTACCTGTGATCTGCCTTTGCATGTTTATTTCTGTAGTTCTGTGTGCTACATGAAGCTATGCCAATATACCAACTTTGTGTAATCTTGTGCATTTTGAGGGCAGGTACATATGTATGACTTGACATCTTCCTGCTTGAAGCGTGAAGATCATGGTAGTAGCTGGAGGCTTGATGGATGCTGGTCCAAAGGGTTGTACTTCATAAACCATGTGAAGTCAGAACACGTATCTGATTTTCAGGAGGTACTCCTGGGCCTGTAACTAATTGAAAATTATTCCAGAATTCAGACTGTGGGCTGACTTTAAGAGGGATATGTGGATTCCTTGGAAATAGAAAGAATTGCTTTATTTTATAAACATCATGGTAAGATAAGATTTGGGGCAGGGAAGACAGTGTTGAAAAATTTGTGGTTATTTTTCTTAGCCGGTTATTTTTCTTAATTTCTGGGAAAAAAAATAAAAGGAAAAAAGTAATGAAGAAGCTTTATTCTGAATAGGAGCATGTTAATCTTCGAATGCAGAGCATCTGAAGGATGAGAAGGTACTTTGTGAATGAGGAAAACATGTGTGCACTAATTTGAACCTGGCACTGATTACAAGATTATTTAAGTGCTTTAAACTTAGCTCAGTTTTTTCTTGGATGTTTAGAACCAAATCATAATTGAATTTCTTCTTTCCAATCTCTCTTGCATTTCACTGCACAGAAGATGTATTAGGTGACATTAGTACAGCTTGAACATCTTTTTCTGATGCTGCACTTATGTTTTATTCAATGCTAGAGTTTTTTTTAACTTCTATAAATGTGCCTTGTTATCTTTCATCAGCATGTCTTCTAAATATTGGAGAAGGGGGGAAGAAAAATATTGGTCCCTGTACATAGAAAAGGAGGAAATGTTTTCTCTGTATCAGTATGTGCCAGCCAAAAGGCATTTTCTGTTTACATTTTATTGTCTCTTCTTTCTGGAGAAGTGTGTTTCAAGGGCTCCCAGTGCTCCAAAGTTCTCTGCTATCTCATTATTCAGAGCCACTGATGCGCTGAGCAGAGTTTCTTAATGCAGCTTTCGGTAACTCTAGGGAATCTACTTTAGTTTCCTCTTCCTGCTTATTCCCCTTTATCTGAAGAGTAAATGTTTATGTTTCTTGGATAACTTTGGGGAGAGAAATCCACAGACTGTGCTGCCTATGTTCCACAGAAACGAAGTGAGATTTAAGGGGTGTGTTTTCATAGAATCATGGAATCATGTAAGGTACCTTTAGAGATCATCTAGTCTAACCCCTCTGCAGAAGCAGTTTCACCTAGATCAAGTGGCATAGGAACATTTCCAGGCGGGTCTTGAAGACCTCCAAGGAAGGAGACTCNCCAGATGAGGCCTCACCAGAGCAGAGCAAAGGGTGAGCAGAACCTCCCTTGACCTGCTGGCCACACTCTTCTTGATGCCAGGATGCCATTGGCCTTCTTGGCCAAATCTGTCTTGGAAGCGTATTGTTTTGATCTCTTAGTGAGACTTCTTCCTCATATAATTATCATATCCCTCTTATACCCACAATTTGGTCATTGTGCTCTTGAGTGAGAGGAATAACTGCATGACAAAAAAAAAAAAAAATCAAAGCAAAACCCACCAAAACCACCACCACCACCAAATTTTTAAAGACTCCTTTTATTTACCTGTGCACATTATGCCAGTGAAATTGCAATACTGCAACAACTATTCTGATAAAATAAATGTATTTTACATAATATATTTTTTTCTTGCTGTTGTGCTCTTTGGCTATGCTGCATTTGTTGTGAATATTTTTGCTACGTTACTGACTTACACATATAAATTCAGAAAAAATATTTCCACTCTGGTAAGTTCTAAATGACTCAGCTGTGATAAGAGACCTCTTCTAACTGGTGCTATTACACTTGCATAGTTCCCTTCCAAAGGACTTGGGATGCAGCAAATCTCTAGTCTCTGCTGGAGGCAGATTTCTTTCAGAATATTACATCTGTGTCTGTATTTTGAAGCAGCATACCAAGACTCACTTCACATTTAATTTTTAGGTTATTTTCTGTTTTCCCAGTCTGTTTATCCTGGTCAAAAAGGGGGAGATGTACTAATTAGAAGTTGGAAATCCTTAAAGCCATCTGATGAGGATCAGGATGTAGCAAAATTACCTCCTGAGAGTAACTAAACTCTCAGAAATTAAGTGAATATAATATCTAGTATCAAGAGTGCAATCAGTTGAATTATGAAATACTTTGTGAAAATGTTCTCACTGTTAGAATGAGTTCTACTTGCTAATAGCTGAGTTTCAGGTAAGGGAAAACTGATAGGGTGTAGAAAAATAAGTTTTAATACATTTATGAGAGCAAATAAGACCATAAATTCAGTGGTTTTTTTTTTATACCCTTTCTTAGAAACTGCACTTTTACTGTATCTCAAAATATAATGGCAGTTGCTGTCAGATATCGAGAAATGAGATGCCCTCAGTCCAGTTCTTGCTGAACTTGCTCCTGCTTGACAAAAGCCTCCCTTCTCTGAAAGCTTTGATCAGCACCTGTGTTAGCACAATCTGTTGCCATCTAGCCACAACATGCCAGTTGGCAACTTCCATAAGAAGTATAAGTTTTCCTTGGCACATGAAGAGACTCTTGCAAGTTATTTTTCATTTCTTTCAGCTATTAGTCTCAGTCTTAAGGAAACTTTTTTGGAGGAGTTCTGTTTCCACATTGTTAATGTTGAAGATCACTAGGATATCACTCAGTAGCAAATTGTTACAGTGAATTTAGAGATCATAGGACTAATGTAATTCTGTGCATAGTACAGTGAGGAGGTGTTCTGATTTTGGCTGGAATAGGGTTAATTTTCTTCCTAGTAGCTGGTACAGGGCTGTGTTTTGGGTTTAGTATGAGAATAAAGTTAATAACATGTTGATGCTTTGGTTACTGCTAATTAGCCCTTATATTGAGTTAAGGATTTTTCAGTTTCCCACACTCTGACAGCAAGCAGGTGCACACGAGGTTGGGAGGGAATATGTCCAGGACTTAAACTAGCCAAAGGCCTGTTCCATACCATAGCATGTCACGCCCAGTATACAAACTGGGGAAAGTTGTCAGGGAGACAGTTGCATTGTGCATCACTTGTTTGTTTTTTCCTTGGATTTTATTTCTCTTTTTATTTTATTCCTG
The DNA here is from genome assembly GCA_013401255.1 of Urocolius indicus. Classification (NCBI taxonomy): domain Eukaryota; kingdom Metazoa; phylum Chordata; class Aves; order Coliiformes; family Coliidae; genus Urocolius; species Urocolius indicus. The sequence continues at coordinate 18,128 of WBNH01011077.1, forward strand.
TTCATTACAATTATTATTATTGTTGTTCTTGTTATTATATTTGATTTCATTTTAGTTATTAAATTGTTCTTATCCTAACCCATGAGCAAGTGGCTGCATGGTGTTTAGTCACTGGCTGGAGTTAAACCACAACAGGAGGTCTCTTGTATTTGCACACATTGTGAGATATAGGCCTACAAGTAGAAGCTAAATAGGAAATCCTTCATAAACAGATTGACAAAGATACTAAGCAGAGACTCCTACTAACTCTTCTCTTTGTTGCTCTCTTGCTTTTTCTTGTTCAAGTTCAGCCTGTCCATGTTCAGTAGTTTTTCTTCAGTTTTTCGCTTTGATGAAACGCTAGTTGACTCTGTTGAAAATCCTAGTGGCAACTTTAGAGATACCTATTAATACATACCACTTGTTGTTATATGGGTAGTGAAGCTTATAGTTTAGCTGAGCTTCTTCTGTATACCCTTCAGCTCAAGTTTCTAGAGGAGGACTTCTCACTCATTTTCAGTCCTATGGGAAGAAAACTTCCAAGCTCTTAGGATGACATTTACTGTTGGAAGGGACTGTGACAAAATTAGCATTTTGACTGTGTGCATGTAGCTTCTGAAGCTTTCATCCCAAGCTATCCCACAGCCTCAGGAGGAGCAGCAGGAACCAGCTGTGCATTGAAATTCCATGCTTCCCATGTCTTGGTAGAAGCAATAGATCAAGGATTAAAGAGACTGGGAGTGCATCCCCACAGGGACAGTCAGGCAAAGTAGAGAAAAAGTCTGCCCAGAAAGGTGAGGTGTAATGGAAGGCAGAAAAACCACTGAATCTCTCTGGAGTGCCTCTGTCTCACTGACTTCTGTCTTAAGAACTAGTATGCTTTACATTTTTTCTAGTATATATATATATATATATTTATGAAGTCTAAATGTTTTTCAGTGTTGCCTTTCCTCACCTTTTGTTGCAGGTGAGTATTTTATATAACTTAAAAAATCGCTATCACAACTACTAGCAAAATTGGTTTTAATATGAATTTATAAAACTGCAATTTAACAAAGTTTGATGGCGAGGTTCATTCTATTACTTATTACAAGGAAGAAACATAAAAAGGAAAATCAAGTTAGAATTGAGCTAAAATGAATCAGACTGAGACCAGAGACACAAAAGGATAGAGGAGACCTACTGAGTCATGAGGTTCAGAGTGGACCTCCTGGCTTTCTAAACTTCTGATAGAGCTTAAGTGTGGCTAGGTCCAATCTTAGTCTCAGACTTGCCCAACAGTTTATGTCTAAAGTATTACATGTGCAAAGTTTGTAATAATTGACTAACTACATGGATTATAGTGTTTCATCAATATTAATTCAGCATGCTACCAGTCATTTACTGAGGATTTGTAAGGGAACGCTCTGCCTTGGGCAAGGACCCTGCTCAAGGGGAGGGTTCTTTGTTGTGCAATCCAGCTGCAGTTCAGGGACAGCTCAAGTTGAGATCATCCAATGATCTGACATTGGTAAAAGATCTCTCGGCCTCAAGAAGTGACCTTGAGATGCATCCCATCTCGAGGGGAGATCACCGCCAAGCAGCCATGCTGCCTAGCTGGAAGAGAAAGAAGGCTCATTTAGGCTGTGGTATTTATAGGATAAAATGCTTGGCTTGTATTCAAATTGCATACAATGGTAAAGGTATGCATGAGACTCCTTGTACCCACAACTTTTTTTATTCCTTGAAAAATGAGTCGTGGAAAAGCCACCCACTATTCATGCATTAGTTGCATCATTAATGTTCTAACCTCATATGTTTCAGCGCTCACTGTGTCACTGCTCCTTTGTGGATTTTCTAGAGGAGTTCTTGGCCCAGCAACAGCTCAGGCCTTCACTTCCTTTGCAGCCTATACCAAACTACTGCAAGTTTGCTTAAGGGGCTTGAGTGCCTTCATCACACTCTCTCTTCAGAAGTAAGCAAGCCCCATACTAGTATATCCATTGCCCCTGCCATGCATGGTCTATGCATGAGTCATTGTATGAGGAGGTTGCCTGCTAGATTCCCCTCACTGTGGTTTCTCTGCATTTCCAAAGGGAGAATGAAATGTTTGTCAGTCGATAACATTTGCACAGCAAAAGTCACAACATAGCAGCAACCTGCCAAAATGTGGAACAGCTGCGACTCCACCGCTGTAGCTGCTGCAGTATATACGCTTAATGCTGCCTGTGTGAGGTCGATATTTTAGGTCGTTGTTTGCTGCCAAGAGCTCTGGCAGCAAATATGTCAGAGTATTGTGGCTCTGATTCAGGTAGTGACAGAATTGTCTTTCACAAGGAATGCAGGGAACTATTGGAGAGCCAGTCACCAATGCAGATTTTTTGGCTTGCTGCAGAATGAGCCAACTAGCAGCATGCACTAAGCAGTGTAAAAATTCCCTGTGGACTTCTTGGAACAAAATATGCTTTGGCTGCACTTCTTATCTGTTCCTGAAGTGTTTGATCCTGCTCTGCCTGCTAAGAACTTCACTTGACAGGAGAGTTTTGTGTAGCGGAAGCCAGAATAGCTTCTGTCCTGTTTCAGTAGCTAGACAGAACAAATGACTGTGCTGCTGTTGTCTGATGGATTACCAGGTGCCATCAAATGCTCAAAGGGTGAACACTAGAGAAATGTGAGAGAAATGGAAAACATAAGTTCTTTTTGGTTATTTCTATTTAGTGTATCTGAGTCTTGATGTAATGATGAGGCAAAAGGCAAAACTGGTATTTCAATTGATAATGCTTTCTCTTAGGTTTCAATATAAAAAGACTTGGTGTCTTAAGTCCTTCATTTTGAAAGAATATGTCTGTATTTATGTATGCTTAGCTATGAAATTGATAGTATAGATTCTCACATCCATCTGGTCATCTTCTCGTGGTGGGAAATATAACAAGCATTATTGTCCTTTAGCCTCAACCAAGGCAAGAATAAGGTTCCAGGCTACACTTCTTAGTGAAAACTGAAAATCAAAATGCAAAGAGTGCTGACCTTAGCTTTCTATTGGAAAGAAAAATAATTGCAGTCATTTAATTAACCTTAAATCTGAGTCTGAGCACAGCAGGTAATTTTTTTCCACTCTGTTAGATCTGAGATCTAAAGTGTGAAATGTCATTTTAGTTTGCTGTCACAAGACTGCTGGACTTCTTAGTATAGTCACCACATTTTTCTGTTAAGCAGCACACACCATACTACTCTATTATCAGACCTCATCAAGAGGTTTTACTTCTGAGGTAGTAGTTTCCTCTGTGTTATAGGGGAAGATATTAGCAAACTTAGAGATTAAGGAGGGATGGAGGAAAAGGAATACCTTTTCTTTTACAGCTTGTAAAATTGGAAGGTAAGAGATATTCCATAGCCACTACCATGTGGCTTGTTGACCCAGACCCAGTTGTGGTCTTGATGACCCAGAAATGATTTTGACTCAAGGAAAAAAAGCAATTAACAGATTGTTGTTGTCTTCAATCTGTAAATGGTTTTGTGTGCATGTACATTTGCGACACACATTACTAAAGAAAAGTCTTCAGTAAGAGCCTGGTACGCTTGGGGAAATGTAGACAGGTTGAATAGGCAACTCTGAAGCCATCAGAAATGAGATGGTAAATGTGCACAATTGAATACCTACAGCTTTTAATTTTTTTTTCATGCTGCTGGTGTTATTCAATCAGTTGTTAACTATTTTGCATTTATTTTGGAACTTAATCTAAACAAAATAGAGATATGTCTGCACAGGAGTACAAAGCTGCTCATTTTTTCTATTTACAGCTTCCACTAGAGGCAGTTGTAAAAAAAATGTAACAATAGGAAGGTAGCATGGCTTAGATAATTATTTGGTTTTTAAAAAAGTAGTCAGGAAGGGATCATCGCTTCGACTGCATTCCTGGTACATTGATGTAGTTTCTTTTTTTGTCTTCTGTACTTTTTAGGTTTTTGTTATGAAAACATGTAAGTGCAGTTACATTTGTTTTCCTTAAGATTTTTAAGCACTGGGCTTTTGTATTACCCTGGCAAGACAGCTGGATGGAGTAACAATAGAAAAGGGAGAATTAGGACTAAATCACAGAACCACAGAATCTCAAGGGCTGGAAGGGACCTCAAAAGATCATCTAGTCCAACAACCTGGCCAGAGCAGGGCCACCTAGAGTAAGTCACACAGGAACTCGTCCAAGTGCGTTTTGAATGTCTCCAGAGAAGGAGATTCCACAACCAATCTGGGCTCCATCATTCTCACATTGAAAAAAAATCTTCCTTTTATTTCTTTGGAACCTCTTGTGTTCCAGCTTATACCCATTGCCCCCTGTCCTGTCACTGGACATCAGTGAGAACAGCCTGGCTCCATCCTCCTGACATCCGCCCTTTACGTATTTGTAAACGTTAATGAGGTCACCCCTGAGTCTCCTCTGAGCTGAAGAGCCCCAGTACCTTCAGCCTTTCATCATAAGTGAGATGCTCCATTCCTTTCATCATCTTGGTGGCCCTGCTTTGCACTCTCTCCAACAGCTCCCTGTTATTCTCGAACTGAGGGGCCCAGAACTGGACACAATATTTCAGATGTGGTTTCACAAGGGTAGAGTAGAGGTGAGGAGAACTTCTCTGAACCTACTGCCCACACCCATTCTAATACACCCCAGGATGCCGTTGGCCTTCTTGCCCATTAGGGCACATTGCTGACTCATGGTCATCCTGCTGTTCATCAGCATCCTCAGGTCTGTTTCCACTACACTACTCTCTAGGAGTTCATTCCCCAACCTGTACTGGTACTTGGGGTTATTCTTTCCTAGATGCAAGACTCTACGCTTGCCCTTGTTGAAGTTCATTAAATTTCTCCCCACTCAGAGGAGATTTCTCCCCTGTCCAGGTCTCGTTGAATAGCAGCACAGCCTTCTAGTGTGTCAACCACTTCCCTTAGTTTAGTATTGTCAGCAAACTTGCTGCCAGTGCCCTCTATTCTGTCATCAAGATCATTAATGAATATATTGAACAGTACTCAGGAAAGTAATCTCTCCATCATTACACGACACAGATCATTCACTGGATAGTGCTCTACTTGGAATAATATTGCTGCTGACTCAAAATCTTCAGTGAAGACTATTCTTCTTTATGTTGTGACGCTGCCTTTTTGAAGAACATGGTTGCCGTGATCACATGAAGATTGGCATTGCTATTATCAATCACTTTTTTTTTTCATTCGTTACAGAAATGCAGACAGTTCTTAAATATTTTCAGTTTTAGTTACCCAGTCTATTTTGGTGCTGCTAAAGGTTGGTTTCCCATGAGTGATGGAATGTGGAAAATGGCTGGTAGGTAGCAGTTGTCCTACTGCTGTCCTTCATAGCAGCTGTGCTAGTTCAACTGTTCCAAAAGTAGGGCCTGAAAAAAACACTAAAATACGTCAGCTTCCTGTTACCCTCAAACTGTATGCAGATATTCTATCAATCACAGAATCACAGAGTCATACAATTATTTAGGTTGGAAAAGACATGGTAAGATCATTGAGTCTAACAATTGATCTAACACTAGATCAACTAATCAAAGCCTAGTCTACTACTAAACCATGTTCCTAAGTGCCACATCTGCACATCTTTTAAATACCTCCAGGGATGGTGACTCAGCCACTTCCATGGGCAGCTCGTTCCAGTGCTTGACAGACCTTTTGATAAAGAAATATTTCTGTATATACCCAATCCAAACTTTTCCTGGTGCAACTTGAGGCCATTTTCTCTTGAACTATCACTTGTTACTTGGGAGAAGAACCTGACCCTCACCTTGCTACAGCCTCCTGTCTCAGCTCCCTTTTCTCCAGACTAAACAACCCCAGCTCTCTCACCTGCTTCTCATAAGACTTGTTCTCAAGGTCCTTCACCAGCTTCATTGCCCATCTCAGGACAGTCTCCAATACCTCCATGTCCTTCTTGTAGTGAGGGGCCCAGAACTGAACACAGTATTCGAGATGTGGCCTCACCAGTGCCAACTACAAAGGAACAATGACCTCCCTGGTCCTACAGGTCACACTATTTCTGACACAATCCAGGATGTCATTGGCCTTCTTGGCCACCTGGGCACACTGCTGGCTCATGATCAGCTGGCTGTCAATTAACACCTCCAAGGTCTTTTTCCTCCAGACAGCTTTCCAGCCACTTTGCCCCAGGCCTGTAGCGTTGCCTGGGGTTGTTGTGGCCCAAGTGCAGGACTTGACAGTTGGCCTTGTTGAACCTCGTGCAATTTGCCTTGGCCCATCGATCCAGCTGGTTCAGGTCTTTGTGTAGAGCCTTCCTACCCTCAAGCAAATCAACTCTTCTATCCAGCTTGGTGTCTCCAAGACCAACTCTTCTTACAAATGCTGTAAATGATAGTGCCACTATTTTTTGTGAGAAGCAAGAGCAAGTGGTAGAAAAGCCTATAAAATCTTTGAATACTGTGCTAAGATGTGCTGGATACTATTACATAGTTATCAGCTGAGATCTCTAAAGGAAAAGAACTGTGCCACACTATGCTGGTATCACAGAGATTTATAGACCTTTGATTTAATCACCAAGAAACCTCCCTTTTTCAGTGCTAAGATGCAGTGTGATTGGTGTGCAATGGATATGGCAAAGGATTTGATTTAGGGTTTTGTGAGAGAACTGCTGGTTGTAGAGATCGCAGTCACAGCTGGAGAATAAAGAGCAAAGTGATAATGGTGAAGCATGAATTGGTGGAAGGAGAAGAGGAAGGATTGTCTTCTGAATCCTCTGGTGTAGGATGTCTGCATTTAATTATGCTGAGGCAGAGCAAAAGCTCTCTTCTAGTCCTGATCTATGCATAGTACCTAAGCTTTGATCCTGTAACCTGCTCAATGTCTTTGCAACAGCTAGCTCTAAGTGAGCATTGCAAAAATTAAAGGAAGAGTGGGCACAGATGCTGGCCTGTGTTGATACAAAATGGAGCCTGCAGAGGCTGCTACTTTGATGTCTCTGGAACTGTTGTTCTTACCAGTAGTCTGATTAAATAGAGATAAGACAGAATAGGTCCATATTTCAGCTACCGAGAAGTACTTTTCTTTAAAACCCAGTATCACACATGTAGGTATGTGCTTAGCACAGGTTGCCCCATCCTAGCTTTAAAATGCTTATAGACTTGTTTTCACCAATTTTAGAGAGAGCATAGTGAGTCTGAGAGAAACTAACAGCTTGCAATGAAAAATCAAGAGGCTTCTCCCAGATTGTGTTACATCAGTGGCCCTTGTGCTTCATTTGTTCTTCTCTGTTTCTTGATGGTGGTCAAACAGTTTGGACTACTTAGGAGAGTCAGACTACCTGTGAAGCTATACAGATAACGCTTAAGCAGTGACAAAATCTTGAAATTCAAGATTTTGCCCTATATCTGGGTCTTGTTCTGTGGGCAGATCTGTAGCCCTGAAGCCACAACTCCCAGGGGTTCCCAGAGGATCAAGAGCTTCTGTCCTCATGTCACATAACATTCAGCAGTTTGCAGGATCTGTCTGGACACACTGCTTGTTGTCTCTAGCTCTTAATTATCTGTCACACTGCACTGTCTCTTTAGATTTAACTGTTATAAATTGAAATGGATTGCAGAACTGGTTTCATTTTTCAAGCCATGAAGGATTTCTGGGAGCAACTAGAGCTTCTCCTTGCTTGTTGCTACTTAGGAACGCTGTTATGTTATTGAATCAATACTGTTGGCAAACAAAAATTATTTAAAATATATTAGCTGGAGAAAAGTGATATAACCTTCAGGCTTCTAGCAACAACATTTATATTTGGTGTAAGTTGCTTGGAGCAAAATCTCTTTTCTAAAGAGGATTATCATCAGGAGTTCAGTCAGGCTGTAAATGTGCCTATCTTTGAATCCCAGGATTTTATTTCTTTGAGCTGTATTAGTATCTATAGTGGCTGTACAAAGGATGGATTATGACCTTCCTTTTAATTCTGTAGCTAAGTGAGAGAAGGTTTATCTTTGCCAGTTTGTTACTGTTAGATCATTGGTGCCATTAAATAAGCATGTAAGTTTAGCAAAACGTAAGGATCTTTAAATTTGTCACTAGATTGGCCATTTTGACATCCTCTTTGCTTCATTTTCCGACATCAGTAAAATCTCTCCTACCTCTTCCCAGACATCATGTACCACACAAATCTTGATGTGCTTAAAGACCTTTGAAAACCTGTTATATAACTTCAGTGCATCATTGTTGGTACTATCTGCTTTTTCGTGTTAGCAGCGCTGTTGACAAAAAATTATTGCCATGTTTAACTACAGTCCTTTTCTGTTCTGAGTTACTGTTGTATATTACTGAAAATGCAGAAAGTATTTTGAACATAAAGGCTCAAATCTAAGATAATTCATGTTAATCCCAGCTGAAATGTTGGTCATTGTAGTGGAACTACCCTAATGGTGAGTTTTGTGAAGTAAATCAAATCAATGGATCTGAGTGACATAAAATTCCTTCCAGTGTTACTGGCCAGCCAGGAGTTAAGTTACTGTAATGAAATGCAAGTCACTACTTAAGCCATTGCTAGCATGCATAGTGTGAGATTCTGCTCTGTGAACTCTGAGGCCACAGCATGGTCTATTACTTCCAGATGTCTTGGAACTAAAAATAATCTGAAATCCCTGAAGCAAAGTCTGGTGCTCAACAAAACTTTGACATAAAGTATCTCAAATGACAGAGCACGCACAACTAATATACCTGGATACACCTGAGATATCACTGTGAATTGATGGACTCTGTGCCATCCCATGTTTCTAGTGTTAGCACATAAGTGAAACATGTAGATGCTTATTGCATTTTTCTTTGCCTTTAAATTTTTTGTTCTTTAACCGTGGAATGGAGAATACCGTTACAACAGGAATTAGAAGTTTGGAAAGTTGCTTTTTTTCAGACTGGACTTTGCTCCACAGGAGATGGTGTGCAGGTGTTGAACTTTTAATGCTATTCCTGCTTCTTCATCAATGTACATGCACTTCTTGGATTATACTGATTTGCTTCAATTTGCTGATATATGTTAGCATTGGAGGAAAACCGCTTGTTGTTAAGAAGCCACCTCTACTGGGCACCAAAGTGAAAAGATCAGGTTGTTCCTACTACAGTCCTACTTGTGGAATTATTTACTAGCCTATGATTAACTAATAAGAAATTGTGCACAAGTGCTGTCAGACAAAGAACATCTATTAGGAAGAATTGCTTTTATGTATTGTGCATAGTTTGTGGAGTCTCTGTCACATATCCTGGGGCAAAAATTAAAAGAGAAAATAATGATATAAAGATATATTGTTCAGGCATCCTCAGAATTCAATCCATTTTCAATCAATAAAATAATTAATAGACTACAGAAGCAAATTGATGAAATTGAATAGGCTGTGACCACTTTATATTGCTTCCTCTGACCTCAGCTATACCTGTTCTCTGAAGAAGAGGAATTTTTCTTTCTCTGCATGTCCCAGGTTAATTATGACTCTTCCAGAATCCTGATTAAAGAAAGCTGTCTTACGTGTGATTGGATATTTGTACTCAAGGTGAAAAATTTATATTCAGAAAGTGGCCAAAATATATTTTATCTTAAAGGGCTCGTGCTGTCTGTAGCTTTGTTTCAAAACAGGAGTCATTAATTGGAATTTTGGTTCAAGCTGTTTCATTACATTTAAATGATGTCTAAAAGACTGATCTGAACAGTCTGACATTGTTGTTTACAGAAATTACATCCCTAGATAAAGCTGTTAAAATACACCAAGCATGAGAAAACTCACCAAAACCAGACTAAGTGGAAAGAGATTACAGAGAGGCCATTTGTGAATCTAGATTTATATTTACAGGTATACCTTCCCATTGCTATGGCTTTGATAGCATTACACCACTGTAATCTGGATGCAGATTTGGCATCATTGAGGTATATGGAAGATGAGGACTATGTATTAATTGTTTTGTTAAATATCAACTCAATTATATGTGCTCTTGATGGGGGAAAGCTGTCCTTTACTCTTCCATTGAGGATGTTAGCGTTTTCTTTGTCAGGATGAAAGGGGTTGGTAGGATTCCACCTTTCCGTTTGCATGTCCTTTGCCCCTGGCACAAAATCATGGCTTTGTTTGTAATGCAGCACTGTAGATTGTCCTTTGTGTCTGATTCAGAGCAGACTGTTAATAGGCATCAGTAACAGAGCTTTACCCTTAAAGCAGCTTGTGTACTTGTGTCTGCAGAGATTCTCAGTGTGATTCCTGGCTGGCTGTCCAAAAGGTGGTTTTTTTCACACTACAGTTGGAGATGAGTCAGCAGCAGTGAGATGTATACTGCTGCAAAGATGCTATGTTTAGTAATTCAGATAGTATCACTGATTACTTCCCTGCTTTGATTAATGCCTAAACCATCAGAGCTGCATGCAAGTACCCTCTTGAATTGGGCTTCAGGAAGCTCTTGTGTAGGCTTTCCTCCACAATTCAGTGGCTTTCTCACCTCCTGATAGTTTTGGAAGGGACAGGAACTTCAAGCTTTGAAATAGTCTTTACCCTTCTTCACCTCATTAAGGGTCAACTCACTGCAACCACTGACTGTGGTTCAGTCTTCAAATAGTTTTCTCTTCTGGGACACTTATTCCCTTGCCACGAATTGACTGGGAAATAGTTAATACTCAGTGTTTCCTTAAATGAAAATCTTCCCCAGGAAACAATTTCTATTAATTTAAGCAAGTGTAAAATGTCAAAAAAAGACATGTGGAGTTCTGTGAATTTTGAAGTAGATATCCAAAGGGTCAGGTCAGCAGGCATTACTTGGATCACAATCTTTGACCTTAGAAATCCTCTCCTTGAATTCTCCATAACTTCTTACATACTTTCTTTACAAAGGACAAGCAAAATGAAGTAAAACCAAGAAGAATAAATTCTCTTATAAAATCACACTCTTAAAAATGTGAAAAAAAACCAAAGATAATTCTGAAAAAGGGAAAAAAATAGTAAAGAATAAGTTGAAAGGAAAATATGTTAGCAATCCTGAATATAAACTGTAATCTGCTTTTGAATTTGAAACCAAGTAAAAACCTCTTCAATTTGTTTGAACAGTGGAGATTCAGGGATCTGTCTTAACATAGCAGATTACAGCATTGTGGCTTTTGTTTCATGATCTCAAAACATCAAATTAAACAAATACACATTTTCTTTGGTGATAATTCACATGGCATCAGATTGGTGCAAGATTATTGTATTTTCTTATAAAGCTAATTTAGGAAAGGAGAAAAAAAGTGCTGCAAAGAGACGGAAATCTGATCCCATCATAAACAAAAATCATCTTACTCCTCATGACTTTATATTGTGGATGAGGCCCTGAGCAACCTGATCCAACTCTGAAACTGGCCCTGCAAACTATATGCTGCCTCACTTGGACTACTTTATTATGGAAAATAGAAAGGATCTGTTTTTTTCTTATGTTTTCTTTTAACCCTATAGGGTTAAGCAAGAGGAACAGCAGATTGCCTTAGAAGTTTCATTTTCTGTGGGTGTGTATGGTGTTTCCATTGTCATCATAACTGTCCGTTGTATGCGTTCAGTCCTTGCCCGAAACACTTAGTGCAATCTGACAGCACAGCTAATTTTAGGGGCACTTTAAAGTACTGTGATTTAATTTATTTTTATCTTACTATTTTATTTCATTTTATTAATCTATTCTAGTAGGCATCATATGTCTGGGCAAAACAAATGCAGCCCCATTTGGACAGCTCAGAGAACTCAAATGAAACAACATAATAAGCTGATGTCCAGATTTTCAAATCTTATCAGCTGTTTTTACAGTGGTCTACAACTATAATGCAAAGCACCAATATTTAGTGATGCAGATTGGAAATATTCTGTACTGCTGGTGTAAAGAAGAGTAATTCATGTTAAGCATTGTGATAATTTCCAAATGTGTAGTGGAGAGTACTTGATAAATCCCTTGTTTTTCTAGCATAATATTAGGTGAGATTAGGTAGATACAATCTTCTGAATGTAAATTCAAAGCAGGTATCCGAGTGACTGGAAGTAGTCTTTTGTTTCATCTGTTTCCTTATGTTCAGTGTCATTTGTATGGTCTCTAGCAACTAAAGACTTCTCTCATTAAATTTTCTGCCTTACAGGGCATATGTCATACAAAAGTCTTTTTTAACCTCGTCTTCATCTTACTAAACTACTACCTACTTTTGGATCTACTCCCCCTTCCACACACTTCCAGGTTCTGCAAGTTCCTGTCTTCCAATATCACTCAATTTTTGCAAACCTGGATTGAGCTGTAACATTTTATTATAAATAAGATAATTATCAAATAGTTTAACCTGTTGGTTTAACTTCCCAAGTGGCCAGCTCTTTGACAAGAGCAGGTTTTTAATAGGCCTAGACGAGCCTGTTAGAGTATTTTCAATTGAGATCTAGGCCATAATTGAAAGTAGGCTAATACCCCAATTCACTGAGCTAGAATACCTACAGCTATTAATTTGTAAAATAGTGTCCTTCGCAAGTTATTTTGCTTGACCCACTTTCTAAATTGGATAGTACACCCAATGATTTGTTACAGATAAAGAAATTTGGGGATTTTCATCTGTTTGATGCTATGTACTCCAGTCCCAGGCAGCACTGGGAAAGAAGAACATGTTGTTGGGCTTGAGTTTCTCATTTATGTATCTAGGCTACAGCCTGTTAGAAGTGATTCAGTGTTTCCATGTAGCAGTACAGTCATTGTGAAAACTGGCAGATTAGTAGGAGTGAAAAATCAGGTCTGGATGGATGCATAAGCTGTGGACCCAGGTGATGACAACACATTGACACAGACTGTGGATCGCTTCTCACTGTTGTGAGTAGTAATGCTTTGGAGATCACAGTCCAGCTAAGCACATTCCTGAGTGTTGCAGTAACCGTGTTACGTCTTGTATGAAATGTGGTGTCTCTCATGATTAACATTGCTGGTGGTCAGTTTTCTGGCGTAAGATACCTCATTATCTCCTGAGGAAGACAAGGGCTGCAGGACAAGCTGTATTTCTCTTACAGTCCCATGCAGTGAAGGGAATTTCACCTATCATCACATGTAGCCAAGGCTCTTACTGTACTTTAAACTCTTTGTTGTTGTTCATTTGTGTTGGTCCAAGCCAAGGACTCATTATATATGATGTTTCTGTACGAAGGCTTGCCGTTTTTGCTCTTAGACCACTTCACTGTCCCTCAATGGTTTATTAGGTTTTGAAAGTGTGAAAGGGTTGGTGAGAACAGGCAGTCTTGGCAGACTGCAAAAATGCAGCAAATACTGTATTTTGGGGTTTTGTGTATTTGCATTTTGTTAGCATGCATGTTGAGAAACTTGAAATGGCTGACAGTGTCTCTGAAGCTTCTGCAGGAGAAAGAGAAGTTTTTCTGGGGTACCTAGAAATCATTGTCCTGGCTCTTGAGTATTTGGTTGATTGACAGCATTCTACTCTTCTTGTTTCTTTTTGTTTCAAATTTAGTAGACTTTTTTTTCAAGATACTTAGTTATATTTTACATGAGCCTTTTTAATTTTCTGGGATGTTTTTTCCTAATAGGGGCTTTAAAAAAATATTTAAAGTTGCCTAATGTGAGCTGCCATAGCAGACTGTAGTTTCCAAATAAGTGATCTGTGTCTTAACTCAAAAGTATTTAAAGCTTTATTTCTGCATTTTCTCAGGTACCTCCTGCAGGAAGTTAAAGGAAGGACAGAGCAAGAAAACACCATGTCTTCCGTTTCAGCTTATTACAATGGAAAGAGTGTACTTATCACGGGAGCTACGGGTTTTATGGGCAAAGTACTGGTGGAAAAGCTTCTGCGCTCCAGCCCTGAGGTGAAAGCAGTTTATATACTTGTTAGGCCAAAGGCAGGACAATCAATGCAAGAGAGAGTGGCCAACATGTTGAAATGCAAGGTAAGTTTCTATATTTTATTCTAGAATCTAATCTGAAATCCATTTAGCTGGGTGAAGGAAAGGACTGCAGTCACACTCAATCCATGAAGAACAAAATGCCATCTTCTGCTTTAACTGTTGGATATTTTTTCTCATGTCTAAAAAACAAACAAAAATATGCATGAATGAACTCATATCTGTCTAATTTTGATGGGTGTAGTAGTAGTAATAATGTAGTTATTTTTCTTACTTTCTGCATTACTGTTTGTTGAGAATTTTTTTGAAAAAGCATGTTAACTTAGCAAATTTCATTTCTGCAAAAAAAAACAGCATTTTACTTTCATTAACACTTTTCCTTCCCTCACTTTCAAAAGTTTATGCTTGAACTTATTGCAGTTGGAAGGGACGTACAATCTATAATCATCACTGTTCAACTGTCTACCAATTCTGGTATTTTTAAATTCTGAATCCATTATGAAGAGTAAAACATAAAAAATATTATGTGCATAAATCAGAATTCTTCAACTGTATCATGGAGGAGCTGAACAGATGGCATTGAAATGTAATATCATGCTGATTTTCCTCAGATCTTGTAAAATTAGTTTTACATGAAGATGCGTTATTGCATTAATATGAAACATATAATGAGCAGATACTCAATTATCTCAGCATCAACTCAAAAATGAATGTGTGCATTGAGGAATGTATGATGCATGATGACCTTGCCTTTTTATCAGAGATGTTCTATTTTCCAGAAGCGAGTCCCTAAGGGAATCAAGCTATTACCCTGTGCTTAATGGGACGCTGTGTCTGCATGGCACAGAGTGAAGCTTTTACACAAAATCCCACATGTCAGTATTGGCTTCACCATGGATATGTCCGTAGATGCGGATCACAAGACAAAGTTTGACAGTGCTGTTTAATTATTAGTTGATGGGAGGTGAATGTTTATCAGAGGCAGGGAATCATTTCAGGAGTACTTTTTTGTTGTCTGCTCCCTCCATTTGCAGAAATAGGCAGGAATGCTTGGAGGAGTTGTGTCAGATTCCCTGGAGAGCCGTTTCTGGGATAATGCTGAGTCGCTGATTGTAGCTTTCATGGTTTCCCTGGGAGAGCAGAGCTTTATCCATCCCATGTGCAGTGAACCATGGCTGCTTGTTGCTGCCAGGCTGTTTCTCAAATCTATTTGTTCAGTGATCCTAATCAGAAAGATTAGTCAAAGTGGCAAGTAGAAAAGACAGTTGTTAACATCTCTGGTAATTCAGAGAGAAAATAAGTAGCAGATATTGCTGGATGTGACCAGAAATACTGTGAAATGCTGCCACTTTTTCATATCACCCAACCATGTATGGGTTAATCCTTATAGTTACAGTGGATGATACAGGTAGACTTTCTCTTCCATGCAAAGCTTTGTCTGGAACTGCGCATTTTGATTGGATTGACCACTGAAAATAGCAGAAGTCCAATGTTATCAAACACCATGTTTATCAGCAAATATACAGCAAGACCTTCTGCTAGCCCTATAACTTTCAGCAAATCATTCCAGATAGCTCTTTTTCCACATCCCTTGACTATCCCCTTCTACAATCTCTTGCTCATGCATCTTGCTCATCACCATAAGCAGTAAAGTCTCTCCACGCCAAACCAGTGCAGTATTGCTGTGGCTGCTGCAATGGTACATGGATCGGTACCTGGATCAGAGTAATGTGTTTTTCTGGTTAATGAAACAGGATCCTACTTGCTCAGTAGGAGGCTTGGAAGTTGCTAATTGGGATGAAGATGTATTCCATTGTATTATTATTAGTTTAGATCTGCCTCAGTTTTGGCAGTAAATTATTCAGAAGTAACTCTGGTATTTTGTGTACCAAAGGAAAAAATCTGTCATTTTAACAAAAACTTGTTTCTTACTTGACCCCATGATTTGTAAACCATGTGGTAGAGAGGAGATAAATCTTAAAGGAGGTAACATAACTTACATGAATGCAGGGAGGGATCTCAAAACATTCTGTTCCTCCTTCCTAAGCTAACACCATCTGTTGCCTTCTTCCATTTCGTTTCTTTCTCTTCTCCAATTTGTGTATTTGAAGAAGAATGGTAAGGTTTTACTTTATATGTTATCAAGTAATCTGCTTCCTACAGCACAAGGAAGGGCCAACAAGACAGCTGATGTTTCCAGTGGGATAACCTTTCATACTGGATAATAAAGAAGCCACCATTAGTTCTGAACTCAAGACTTGTTCACATGTCCCTGGTGTCACTTCCTGCAGTTGGATATTTGCAGCCATGCTGCTGCTGCGCCTTGGCTTTAGATTCTGGTGGGACATGGGCAATCTGGATAAAGGAAAATGCAATGGCATTGCCTTTTCTGGATGCTGCACTAAAGCAGCCTTGTATGGTGATAGCTCCTTCTCATTTGATGGACGTCCAACCTATGTCATGATTCAGGGTGTAGAAATGTTGGCTTTCACCTAAGTTGGAAGATCTGGCAGTCCTACCTACTCTTTCATCTGTTCTGCATGGAAAGCCATGCCTACAAGGAGGCTAATGAAGTTGAGAAGAACAAAAGCCCATCTTATTAACAATTTGCTAAAAATTTCTGATGTATTTGGTGAGTCTGATTCATCTTAGTGCCCTTTTGCAGACTGATTCCTTTTGAGATACTATAATTCAGAAATGTTAAAAATGGAGGACCTCACATCAACAGTCAGTTTGAAAATACTTACATATCTAAAACTGCATTGCTGTGCAGATACTCCTTTTTTTAAGGACCAGAAACTTATTCTGTAAGATTCTATGTACATACAAAAGTAGGCATGAAAAACATATGGGAAGATATCTGTACATCATTCTCAAAAGATTAAGCCCTCCTTCTTTAAATGAACCTAGGGAGTATGTGTGGGTAATAGGACTGTGATGCACGTTAGGCAGGGACAGAGAGAGGAAGCAGTTAAATAGTGAGTTGGTGATATTGCTAAGGCTAAGGAACAACAAAACATCTAAAAGAAGCAATGTCAATTAAATTCAAGGATGGCAGAGAGAGAAAAGTGGATCAGGAACGGTAGAGTAAGGGGATAAGTGTATGACATAATGGTGACACTGGTGGAAATCTTAGTAATGGAAGAAAAGCACTACTTTCACAGAAGACAACAGGACTGATAAAAGTCTGCAGTTATATGAAAACTTAAGAAG
Organism: Urocolius indicus; assembly: GCA_013401255.1. NCBI lineage: Eukaryota > Metazoa > Chordata > Aves > Coliiformes > Coliidae > Urocolius > Urocolius indicus. Next base: position 35,177 of record WBNH01011077.1, read on the forward strand.
AGATCATGAAGAAACAATTAGAGGGAAAAAGAAGTCAGCAGATCTGCAGAGGCTATCACAGATAACATTTAGGAAAAAAAGAGTTTGTAAAAAGCATCAGAATGAAAGTGTAAGGGTTAGGATACTACCATTGGTGAAAGTCAGGACAAGAATCTGAAAGGGAATGGGGCTGAGGAGCTAAATAGAGGGAAAAAGTAACAGAAGACTAGCAAAGAATAGTGGTAGAGGTGAGAAGAGGAAACCTTTTCTAGTACTGATATATGATAAATTTTACTTGCCTTATGTTGGCATTCAGAAGCTATAGCTATGCAAGTACAGGTCTTTGTCCAAAAACTCTTTCAGTCTGAATGAAAAGCTTGGTAAGGTCACGAGCAGAAAGAAGTAGTTTAGGGTGATCAGAGAGCCTATGGAAGTGAATCAACACCATGACTTTTGAATTATAAAATGATTATGCCTGATTAAAACCCAAAACCTTCATGACTGTTATATAGCCCTATCAAATTGATCATTTCTACTGTATCAAGGTGATTAGACAATGTTTTCCTTCTTACTTCAAATTTTGCTAAACATGTTGCTCTTCATTGAGCTTATTAGGAGCACCAGAGAGGAGTTTTAGACCTCATTTAAAGCAATCTCTAAAAGAAGTCTTTCATCTTTCACTTAGATATAACCTTTAAATTTATTTTTTTGTCATTTATAGCAAAGTATTTGTTGATGAATATTTGTTGAATGATGCAAAGGTTATTCTCTATCTCTCAGTCTTAACTGCATTGCACAACAGAAGAGGTTGAGTAAAAGAACTGCCCATCCTGTCCTCTCTTCCATGCAGTTCCTGAAAGTTATGCAGAACTAATCTTTTAGTTTGCAGAACAAGCTCTATACTTTTTTCTTCTTCCTTTAGCCAGCTACATTATCCATTTTTCTCTTGCTCTCTGCCCACATCATGACATCATGTAGACATCTCTCTTTTCTTCCCAGCCAGTAATATCAAGTGTCTGAAAGAGGCACTGTTCCCCAGTTTCAGGGAAAGATAAAGTCTCCTTGTCTTCTAATTAAGATCTGTCTTTGCTACTGTCACGGTACAGTAGCTATTCCCAGGAAATTTCATCTCCTGTTTTAATCACTAGGGAATATGATAAAACTTCTGTCATGTCCTTTATTACATATATTAAAAAAATAATCCTATTCACTGCAGTTTCTGCTAATTTTTATAGGCTTGAAGATGCGACTCTTTTTTGTTTTTAACTTCTTTTCACACTCCTCTCTCTGCATCATTCCACAGGATCACAGTACTGCTGAGGTTGGCAGGGATCTCTGGAGATTGTATAGTCCAACCTCTTACTCAGAGCTGGTCATACAGAACCAATTGCCCAAGACCATGTTCAGCTGGATTTTGAATCCCCAAAGGGGAAGACTCCACAATCTGTCTGGGCACCTGTGCTAGTGCTTGATCACTCTCACAGTAAAAAACTGTTTTCTTGTATTCAGGCAGAATTTTTTTGTCAATTGTCTCATGCCGTGAAAGGATTCCCTTGAGAAAAGCCTGGCTCCTTCACCTTCTTTATACCCTGCTATCAGATATTTACAAACAGTAGTAAGATCCCCCCCTGAGCTTTTTCTTCTGTAGGCTGAACAGTCCCAGCTCTCTCAGCCTTTCTTCATAGGAGAGATGCTCCAATGCCTTCATCGTTCTTAAAATGGGATAAATCTTAGAGTAATGCAATCATAGAGTCACAAAATCATTTAGGTTGGAAAATACTTTTAAAATCATTGAACCCAACCATTAAACTAGCACTCCCACATCCACCACTAAACTATGTCCCTAAGCGCCACATCTACACATCACCATCCACCTCCAGGGATGGTGACTCAACCCTGCCCCTGGACAGGCTGTTCATTCTTTAACAACCCTTTCAATGAAGAAATTTTTCCTAATCTTCGATCTAAACCTCCCCTGGCACAACTTCATGCTATTTACTCTTATTCTATCACCTGTTAATGGGAAGAAGAGGCTGACCCTCAGCTCCCTACAGCCTCCTTTCAGGTAGCTATAGAGAGGGATAAGGTTTCCCCTCAGCCTCCTTTTCTCCAGGCTAACAACCCCAATTCCCTCAACCATTCCTCATAAAACTTGTGCTATAGGTCCTTCACAAAGATTTCCCAATGGGAAAAACTGAGTCTCTTAAGGCTTCTCCTTGTACTCCTGCTTGAGTCTCTCCCTGAAACATCAGGCTCTGGTCACTTACAGATGCAGTTCTCCAGTTTTATCAAAGTGATTCCTGCTGATGTTGTCCCTTAAAAGCAGAACCCTGAGTACCTGTAAGCTCTGGGAAGGACTATGGCCTAATTGTGTGACACATTGCATTTTATTAGAACAAGCGATACTACTGAAATACAGGCAAGCCTTGGGTTCTGCTGTTTGTCTACTGGTCTTCTAGATGGTACAGAATAAAAAGCCTCAGTTTGTCACTGTCAAGGAGAGTTCACAGCTTAATACTCCTTCTTTGCAAACTGGCTTTGGTACTTGACCTCCTGGGCGTGTTTGTAGTAGTAAAGTCAACTCGTGTTTCTTTTTTTAAAATAGACTGCAGTTTTCAATCTACTCCAGCTATACATTACTTGCAACAGATACACAATAAATCACAGTGAAATTAAGATTGGTTAATTGACATAAATGAAAAACAAGGACACAGTGCTAAATGAAACTGTAGAAGCAAGGAAAATTATTATCAAATGAGTAATTTCTGGAAATTGAAAATGCTTCACAGCTCCTTCCGAGAGTGTTTATCTTTATGAATTAAAATGTTTTAATGTCAAAATCAGTTTCTTCATCCTTCACTCAATACAGCTGTTAGAGATACGTGGCACATCTGTTCAAGACCAGGAGTAATACACTGATACTTGTCCAGGTGCTCAGGCAGTTGCAAGACAAACTCAGCATGAAGTATGGTGGCCCACCATCACTGTCTGACCAGGGGCCACCTGCCTGGCAGCAGCTGCTATCTCAGCAGACCGCTGCTTTGCAGGAGCTCCATCTCTTACCAGCTTCTTATCACAAAGTGTGTGTGGTCTTTGCTAGGTACAAAGGGTTTCACAAGATCTATTTCTGGAGCTCAGCTTTTTGTGTGACTACTTGCTCAGCTGCAACAGCAAGGGAGTTAATAATTTCTGTCTTGCATGTCATTCTACACAAATACCCACCACCTACAGACTGATATATAAAAGCTAGCATTAATTTTCATCTTTACTTCTTGGTTTCATACATCTTCTCCTTGACCTGAACTAGAATCACAATAAATCAGATTTTGAAAGGGTGGAGGCTTTTTGTTAGTTTGTTTTTTACTTAAAATCACTTAATTTTATTAAGTAGATCCCGATCTAGAAAATAATAATTCTCAAATATCAACGTTTAAGAAAAATCTCTCTAACCAATCATATGCTAATGCAATGAAGTAAAAAAAAAAAAAAAACAACAAAAAAACAACCACAAAAAAACTTAAAAGAAAGGAGAAATTTCTGTTTTATGTTAGATATCTAACAGGAGACTATGCACAAATTTCAATATTCAAGATTCTGCTAAAATTGTAAAGGTATCATAGCTAATTTTATGCAGGTCTTTGAGAACTCTGATGGTCAGGTACCTTACCTTATCAAAGGAATGTTATGGCAAACTGATGATGCAGTATACACAGCACTGTGCTTCGCAGTCCAGTAATATATACACGTTTGTATACATACAGATGCACACACAGTCATAAAAATACTGTCTTTCAAGCAAGCCATTTTTTGTTTATTTAATGGTGGATATGCCCCAGGATTCATATTAAGGATGATGTCTGCAGTGAAGAGTTCTTCCATCTCATAAATGCCAAAATAAGGGTTCGGACCTTGAGCAACTGTTTAGAATGATGCAATTGAAAAACCTTCAAAAGTAAGATTTTTCTCTTGTTAGTGACAGCCTAGAGGTTGCAGTCAGGCTACATTTGTTCACTTATGTAAAGTGAAAAGCATTTTTAGTTCTCCATAAGCAATGAAATTTTGACACATGTAGCTTGTATCTGCTTCACAATATTTTTTCTTTAATGTGCAAGGGTGTCTTAAAAAAGAAATAGGGAATTTCATCAAGGAGTTATCAAACTATGCTGTTGAGTCACAACTTGAAAGGATCTTCATAACATTACTTGAATTTGCATTTATATCTGTATGCTTTCTAATTTGCAACTAAGACTCAGTTCCTTAAATCAGTGGCATTTCTCTTGACATCTTCATTTACCTTTGGTAGAGAATCTTGTGAAGGATGGATTTCAAAGAGGTGATGAGCCCAAGTAATTTACAGTTGGCCTTTCAATTATATGTCATTGCGTCGGATTTTCATTTTGCTCCGTATAATTTGGTTTCTTATGGAAAAAATTATATGTATGAGTTTCATTTCACTGACAGTATTTCAACTTCAGATAGAATCATAGAACAGTAGGATTTGGAAGGTACTTCTAAACATCATCTAGGCTAGCCAACTCATAGGTTCATTTGGATCAAGTCACAAAGGAACACGTCTAGGGGAGTTTGAAACCTCCAGAGAAGATTCCACACCCTCCCTGGGCAGCCTGTGCCAGGTCTCCCTCACCCTTACAGTAAAAACTTTTCCTTATGTTTAAGGGGACTTCCTGTGTTCCAGTTTATGTCCATTACCCCTTGTCTTGTCACAACAAAGTGCCACCCCATCCTCTTGACGTACACCTTGTGTTACTGAAGTTCCTCCTTAGTCTTTTCTTTTCTAGGCTAAACATCCCCAGCTCCTTCAGCCTTTCCTCATAAGAAAGATATTCCATGACTGTGATTTAAACATAGCAAGAACCAATGCAAATGCAGGTAATCATTCTTCTATATCTTGGAAACCAATACAGTCTGACTCCAGCCTAAAAACCTTGAAGGATATGCAAGCTAGAGTATTTCTTAGTTTGGAAGCTACCAAAACCAAGAAGCAATGTGTTTTTTTGGTGCTGCAGACTCTCATCCCCTTCTTTTGCCCATGTAGCTGCATCTGAACTTGACCTTGTATGTCCAGGTCCATTGGAAATGGAAATAGTATCCTTAATACTAGATTTCTGAAGTGACTAAAGGGAAAATTTAGATTCTCTAATCCACAAAATTTACTCTTATGCTAGCCAGAAATCTCTCTATGGAGAAAATCATCCCTTTTCGGATGTTGGTCTCCTTGTCATTGGAAAGCTTTTAGCATCATCACCACTGCTGTCTGCATATACTAAGTGGTAAAAGTCAGGGAAGTGAGAGAGCATGCATTAGAGGTACAGAATAAATGGGATACAGAGAAGAGCAATGGTAAAGAGCTCAGCATAGCATTTTCACAGAGGACAGAAAAAGTGCAAAGATCATTGAGGAGAAAAGCTCCACTCCATAGGCTCAAGAGTTTGCCATCAGTAACAGAAGTCAGAGCTGGTTCCCAACAGCTTTTTTTGGCATCGAGGCTATGGAGCAACATCATTAGAGAAGTCCTGTTGGGCATTCTTTATAATCCTCTGATTTTTTCCTGTATCCCAATTTTGCTCAGACACACAGGGGAACTGAGATTTTAGGCAGCTGCACAGCAGGCTTTGTGTTCACAATTTTGCCAAGTGACCCGTTCACCAACAAGGCCTTCAGCAAACATGTCTTTAAACAATGTTTGTCATTTTGCTGGAGCCTGTGACTTGGCTGTTGATGTGTGTGAGTTGGCATGATTCCTTTTTTGAGCTGTTACACTACAGAACCACTCTGGATATTGATGGAGCTTCTTGTATTCTTATATGCAGGCGTTCTGATTTTGTCTGGGAAAGTTATTTTTTTTCATAGTAGCGACTATGTATTTTGAATTTGTGCTGAAAATAGTGTTAATAATACAGAGATGTTTTCATTACTGCTGAGCAGTGCTTATACAGCATCAAGGCCTTTTCTGCTCCTCGCCCTGCTCCATCAGCAAGTGAGCTGGGGGTGTACAAGGCTCTGGGAGGAAGCATGGCCAGGAGAGCTGACTCCAGCTAACCAAAGAGATATCCCATACCGTATGCCATTATACTAATGACATAAAGCTGAAAGAAGGAAAGGGGCAGGGGAAAGTTTAGGGTGATAGCATTTGTCTTCCCAAGTCACCATTACTTGTGATGGAGCCCTGCTGTCCTGGAGATGGCTGAGCACCTGACTGCCTGAACTTGGTGAATGAGTTCCTTGATTTGCTTTTCTGGCTTGCATGACTTTTGCTTTACCTATTAAACTGCCTTTATTTCTTCATCTCACCAGTGGGGAGAAATCCAAGCAGCTGCATGGATTTTAGTTGCTGTCTGGGTTTAAACTGCAACAGCAGGCTTCTGTTCTTTGTTTTGAATTGAGGCTGAATAAGGACACTTAACCTCAGGCAACCTATGTTGGGAATATCTTAGCCTGCAAATCATAGTTAAGAATGCAGGCTTATCTTTTTCTTAAATGGGTTGATAATGGAGCTATCACTCAGCACTTAAAGAGCAGAATTTGCTATTTGATAATTCAACAAAATGGAAAGTTAACTCATAGAATCATAGAATGGTAGGGTTGGAAGGGACCATTAGAGATCATCTGGAAACTCGTGTTTCATCATTCATATCTGATTTTATTATATTCTATCCTCAACTGCTTCCTCAATTGTTTCTTAAATAAAACTTTGCTATTTTCCTAAATTTAACCGCGGCCTTCCTTACCTGTAGTTTTTCTTACCTGGCAGTGGACTATGACTGAAGTATGGATGCTAAGACCAATTTTATGTCAGAAGACCTTGCAAAGAAATAAAGCTTGTTGTGAACAAAACATCACAGCAGTAGCCTGGATATAGTAGGGTAGAGTCTTTAATCTTCTGTTTTGACATCCCAATCAAAAATCCTCAAGCTTGATCGCTGTATAATGCTTTGTACAAACAATTTTTAAAATACTGAGGAGATGGGGAAGAGTACTCTGAGCCTGGGACTTGTAAGAGAGAGCTCTCATGTGTGACACAGTGGTACATCTTGATTTACAAAGTCTGGCACATTTTATTTTTTAGGTGTTCTGCCTGCAAAAAGTCACTGGCTCAGACATGATCCTTCTCTCAGTCCCTGGCACTGAGCTATGACTTGAGGAGGGAAAAAAATTCAAGGTATCCTCCAATACCAGAATGCTATTATTGCCAGAAGGTGCTCATGCAGATACTGACTGCTGCATTATGCGTAAAACAGTTGATCCTAAAATTGATCCTCCAGAAGATCAGACAGCTTAAAAGTTGTCTGAAGGTCACCTTTGACTGCAATTTGCCCCAGCAAATCCAGCCTATTGGTTTTATTTCATTTATCAAATCCATTAGGATTGGCAAGTATATTAAAGAGAATGCTTTAAAAAAAAAGTGTCAAGATCTGAATCACATCATTGGGTACACAAATCAAATGTCTGAATTGTGCCAAGGAACCCAAGTGTGAAAATTGGTTTTTGGTAATTTTGTGGTGGCTTGTATTACGCCTTTTGTTTTCTTTTAAGGGAGCTGTGAGTGAGAGTATTGTTAGTGTTAGCCTCTGGTAAATTAATTTTGCTTCTTGAAAGAAAACTTCTGTGGCAAAGCAGCTCTTCCATTCATAGTTAAGTGTGAATAATGGTGTGATTATGAAGAGCAACTGACTGACTGCAGCCAGATATTCAGAGTTAGCTGGTCTGGTTTTGCAGACGGGAACCTTGTTAAGTCTGTGAAAAGGGATGATTCACTGCCGCACTCTGGACCATGGAGATGACTGTCTAGAGCCTGTTGTTTGTGATCAGACTTGTGTTTGATCCAGAGCTGGCATAGGGAAAGGGGTTGCTGGTCTGGCTCAATATTTTTTTAATCAAGGCATGCCTTATGCATTCCATCACAAACTATCATTAGACTGATTTTTCATCCCGTATTTGTTTAGTTACTGTAAGCTTCTAACTGTGAGGTGACTGCTTCCAAGGTGTACTTTTGGGATTGAGTGTTTTCCTACCTCACAGCACCTGGTGCCATGCTATGCCAGGTGGCACTTCGTGTCAGTTTGATGGGATTTCATACATCTTTGTCCCTGCCTGGCTGTCACACCTTGTGCCTGTACTTCTCCTGAGATGGAATTATGTGATTTCCCATGTTTTTGTTGTCCTGCGTGTTTATGTCACCTTACCACAGAAAGATAAAATGCCTGCAGATCTGCTGGGAAACTGCAGTAAGCAAAGTGATATTGGCTTCTAAGCAAGTCTAATATGTGACCTACCTCTACTGTAGTTACTGACCTGGATTGTGCTGGTGGATTATGCAGTGCTGAGTCACGTGAAAAAGAGTCTGGGTATTGTGAAGACAGATATTATATGAGCCTTGCAGGTTTTGTTTACTTTGAAGAATGTTGGTGTGTCTTTAAATGGTGCATCAGTTGCTGCATCTTCCACTGAGGCTTGTGCTGTAGTTTGGGTCTGTTTTATCCTAAACTTGGAGACATTGTGTTGAAGCGAGTGCCACTGCGGAGTTAACAGAATCTTGCCTTGGATTGATACAGACTGAATTGGCTGACTTTTGGCAAGTGCGTGGCTCATTACTTACTGGAGTGATTTATTTAGATGAGAGAGAAAATTTAGAATGATCTCCTCATACATTAAGCTTTGGGATAATCGATGGATTAAGTAAGTAGTTTGCCTGTCAGTTCCTGAAATATCCCAGCAGGCACGTGATGGGCAGCACTGTTGGAAGAGTTCAAACGAGCTAAAAAATGCATTGGTAGGGTCAAAAGCTTGAGCTTGGAGAATCAGTAGTTTGTTTAGTGTTAGTTACAGTAGGAAAAATCAGAGCAAGGAAACCAGCTAATGTCAGTGCTAATCTGCTCACACGGTATCAGTGCACTGCAGTGCTTAAAAGAATATGGAGTTCAGAAAATCCAGAACGGAGAATAGCAGAGGGACAGAGGATGCACCAAGAGGAATTAACAAAAGATAAAGGCTCTGGACTGAGGGCAAGGCATCTGTATGCCTGTGATGCACAGCACGTGGTACTCATGATTACAAGAAACAAGGAATAGTCACTAGACTGACAGAATTTACCTAGAAATCTAAGGTCATCATTTTTCTCTTAAGTCTGTTGGAGGTGTATATCTGAGAAATTACTGATGCCAGTAACTTGCCGTTGTCCGTATCTGATTGCACCAAGATTTCAAGGCAGGAGCTGTGCTTGGTGTTTCCAGATGCACATGAGACTTCTGGGCACCACTGCAGTATAAATAGCAAATGATAACCACAAAACCAAGCGATGACATTTTGCTTGTTTAAAAAACAAACAAACCTTTGATATTTGCTTGCTCTGTCTGTACATTTGATCTACATTATCATGGTATTTACTTCTCATCTCTCTTGTCTACTCTGTTGGTTGACTCCTTTTCTTGTATTTTTGTCTTAAAAGTGAGGTTCCAGAGCTTAGTTCAGGGACAACTTCTCTTATTTTGGTTTTATATCTGCAAAACCTTAAACTCTGTTTTCAAGCCTTCATACTACTGCTGAGCTCAACAAAACAGGAGCCTGAACCTGGCTCCAAGCTGGGTATTCGGCATTACAATTATGTACAGTACTGCAAGTATGTTTATGGTGAACAGTCAGTATCTTACTAGTTGGGATGAAGAAAAGATCCTGCCCCCCAATAGTTTTTTCCAAAGAAAACATAGGTGAGGACAAGCAAAATGCACTTTTGTGTTGAATTACTTGAATTGCTTTGGTGGAGCTCCAACACCAGAGCCCTAGAAAGAGGAAATAAACCAACCCCCAAAATGTTTTGGAAGGACCTCTTCTAAAATAAAAATTCACTTTTTTTTATTCAGAAGGATATTTTTTTAAAAAACATTTCAGATTTTTATGTTTAAAATTGAGAAATCAGACCTCAAAATTACAGCAAATATTTCTGGTAAATTGACAATTCTTTTTATGTCTTTGAAAATTTTCCGCTATTTAAAAAAAAAACAAAAAAAAACCAAAAGAAAATCCCTATTTTACTGTTCAGGTGAGGGAGCCCTGGCACAGGCTGCCCAGGGAGGGTGTGGAGTTTCCCTCCTTAGAGGTCTTCAAGACTTGCCTGAATGCGTTCGTGTGTGATCTGATCTAGGCAGACCTGCTTGTGCAGGGGGGTTGGACTGGATGATTTCTAAAGGTCCCTTCCAGCCCCTACCATCCTATGATCATTTTTTCAAAAGGTTATTGCCAAGCAATGACTGCACAGTGTAAAGGCCTTTTCATCTCACCCTGCCCTGCCAGCGAGTGGGCTGGGAGTGCACAAGAAGCTCTGAGGAACCATGACCAGGACAGCTGGCCCCAGCTAGCCAAAGGGCTATTCCATAGCATAGGTCATCATGTCCAGTATATAAACGGGGGTGAGTTGACAGGGAGGGGTATATCGCTGCTCAACTATCAATCAGTGGATAGTGAGTAGTATTATTAGTAGTATTGGTATAATATTATCATTGGTTTTATTATTGTATTTTATTTCATTTTAGGTATTAAACTCTTCCTATCTCAATCCATGAGTCTGAAGGGTTTTTTTTCAATTCTTCTCCCCATCCCAAGGTGTTAATAGCATACTGAAGACCTGCTATGTTTAAAGGTCTGGTACAATTAAAGGTCTGATTCAATGACAACTGGTTTTTAGAGATGGGAAAGGTGCATATCAAAGCTTCATATTCTTCCTTCAAGATAACTACATAAATACTTAGATGAATCATAATTTCAGTCTACCTCTTTTGTCAAATATTTTTTTTTTCTGTTTTAATGAGAGACAAACCAGATGTATAACTTCTAGACCCAGCGTGTCAAAAGCTGATCTAATATGAAACTTGCAGTAAGTTCCCATCGCAACAAACATACTTCAAATAAAATATCTGCTTAGGCCTTTCCCTGAAGCAAAGTTAAATTGACCCATGTCAAGCGCCACAGCCTTTCAGCAGAAAGCAAGCAAGGGAGCTTATGTCTCTTGAGTTCTGATTTGTGGCTTTAACCCAAAGACCTTTAAGAACAGGGTTAATCTTCCCTAGCTTTAGTTTCTAAAAGAGGCATTTACTTAAGAGGTGCAGTTTCATGATTGACCTCAGCCACTCAGATTCTCTGCTGTCTCCATCAAATAGGATGATTTCACCGTGTGCCACATGATCTGGCTACTTCCCATATGCTGGTGTTAGTCCTTATGCCCAGCTTTAGGAAATCAGGTAAGTGGTTAGTCTGACTGAAAACCCACAGGCAACCCTCATCATGCTCTGCACTGAAAAACTGTCATGCTCTGTCAAAAATAACAAAAAACCCCACAGCTGAACGTGTAACTGCTGTCTGATCCAGGTCAGCACCTGATGTGACCATTAAACATTAGTAGCAGCAGACAGGAAGGCAGGGGAGAGGCTTTGACTGTCAGTGGCAATGTCAAGTTGGACTCAGGCTCCCATAAGGAACGAAGTTAAGTACGCATGCATTTAGTCTCAAGTCTGCAAGCAATATTTCAAGCTGAATGCCTAAATTAATGCTTTCGGGTGCTTAAGGCTAGAAAATATGTTCCAGTCGTGTGAGACATGGAGAAGAATATGCCAGTGCTCTAGGTAGAAGCTCTTACCCAGCCACAGAGTTCCATGTTGCACAAGGAGAACCAGAATGTGTTTTAAGGCTCATTCATATGGTTGCTTACTCAAATATGCTCTTGCCAGTTGGTTTCTCTGTCAAACTTCATACCTAAGGTGCAGCTCAGCTTTCTAGATAAACTATTCAAAAGATTTTACCCAAGTTTCTAATAACATGGAGGTAGAGCTGGCAACTTCTTGTAAATAGTACCATCATCATCATTCAACTACCTACAATTTCACACTCTCCACATATGTGGTATTAGGAGAATTGTGCATCCTTTTAAGAGCTAAGTCCTAAACCCATAGCATGTCTTCTCTGACTTACTGAAGAATTCCTCTGTGAAAATAATCATAGAATGATAGAATCATAGAATGACGGGGTTGGAAAGAACCTTTAGAGATCATCTAGTCCAGCTTCCCTGCAGAAGCAGGTCAACCTAGATCAGGTCACACAGGAACATGTCCAAGCGAGTCCTGAAGATCTCCAAGGAAGGAGACTCCACAACCCCTCTGGGCAGTCTGTTCCACTGCTCTGTCACCCTCACAGTAAAATAATTTTTTCTTATGTTTAAATGGAACCTTTTGTGTTCCAGCTTCATCCCATTACCCCTTGTCCTGTTGCAAGCTACTATAGAAAAAACGGATGCCCCAACCTCCTGACATTCACTGTTTAGATATGTGTAAATGTTAATAAGATCTCCCCTCAGTCTCCTCTTTTCTAGACTAAACAGCCCCAGTTCCCGCATACTTGCTATTTTATAGTTCTTCAAGGAAGGAATTGTCTCTGCACAGGGATCATGCTATGTTCTTTAAAAAAGAACATGCAGGTTTTGATTCTTACCTTTTTGCTGATTTAATGTACTGGTTTTTACTTTTTCATATCAATTATCAAAATACAAGATCATCTTTTTTTTTTTTTAATCTATGTGGAATAAATAGAAGATTTTAATCACTTCATAAATATGTGCGAAAAATATTGCTTTAGTATCTCTTTCAGGCATCAAATAAGTAGTTCTTTAAATGTAATCTACTTGAAAGTCATACTAAGAAAGGATGCACAAGAGATCAAGTCATGGAAGTTCAGATAGGGAAGGAAAATATTGTCTCTGAAGACTTATATGTGCTAAAAATACATTGTGGCATGTTCTCTATAGGTATTTTTCTAATATTTTTAATCCAATATATCTGATCCTTTAAAATCTTGACGTCTAATGCAAACCCTGAGTGCTGATTTTTCTTTTCTCTGTTTCAATATGAGCACAAATACAAAATGTGATCAAAGTCAATGTGCTAGTTCAGGAAGTGACATCCAAAGGGGCATCAGGACTCTGTACATTGTATCCTGAACACCAAATAAATAAAGAATACATCAAATTTTCTGCAATTCAAAATTAGTAATGTAGTGCCTGCATGATTTTGAAGGAGTTTTATCAATGGAAACTCTCAGAGCCTTTAGGGAACAGTAATTAGATTCTTCTCTGTCAAACTTTCCCATGTGCACAGCACATTGAGTGTGAGGACAGCAATCATTCTTAGCATTACAGAGACCTTGAACTTCAGTAGAGCATAGAAGCAGTGCATAATTTTGTCATCCTTCCAAAATTCTTCCTTTTCCTCCTTCCTTTTGAAACTTGGAAGATTATTGTGCTTACTGCTGTTCCCCTATTACTTCTTTCCTTTCTTTCTGACAGGCAGAGATTGCAGCTTTGGGGCCTAGCAACCCATTTCCTCACTTTACACTAGCCCCAGAAATCTCCAGGGATGATTTTGACCACATCACTGTAACATCATCATTCCGGCTGTGCCATTACATTTCCAAGTCAACTCTGACCCAGATCCTATGTCCAGATCTGCTTCTGTTTTCTCATTTGTGATCTGTAGAGCATTACAGCCATCATCTGCTCAGGTCCTTCTCCACATATCTCCTTCAGCTCCCAGCATTCTTAGGTCACCTGTCTCTCCCATATATCCCAGCAACTATAGTCAAGAGTAAGTAAATTATTTATTATTTTAGCACATCATTACAGATGCAAAAAGGGGAGAAATTAGAGGTGAATTTACTGAGGTTCAGGGCCTGCCAACTCTGTGCTCATGTTGTTAAGTGAGCCTTGTCCTGATTTCTACTAGGATAGAATTAGTTTTCTTCACCACATTTGAGTGATGGACAGCAGTTCTCTTTTTGCACCAACCTATATTTTGACTGCTAACTTTTCCTGTTAGCAAAAATGCAGGTGCTTTCAGAGGTCATCCTTTAAACATGGTGGTGAAGCTTCACTCTTCCCTATGAGAAACCTGGAGTTTTAAATGCAGTCTTTGTGAAAGGTGGAAGGAATGGGTATACATCTCTGATTTGGGCTAGAGAATGCTGTTCATCATGCATAGCTGATGGTTTGCACCTACCTGCTTGTTCATGCAGAGCCTAGAAATCTGAAATAAAGCAGCTTGCCTGAAGCACTTATGTCTTGTCATCTTTCACAGCTTCTGCTGATAAGTTTAAAGCAAGATAATCTTGACTGTGCCTGCCCCAAAGCATTCCCTGAAGGGCTTTCCTGACTCTTTGATATGCTGAGATGACCGCTGGCCAAGAATGTTCAGAAGGAGAATGTTTAGTTGTATCTTAACTTGGTAGTTGTCTCTCAACTAGTAGGCTCTGCACATATGTCTGGACATAAGTGACTCCTGAAATGAGATGACTGAGCAATGGCACTAAACATGCCAGACAGTGTGCAGTCGCCTGGTCCATACGTGTTATGCTGGCCCCCCTTGTTCTCTTTTCCTTGGCTAGATACCTGTGCCCTGGCAAGTGTTGAATACTGTTTTGAATACTGTGGTTTACAAAGCAACAGGCAGCCATTATCTTCATTTATATCTTTTAAGGTTTAGTAGAGGGAAGAATTATCTCAATGGTCCAACAGCAGTCACTTGTTAGAAACAAAAGTCTAAAAACAGTAGGTTTGTGTCTGTATCAGAAATCTTCTGTAAGACAGTGCTAATTCATTTCATGCTTACTCTCAAGGATACTGATCAAGTATGTACCTTATAAGAGCATGTCCGTGAAGACCTAGCCAGCTGGCCTCAAAGACCATCACCCTTTGGGGATGTAAAGCCCTTCATTCTGTACTCTTTTGTATGTCTTTTTTCTCTCTCAGCATCTTTTTTTCCCTTACTCCTGAATACTTGCCTCCCTCCCTCAGGTAGAGTTTTCTGAGTGCCTTTCTTCCTCATACCTGGGCAACCATGCTAGAAACTTCCTTTCTTCTTTTCCTTTTCACCATCCTTTTTCAGTTTCTAATGTAATATTGCTATGGTTTAGGGCTGCCTAACCTTTATGAACTGGTTATCTCCTGTTTTTATGTATTTCACTACAGACTACCAGCACCTCAGTGGATATTTCATAGGATTTGAATTAGTAATGCCATCTCAAAAAATCAACCAGCTTAAGTACATTTTTATTTTGCAACTGCAACATGAACTCCATATTCAACAGAGTCAGAATCTGGTATCTCACTGGGGCAGAGGATGATGCAAGAAGCTGTGTCACTTATCTGAATGCCGTAATATTAATCTGAGAGTCCTTAGCAGTTCTGAGTGGAAAATAAAAAAAAAAATGGAACTAGAACTTGCCCCATATAAAGGAAAACAACAAAGCAGCAAGTCAAGTACACAGCTGAACTGCACTGAAGGTACAGTAGTCATGCAGCCCTTAGGTAGTAACTAGAGTAATGCTGTGTGTTTTGGGTTTTGTCCAGTTGGGAAGATTTCCCAGCGGAACGACATCAGCATCTTGAAATGCTGAGCTAATCTCACATGGGGACCTAGAACAATTTTTTTACTTTTGCTTGTTTCTTTATGGAAGTGCTTTAGGCAGTATATATATCTGTAATGAGAAGTTGTAGTCATAAAGATACAGATCAGTTGTTAAATTGCCTGGTGGAGGCAGTTCTCAGTTTTTACGTCAGGCAGCTGACATGTTTCAAAGGTTATCATTTTACTGGGAGCCTTGAAAGAGAAGGTGTTGCCCTAAGTTTTTTATCTTTTAAAAGAGAAACGTATTTAATGTTAATTTGCTGTAAAATAGTAACCATAAATCAACTGCATTGCAATTTGTTGACTGAAGTGTTCCCATCTCTGGAATTACAGGACAAATACACTCACATCTCTGGATAGAAGGCATATCATACTGAGGACTGAAACTTATAAAATAAATTAACTTGTGTAATGTTCACTTTACTATCAACCAAGCAAATTTTGCTGCAGGCCTTAAGCAGAATGACAGCTTCTTGTTTCTCTAGCAATTTCAGTGTTGATTAATATCAAATGATTATACTGCTCTTATGCTATCCACTTTTTAAAAATAATATCTTAATATCTCTACCTAGTTAAGTTCAGGAGAGGAAGGTGAGCCCTTATGATGTTCTGACATTCCTGTTTGGAGGACATGATTGGAAAAGCTTCACCTTTATCCCAGGCGATCTAAATTTATTAACTTTGGTGGATTCACAATGGAATAAAATTAGGGCAATGCTGGAATTTTTCAGGACCTTCATTTTGAATTATACTGCTATGATGTTGTGTCAAAAGTTGAGAGACCAGGCCAGAGACCCACAGAAATTGCTTAAAACTCATTGTACAAACAGAAGCAAATCAAGCTTTAAGCTCTGTCAGTGGTATTAGGATGCCAGTTGAAAGAGAACGGGTTTCTAAGCAGCGTCTTAATAAATCACGGACCATCCAATCCATCAGACCTTTTCCCTTCTTTTTGTCTCCCTTGGGACTCTGTGCCTTTAAGTTTTGGGAGCAAAGTCTCATCCCACATCATGGCTGTGGTCTAGCCCTCCTGTATCTCTGTCTCTTGTGCCTTCCCAGCACCATGACACACCTGCTGCAAAGGAAATGGGTAATAAAATAATGGTTTATTACCCCTGAAACACAGCAGAAACAAGGGTGATAAGGGAGGAGTATCCTGGAACAACATTAAAAAAGCAATAACGACACACAAATGAGGGTACAGGGTGCCTCAGCACAGTATACTGCAGGAGCTGCTGCTGACAGAGACCTGTCTGGGTGACAGTGGGAAAGTGCCATGGGCGAGACTGCTCAGTCTCCTAGGTCCATGCAGGTCAGGAAACTAAAAGTTGGGATAAGGAAGTCCATGAAGTGGTCCCCATCCAGGTCAGAGCCAGCCTTCTTTCAGCACTGCATCCAGATATGGCTGTCATAAAGTAATGTGCTAGTTTTGTCAACATCCTGAGAAACAACATCAGGTAGTCCCTTGGCGCCTCCAGCCTGCGCACCTTGTCAGCCATCCTGATAGCACTCATCATTTCTGTTTGCATTTCCTTTGGTGTCTAGCATGACGTCTTCAGAGGAAGCCTTCTTTATCAGCTTTTTGCAGAAATTAAACAAATATTATCCTTTCTTCCCTCCTTTTCCTAAATTCAGTGTAGAACACAGAGGAAGGAATTAAATCCTTACATGTAGCAGGAGGCAAGGAATGGAAAATTAGATTACAAGTTTGAGGGAAACTGTAATAGCAGACCTTGTTTTTAAAAAATTGTGAATGGCTAAATGGAAAATTCAGAGAGTATGTGGGAATCAAGGCAGCCAATTCACAAGGTTAGGTTCAGCTCATAGCAACGTCACTTTTACACAGACATGGCATGTCTTGCTCCAGTTTTGAGGCTATTAGGCCTGGTTCATTAGCCAGTTACTAACATAGAGCATAGTTATTTATCTTTACTTCTGGTTGCCATGATCATTAAACAGTGAAGGTATTCTGGAAACAAAGATGGAAGGACACTGGAGACATCATGCATGGCTAAGAAGAGAAATGTAGGCAGAAGTGTACTATACAAAGCAGAGGAAGGTGTGTAATAGTATGTCATTTAGATGGCAGGAGAAGAGAGGAATAGAGAGAGCATGAGCTGGGGCAGTTGCAGTGCAAAGCACTTGCAGCAAAGAGCATAGTGCAGTCCAGGGAAAGATGAACTGTAGCTGTAAAAAAAAAAAAACAAACACAAAAAAAAACAACAAAAAACCAAACCAAGCCACCACCCTCCTCTATAGCCATATTTTATGACTGACATGGCTTAGGGTGAAGACTGGATGTTACTTGAGCAGAGAGGGAAAAGCTCATAGAAATCTTCTCTGATGTCCAAAGGATATTATTAGTAATGTTCTTAAAAGGAGCCATATTAGCCTTCTGACATTACAGAGCTTTTGGAAAAAGAGGAGCAAAAATACTACAGTCTGGGCTCACAGGAATGTCTTACCAAGAAGGGGGCTCCAACCTCCTTCCGTCTGGGAAGAAGAGGGGAACCACCACAATTCCCGGTATTTTTCCTTGACAAGGTGCAAAGAAAGAGCAAGCAGAAACAGAAGTAGAGACAAAAGTAAAACAGCAGCAGTGATACATATTTGAGTATGTGTTGTTTCATAAAGCATTTCAAGCAAGTCTTCATAGTCTTCATTTCTGCATACATGAAAATATCCAGCCTCTTTTCATCTGTACCGATCACTTTTTGTTATGAAATTAAGCCAGGAAAGGACTAGACCAAGGCAATGTGCCCCCAGCCCAGATCAGCACCTACCTCTGGGGCTGGAACCTGGTTTTTGTCCTATATATGCACTCCAATGTTTATTGCCCCCATGTCTTCAAAAAGCAATGACATTGGTGATGGATTTTCTACTATCTGCGTCATCTCCTGATGCTGTAATTGTGGAAGATGTGGATATTCTAAAGGATTATAAAATCTCACCTTAGTAATGGCATATTTGGTTAAAAACCTGAACACATATTCTTAAACTCTTCCTTATTTCATTTAATTTAGGGAATGTGTTTGTACTCCTGAAAATGGCAATGTGGGAGCCCATCTGCTTGTTAGAAATAAATAGTGAAACTGTAGATTATCTCCAGTGGATATTTATCAACATTTCACAATCTTGTACATATACAAGTCTGGATATCACATTTGAAATTAATTCAAATACATTAATTTAGTTTATTCTCCTTTAATCACTGCTGCTGCTTTTTGAGTGTCTCTCTTTGGGGAAGGCTGTTTGGAAACAGTGATTATTTTCCATGTATTAAGAAACCCTTCCCTGTGTATTAGCATGTATTTCAGTAGGGAAGACCAGACGATAAAAGTAATCAAACTGATGAAAATTGTGGGCTTAACAGTGAATATGTAAACCTCCACCAATAGTAGCTGGATACGTTTCCTTGGAAACTAGACTGAAAACCAAATTGTCTCTTATTAAATGTTCGATTTATCTGAAAAGCCAATTGTAAGTGACATCAAGTCTCTGTGTGTGCCATTGTGTATTTTAAATAGCAGTGAGTAACCTGAAGTAGGTGCACATAAATGGGGACACGTTTCTATGTTTCTGTGAAGGTCTACAGTTGTCTTTGATTCAAAGGTGGACATTTCCCCTGTGATACTAGGAGAAGCAGATACTTTAAGTGGAAGTCACAACTTTTGCACTTAAATACATGCTGATAAATTACCCTTTGTGTTGGACTGAATCAGCTGCAGCAGAAATGCATTCATATGTAATGTGTCAAGATAAAATATATGGTTAGTTTTCCTAGGAGGTTCCCAAAAGTTCCAAAACGATCTTGATTCATTATTTAGCATAAGAATGAAGGAACTGAGCAACTACTGTAAGAGCAAGTAAACATTTTTGATGCTAGAGACCCAAAAGTGTGGCTAAACTGAAGCCTTGCTTATGTCCTGCTGCTGAAGAGGACCTGAAAAAACAAGCACTAACAATCCTAAGGTTTCCTGATGCTGTTTATAGCAGTGACATACATTCAGCCTATGCCAATTGAATGTTGTCTGTCAATTTACACAAAATGAGCAATATTAAAAGCTCTTGAAGAGGTGCTTTTGAGATCTGAGATTGTTTCTGTAAATGTCTTTTGTGTACCATTACATTTCTCCTTCAGCACTGATTTGGGATCTGTACTGTATTAATTGACACAGCTACTTCTGTGTTGATATGTTAATTGCAGAGAAGATTCTTTAGATTTTCTACCTTAATTGCTCTACATATATTTATTTCATTTGCCAATGTCTGCCTCAGTCCTCCACATCAGTCACTCCTCAGACACTCTGAGATCTGTCCTCTGAGGACAGTTTATACTGTTTTCCTTTTGTTTACATGAAACCTTTGGATCACCAAGTGGTAATTTCTACGTTTCCTAACAGTGAACTCTATGGGACAGGATTGCTATCTCTAGGCAGTTTTCCTCCAGATAAATGTTAGCTCCTGATCAGGATTTTTTATAGACATAAGTTTAACTTTAAGTCAATGCCATAACGTTAATTTGGCACTCAAATGGCAGCTCTCAGGAAAGAAAGCACTTTAGTTAAAGGAAGGAGCATCATCTGTTAAAGGGCTTTAAAATAACTGATTCTCCTCCCAGTTCTTCCACTGCTTAGTAATGTCACCTTGGGTAAGTAAGTCACTTGCAATCTATGTGTCTGTTTCTTCCTCTGAAAAATTACTCTTCTTTATAAGAAACTTGCCGAAGAAAAAAGTTATGTAGTAGTTAGATATTATTAGAATATTTAATTGAAAAAAAAAAAACCTATTTGCAATCCAAAAGATATATCTGGAGACTTTTAGTTACTCTTTCGTCCCTTCTGCTTCAGATGCAATCTGGAAGGTTCAGTGACATTTAACTAGTGTCATGCTCTGACCACTCATATGACTTTGAGACCATCCTCTTTAAATTTGCTTTCCATGGGCCATGTGTCTATGGAAACAGTGAGTTCCTTGGAATGCAGATGCTCTCTAGGAAATCAATGAAACAGCTGTGTATGCTTGGCTATAGATAGCTCATGTACTAATAGATGTTCAAATCTGCGGCATCAGGAGAATAATCAGAACATGAAACAAGAGTGGCCAAAGATGCCTATGAGAAAAATAAAACCAAAATAAGATAAACACAGCATCCAGAAAAGGGGATATTCAATGAGAGTAAGATCAATGCTGAAGAAGCATTTCTTCTTCGGGAGGGTATGGAGTCTCCTTATGTTACTGAAGAGTAACTAGATTTTGAAATTAATTGTGTATGTTGTTATTGAGTTAATGAAATGAAGCTTCAAGCTGTGCTAGACATTTTTATGGATGAAAAAATATATTACAAGTAAAAAGTATATATAGAAAGATAGTGTTGTAAATTAAACATTTAAAGTAATCCCTACTATAAAACATGATGAGATCTAACTGGGAACATGTGATTTCCCAGCTGTCTGATGCAGACTACTTCTATCTTTCTTTAAACAATCCCTTGCAGCTATTGTCAGACCAGAGCTAAGAACAAATGCACCTTAGATCTGTATTTGCATGGTAGTTCTTGTGCCCCTGAGTAATTTGTCTGCCTACACCTTGTTTTGTGCTCCTGTCCTGTGACAGGAGCTGCATTTAATATACTCCTTTTCCCTTCTTTTCATTAGTTTTCATTCTAAGAGCAGGACTAAATGTATTTTGGCTTCAAAGGCATAGCTGAGCCCATGCACTGGCACAATGCCAGGGCCCCTGAGCTACAATGCTAGAAAGAGGCAGTGACAAGAAGTGCTGTTTCTATTCTGATAACTTTAACATTTTGTTAAAAGAAATTAGATTTTCTTTAAGGCCAGCAGCACATCTCCAGGGGATTGGTTCAGCAGATCACTTCAGGGACTGGGTGAAAATACTATATAGGTAAAGTGGAAGTGCTGTTTCTTCTGTGAAAGAAGAAGCCTTTAAGCTGAAAACAGCAATTGATTTCTTCATCCTTCCCAGTTTGTTTCCTGTTGAAGGCATGGCATGTACTCACTTCTCTACTGCATTTTGTCTTCTTGCTTGAATGACATAACTCAAGATGACAGCTTCCCAGGGTGCACTTGATCCTGGTATTTGTTGAAGCACGACCATGTAGCACAGGCTGCCAGTCTAGCTTCTCATTTATTGTCTGTCCTGCGCTTTGGATGAGGTCCCCAACGTAAGGCCCACCCACACTTTATTGTTATTATATGGCAGATGAAGTGGATTTGATGTGAGATGATACCTTCATAATAGATCTATTAGCTCTTTCAATTTAATGTGATTAGACTCTCCTAGACACTTAGGTAAGGTAGATAGGATGACTCTGAGTCACAAAGATTCAGTGACTTCTGCATGATCATAAAAAAGTCAGAGTCAGAGGAAGGAATTTGAGAGACATCACCTCTAAGTTGCCTATAAACATGCCCGATGAAATTAGGGCCCAGGCTGTGGAAGGGGAAGGAGGATTGCCACGTCATTCACTTGCTCCCCATCCCCGCTTCTTGCACAAGCTTGAGCTTCTGATACTGTAGCAAGAGTGGGAATCAGCAATCAGTATGAAGGAGGGAGCCAAAGCTGATAAATCCATATCTAAATCCCAGGTCAATGTATTAACCTCTGGGCCAGCTGCACTCCCTAACTGAAGTGTGGATAATTTACCACAGGGAAACCTTCAATATGAACTTTCACACTAAAAAACCCAGGAGCTGTGTCCTCATCTGAAATACATTGTGCACTGACTGAACATTGACACATGCTGTGTTACCAGCTTGTCTCCATTATGCGTGAAGGAGAAGACAATCAAAACACTGTGTTTCCTCTCCTAAATGTTTTTTTTAAGTAACTGAAAAACAGAAATTGGACAAAATTCCTTATTTGTTGCTTCCAATGATACCACCATGGCTTAAATTGTCATCTTTAGGATTAAATTCTGACTCTGGAAGGCATGAGTAGACAGGTTGACTTACCCTTCAGAATCAGTCCTTGAGTAATAGGTATTGCACATAAACACTTTGTAATAATTATGAACAAAGACAGGAGTACTTGTGTTGTCTCCTTAGGGACTTATGTCACCTAGCTTGTTATAGTCATTTCTTTCCTAATAGAAGAAACTCATTGTAGGCGTAATTCTGCCATGGTGTGTGGGAGGGAAGTCTTGGGGAACAGATGGTTCTTGGTGAACAGGCTCTAGTGACTAAGAAGACTCTCAAAAAAGAATTAATCTATCAAGCTGATTTGCTGAAGAATGGAAATATGAAAGATAACCATAATACAAACACAAAAATGAACTATGAAGCAAGGTTGTGTGTTGTATATTTGACAGGTGTATTTCTCCCTGGTAAAGAAATTGGTTTTTAATAGCTCTGCTATGGAAAAGATTATCTGAGCTGTTTCTTTTAAAAATGCTGATGTATTTATCAGTGAGCACAGGAGGGCAGAAAGCCAGGCACTTGAAACACAGAATGAAAACAATGAGTTCCATGCTAGCAGAAAGTTTGCCTCAACAGATTCACATCTATATACTTAAAGATGGTGTAGGAAAGCAGTGAGAATTTCTAATGGAGGTCAACATTAATCTAGTTTTCACATAAACTATGCCTGGGATGACTGGTAGGTACCTTTGAGTCATTGATGACAATTCTAATATGATTGTGTTGCCTTTCATGGGCTGCCTTCTATGACCAACAGCACAGGTCTGTTTATTAGGCAAAGGCCTTCTTACATGGATCCTCAAACATGGGAGATATTAGAGCAGCAGGAGACTGTGCTTCATGTCTGTCTCACATGTGATCTTCTGCACAGAGGTGGGAGCTACAAAAGCGCAATGGCAATTGCCTGCCTATGAGTCTCGAAGTGCCTCTCTACAGCTCCCTGGGGAGATGGTGGTTTGCATAAACGTTTCAGAAAACATCATCCTTTAGACTCACCATTATGTACAATTAAAATGGACAAATTCTTCAGTTAAGCTTGTTTCAGTCCACTACTGTTGATTAAAAAAAGTGCTTATTTCATAAAGATCTCATTTTTAATTATTGATGCTTTTATGATCAATACAGAACAATTTCTGATGCCAGGTTGCTGAGCGGGTAAAGCCTCTCCCTGTGAAAGAGACTGTCCCCTTCAAAAGAAGTACCTGATGCTGTGGACTATTTGCTCAGTCATGAGTAATCTTGTTAAGAGCTCCTTGCCAGCCATTTGATTAGTTGGGAATTAGATAAACAGCATCTCAATTGTACCAGTGAGAGAACTGAAAGCGGTTAAATACTTGATAGTATTTTTTCAGTACTCATTTGAACACTGTCTTGACTAAAAGGCAATTTTAGGCCTGCGAGCCCAGCACAGCTCAGGGGAGATTATATTTTCAAGTCCACATCTACAGCAAACATTTTAATTTAGAGCTGGCCACAGCGTTGTGGGAAATTCTCAACCAAATGTGTAAACCAGTTGTCCAAGTTACTCTGCTGCTGCTACTAAATATGAAGCAGACAAGACAGAGTTTCACTTGGGTTTAATAGAAACAGTGCTAAGCAATCTGAAACGTAATGTACTTCCCTTTGGCATTACAGTAAAAATGTCCATTTTAAAAATATATGACTATATGTACTCTGAACCATTCTTAGCTGCAATAACTAATAATTAACTGCAGAGCTAAAGGCTGCTGATACCAAGCATCCTGCAACAATGTTTCAGATTTGGCACCTGGCCCTGTAAAATCACGGCTAAATTGGCAAGGTCTTTGGAGCAACATGCAAGGAAATGCATATCTCCATGGCTGCAACCCCAAAAGTAGATTAGTATCTCTTGGGAAGTGGGCTTTAATCTTGGAGATGATCTCCTGAACTGCTTTTTCTATAATAACTTGTCACTGATCTTCATACCTCACAGGGCAAAGATGGCTCCAGCATTGTTAGTGCCATTGTTCATTAGTTGTTATTTCTCTTAGTTCAGGCAGTGATTATCATATTTTCTTATATCATTTGAGCCAATTCAGGGAATGCTTTTAGGTAGGAGAGAATGAAGCAGAGTGTTTTGGAGAGTCATCTCTTCTAGTGTAAAAGGAAAGAGGATATTCTTGGTTTAGTACGGTTTTAATCTCTCTGAATTAGATAAAATTGCAATGCTCTGAGTAGTGAATTGTGTAAATGATGGGGAGATAATAGCTGTGCTATTATGCCTGGAGACAAGATGCCAAAACTGAATACTTTTCACTTGAAAAGAATGAGCTGTCGTAAAATGTTCCATGTAAGGAAAATTGCACAGTCTAGATTTTCCTTATTCTTTCCTCAGAGCCTCGCTAACCTGGTGAATTATAAACACCTTTATGAAAAATGAATCTGGAAACAGTGTATCTCTGAAGTCAGAGGAATACATACATGAAATGGCCATTAGCCCACATACTACTAAAGAATCCAAGACACAAGTTCACCATTAGGCCATGTGCCACCTCAGAGATAATTTTCTGCAGTTACAGCACAGCAGTACTTCCATTTTTCTGTTTGGGCACCCCATATAGCCTCTCAGGAGATTACAAATTGCATGTAGTACTTGGGGTGCCAGAGAGGTGGAAAGTTATATTGCAATACTAGAAAAAGGTACTGCAAAAGTAAAGCACGGAGGAAGGTGGGGGACTGGGAGATTGTGAAAATCCCTCCATCACAGCTATAAGTTCAGTGGGGAGAGTCTGTTCATGCTGTTATGATTCCCTCAGGTTAACAGGGATGACACCATGAAGCAATTTGAGAAACTCTTTAAGATCATAATACACCAGTAGGCTTGCCATTTTCCTGTACAGTTGTGAGAACATAAGTGTCATGAACTGAGCACAGAAAGTCAGACAACACAAAGATCAATCTAAGTGTTTTGGAGCCTGTGAAGTGCAGGTATCATTTAGTGGGAGGATAGAGACAGAGACTGGTTCGTGGGAGTCTGAGCATCCATCTGAAGGTGAGGTGAAGGCCATCCCTCTTGGTTAAAGGGTAGAGCTTTCAGTAGGGTAGGGTCTTTCAGTCTGGTGAGCCAAAGGTGGTAGCTGTGTTTTGTTATTTATGAGTGACTCTCCACTTCAGGTTGCAAGCTTGAAGCATAACTGAATTAAGGGACTATGATGTTTTTAAATTAAGGCATACACTAAGAGACTAATAAGGTGATTATATGATAATTAATCTAAAAGCTCACACAGCTATAAATCTACTAATTATTATTCATAAGTCTTATGAATCACACCCAACTGCTATTGAATTACAACTCTGTCTCTCTTCCTACTGTAAGTCTGTCTCTCCTTTTTCCACACCCTTTTTCTCACATCAACTCTTTTCAGACAAATATATGATGGAAGCTCTGGCAGGTTGTCCAACAGACGTCCCTCCAGCATTGTTGCAGACTTGAATGCAAAGGTCGGCTTCATCACCATCTGTAGGTCTTCACATTCCTACTAACAAAAAAAAATTCTGTCCTTCTTTATTCTATACCTAATTTTATATCTTATCTCTAAGCTTTCTATTTCTCGATTTGTCTTTTCACCACCATTGTACCTCTCTTTCTCCATCCAAATTCTCTCAAATAAACAGCCTTTCCCAATTACTTTTTTCCTAGTTGGTCCCATTTCTGCTGCATCCCTATCCAAGTTTGTTGGGATTTTTTGTCAGTGCTGTAAGCAATCTTGAATTTGTATAGATTTACTTAATTGATTGTCTGCATATACATGACTTTGGAAGACTTTGCACCCCAATTCTTTCCTACCAGTGTGCAGTTTGTGCTGGCATCATATTGTTTATTACATACACTCACCAAGACAATTTTTTGTATTTTAGTCTTGACTCTTCTACCTGTTTGCAATTAACCATTCACAGTTTCATGTATACCACAGCACCAGAGTAACACATTTTTCACCTTCGGGTTTTGTGCTCATGCAGCCTTGTTGACTTCAAACAGTTTTAATCACTTTCTTCATTTCCACTGGAGGCCTTACAAAGTTTGGAGGCTCCATCGGGACCTCCTGCTTGCACCTTATCACTATGTAGTAGTAATGTCTAGGGAAAGCTGTGTGCCCTAAAGATGCTAACTTTACGTTCAGTGTACTTTGGGGCAAATATTTAAGCACTGAGGTATTTTTTTTTCCCAGGGAGTGAGGGAGTACTAGCACAGGCTGCCCAGGGAGGGTATGGAGTCTCCTTCTCTGAAGGTCTTCAAAACCCATCTGGATGCATTCCTGTGTGACCTGATCTAGGTGGAGCTGCTTGAGGAAGGGGTTGGACTACATGATCTCTAAAGGTCCTTTCCAACCCCTACCACTCTATGATTCTATCATTCTATTATTGATTGACTATCTGTACTGAAAATGGCAGAACAGGTGGAGACTTTAATGTAGAAATTAGTTTTACTTCTCTCAGTTAAATATATAATTAGGATGTGTAAACTCATGCAAGTAGTATTTGCAGAACATTGTGCATTTCTTACTTGTGAACTCACTGTGTGGGATGAGAGGTATATTTCAGTATGGGTAGTTGATTGTGGTATGTTCTGCTTGTTTGGAGAACCACTCCTTCAGCCAGGGTTTTTCACGGGTAGATAAAAGCATTAAAGTCACTTACAACTTCATAGGACTAGGGGCAAGGACACAGGCTCATTAACAGTAATCCCTGCTCAGACAGATGGGGAGACTTTTGTGTACAAACAGCTTCTTGTTCAACCCTGTTACTCATTATGGTGACACATGGGCACATGAAGCATAAATAGCTCACATGCTCACTTTTCTGCCATGTATGGACTGGCTAGTATTAAAATTAATTGGTGAAATCCAGATTTAGAAACCAAGGGCAGGGCATGCAGAAAGTACAAATGATATTTCACCTTATCTGAACTCTCCTCTTTGGTCTTCATTGGGAGGAGTATGAGCTGAAAGTATACTTACAGAGAAAACTTTTTTGTTAATGAGTGTACAATATTTGGGGTATTTTGTGAGTGAGGTGAAGATTGCATATCAGTGTGAAAGATGTCTTAAGTCACAGATCCTCTGATCAGGAAGTTATAACTTTATGGCTTTAGCTAGAGCAATTAATAGGAGTGCCAGAGATGGTGAGTCAGGCTTGTAGTGCTTGATTACCCTTCATCACTCTCTGAAAGATGCCAGAGTGAGCTAAAACATGAGCCTGGCTTAAGGACACTTGATATGGCTTTCCTGATCCTCTTTAAAATGTATATGTGTTTCCTTCTACACAAAAAAAAAAAAAAACCAAACCTGGATTTCTCTACCATTAAAAAAAAAAAAAAGAGAGAGAGAAAAAGAAGAAAAAAAGGAAGAAAAACTCCTACTTGACTGCAAAGAAAACTCACTTTTATCTTTTACTGCCTTAAAGAGTCAAATTCTTGCAGGGCACATGAAGCATCATCTGGCTTGTCTCTTACCATCAACCCTGTCAGAGCATTCTAGTAAAGTGCAACAGCAGTGTAGAGAGAAAATTTTCACATGGTGTAACTGAGCCATCTGTGGCAACACTCTGATCTTTGTACCGGGAAGTGAGCAACATCTGCTCCTGGTAGAAGTGTTACTATTATAGTCTGACGTTAAATGGCCCTCTTAACAACAGGTACCATTATTCTGAAACAAGACTACAGATGCTGCTCGATGAGACCCAAGCTAGTGGAAAAGGGAGTGCACATGCCAAAAGGCTAGTATGGATTTCATGGGCCAGATTTGCCTTTTCCTTACATGAGGATAATTTGACGCAGCTCAGTGGGACTGCTTCTATCTGTTCTTATACCCATGCCAAGAAGAAGTGAATTTTAAAAGTGTTTACTACAGGCACGACCAATTGATCCAAGCACTGCCAAAAGTGGTCTCAAATACAGAAAGCAGTCCATATTTTGTATAACATGCAAAGAGATTGGATTCAGAGAGAAGGTCTGTGCTGTGAATCCAACTGTCAGGCTTGCATACGGGCTTCTCCCACCATTTTTTAAGGGTTTCCATAGATTCTTCTGAGAACTGGTCATAAACAGAGGCATTGATAGCAGCTAATCTCCAGTAAGAACCATTCTTGCAGAGCCACACAGTGTTTTAAGTATCTGGACAGTATTTTGACAGATGGTTCTATCTTCTTAAAGAAGTTTTAAAGTCCCTAAGCTGAAGGCTTCTTGGATGGAAGTCAAGGATTACTTGTAACTCTCTGCTTCCTTGCTTGCTTGGAATAGTGACACTACAGAAAATCAGTTTATAATGGTTAAGTCACCCTCTCTTAGATGTTTTCTTAGAATCTGAACTGGATTTTTCTTCACTGGATTTGACCTCTTTATCACAAGTGCATTCACTTCTTGTAGTGTCCCTGCTCTTCCTGTTAGTATCATGAATTTCATTGCCTTCTGAACATCTCCCAGTGATTTTTCAATTTGTGTTCTTACTGTGTGTACTCTATGTAGACTTACCATGAGAATGTGATTTTAGTTAAATAAATGACAGCAAGGAAAGGGAGTAGATATTTGACAGACTGAGGTACTTGGGCTTAGTCCTTTTCTTTTAAGCGACAATTAAAAAATTACACTGCCATGGGGAACATTGAAAAAATGTATGTGAAATGGCATAAGAAGGCTGAAATATTTGTATTGGACATGAGCACCCAAAAAAAAAAGAAATGAGATATTGTCCTAAGTAAACACAAAACTTCTGTGTTTAAATGATTGTACTGTCTGACAAGACCCATAAATTGAATGTTCTTGGAATGAATTTCAGGCACCAAGACCAACTGGCATGAAATAGCTTGCACTCATACCATTAAACTTTCTTACCTTCCAAAACACCATGGCCACATCTGGGATATTTGCTGGGAAAAGCCCCTGTGTCAGGCAAACTCCTCATTTGTGACCAGGGACTTGTGCATCTTTCTGGTAGTTGATTTACGCAAAAATTGTGCTAAGACCCTTCTAACAGTGGAACAATACAGAAGACAGCATTCCAGTTCCCAGAGCATAACTTGGCACAGTTTAATTTTCACATATAGATATTTTCACAGGATCCATTGGCTCTCTTGTGTAGTGGAAGCTCCATAGAAGGCTCTTAATGTTTGCCTGCTCCTTACACCTCCGAATATTCTAGTGTGGTTTATGCTAGAAGAGCAACTTACTCTGCTGTACTTATTTCCCAGGTGTCCAGCTCTCTACTCTTGAGTGTCATCTCACTACAGTGTTCAAAATATTTTCGTTTTTTTTAGTAGCTTTGAATATCTGAGGGATTTGTTTTGATTTTC
Source organism: Urocolius indicus (assembly GCA_013401255.1). NCBI lineage: Eukaryota > Metazoa > Chordata > Aves > Coliiformes > Coliidae > Urocolius > Urocolius indicus. Next base: position 64,863 of record WBNH01011077.1, read on the forward strand.
TCCACTTCTGTCATGTAGGACATCGAAGGACTTCTATGTCCCTTACACTTTTAGTCAAGGTGAATTTTGGTGCCCACGTTACCTGTGATTCTCTTCGTGATGGCATTCCCTCCTTTATCCCTTAGAAAGAGGTCAAGAATCTTAAATAAGTGGAAGTGCAGGACATCCACTTTAGGTTGTAACAACTGCTGCAGTCATTCTTTTGGAAGAGGTCTTTGGAAGGGCTCAAGTTCAGAGTGGAGTATCCCAAGGCTTTCCTAAGTGTACTTACAGAAGTTGCAGGGCCCAGATATATCTGCAGAGTTGTCCTTGAAACAAAATTTTGACTTGTGTACTAGCACTGTGTGTTACACCAATTAAGTGCTGATTGCCTCAGCTGCATCTGTGAGACAGCCAATGTGGCTGGTTATCCTCTTTGGAAACAGCATTGTAGCAGAAGAAGGACCCTCAGGGTCTGGCTGCTTGAATGTCTCTAGTCATGGAGATCCCTCAGTGACTTTTTGGCAGAGCTCTTTTTTCACTAAAAAGTTACATTAGTGAGCTACTGTGTGGTCTAACACAGAGGCACTGCCAGGCAGACCCCAAGACTTCTGTGACACTCACCCAGCTCCAGCCATCAGAGGATATGATTGTTGTTATAAAAAAGGATTGCTACATGGAGCTGATTATGTTATGCTGTGTCAGCTATTTTCCAGATGACTGAGGATGCCATCATACTGTATTTCATCTGTGATGGCCACCTTTTTTCCACATCGTTCCATCCTGTGAAGCTTCACAACTCTTCTGCAGCCAGGACTGCATCTCACTCATTTACAGGACTGTACTATGTCTTTTTCCTATCTATGTGATCTAATGAACCAGACATACCTGGTCAGACAGATGTGTAGTTGTGGCTAGCTCTGTCTGAAGTGTCTAAATGATGGATGTCAGAAGGTTGGAGCATCTCTTTTTTCTATTGTAGCTAGCAACAGGGTAAGGGGTAATGGGATGAAGCTGGAACACAGAATGTTCCACTTAAATATAAGAAAAAACTTTCACTGTGAGGGTGACAGAGCAGTGGAACAGGCTGCCCAGAGAGGCTGTGGAGTCTCCTTCCTTGGAGGTCTTCAAGACCTGCCTGGACACGTTCCTATGCAACCTGATCTAAGTGAACCTGCTTCTGTAGAGAGATTGGACTAGATGATCTCTAAATGTCCCTTCCAACCCCTACCATTCTATGATTCTGTGATTCTATGATCTGCCTCTCCCTACTAAGGCTCCATGCGAAAGGCAGACGTATCTGAAGCTTTGCAGCTGCTGCCTACGTGTGGTCCCCTCACTTACCCAAAAGCCCACTCCATACCATCTGCATGACTATACTCACTGAACTAATCTTTTCAAAGGGGAGGAACCTCATAGTTCTGTACCTGTGATATATAATGTGTTTTAATGCAATTATAAGTGAGAATGCATTAGAGATCATATTATCTAGCTGCTATGCCAATTTCCGTAGATGGCTAATAATCAACCTGATTTTTCTCAGATACTTTCAAATGAGGAAATCATTTTTCGTAATTTCTTTAAATGTCTTTCAAGTCTTTCTCAGTCATTTCTTTAAACATCTCCAAGTAGCAGGCATTTGTGTTTGGCACAGTCTTTACTTCTGGCTGGTTAGCCTTGGGGATGAAGCAGACACTCCTCAAGTTCCCTGGTGCCCAAGCAAATCTGGCAGTGAGACTTCAAAGATCTGTAATTAAGGCAATGGGCATAGAAAAGCAGACTCAGATCCTATGTCTGGATAACTGCACTTGTCAACAGTTCCAAGTATATACTGTGATTCTCTAAGTAATCACTAATGAATTCTGCATGGCAGGAGTTGAGAAAGAGACAGACAGGAGTCTGTAGCCAAATGCTCCTCCCATCCTTTGGCAACTGACTCCCCTTGCACCTATGCCCACATTGAGGCATAGCTATAGAGGGTGCGTTAGAAGGAAAACAGTTCTGCAAAATGCATGGAAGAAATATGTTCAATGGTTCATTGTAGGAAAAGCTCCAAGCGTTACCATTTTTTTTCTCTGCACTTGTTTCTTCCCGTTTTAAATGTCAAGCATACCACTAAATGCTGACAGTGATATCTAAGTACTACACAGGGGCACAAGAAACGTCTGTGATGAATGTAAAAAGCCCCACATTCTGTCTGTGACTTGTCCACCCACCTATCTGATGTTGCTGGAGACCACAAAAAGCTTTTCCATGTCTGTCAAGTCCCTAACGCTCCTGTCTATAATGCCTGTCCCTGAAAGAGTGCCTTTTACTGTTACAGATTAACTTACACGTAACCCAAGTACTCTTGCTTAGAAAACAGCAGGCTCTGTCCGCAGCCAATTTTCAAGGAAATTGGCCATTTAAAACCATATCCTAAGTAGCTGGCTATACATATTACCCTTAGCTGACCTGTATTAAATTTACTGTCTGCCATCTCTTTGCTTCTGTAGTCTTTATCTTTAAATAATCAGCTGTTTTGTTTACTAGATGTTGGTCCTGGGTACGGTATTTCCACTACATTAGCTCTACTCAGGGGAAAGTAATATCTCTAGATTGAAGCATAAGCCATTTGTTTTCCTATAATGAGGAACACTCCGCTTCATGCTTTTTAACTGATTAGATGAATTATGCTTTATTTGCCTTGAAAAGAACCACACTTAAAAGCAACTTTCTGAAGAGGAAATGAAGCAGAGTACATGAAGGAAAAAAGGGGTCTATCCCCATTAATGCTGCCTGAGCTGTCTTTTCACACATTTCTTGCTTGAGCATTCCTGGTGCTTATTGCTGAAAAAGTACCAGGCTGAAAATGAATTACAGGCTAATTACTTTATGTCAAGAAGCTGCTCAGCTATTTCTCTAATTTGCTACAATGGCAATTCTAAAAGTAGTTGTGTACATTCCTCCTTTCAAGACTATATTGGAGGATTTTATCAGTGGCAAACACAACTGGGGTAAGCCTTTTTATCAGAAGAAAATTGCAGAGATCAGGTATTTTTTAAAGAGCTATTTTCACGACTTCAGTATCTTTGGTAGTTTAATTTTGCAGATAAATCCATATGGATATATCCATAAATGGATAATCATATCCATTTATGATACTGCCATTGAAATCACAGAAGATGTTACTCTGTGAATCTATAGATAGGCTGTTCCCTAGCGTTTATACACCAATGCTCTGTTCGGAAGAGGGATTTCAAACATACCACGATGGTTTACCTCATGGCCTGTGTCTTGTTTAGAATAAATTATGTTTCCTCACAGAAGCCGTTCAAGCTTATATTCTCCTGAATTATGCTAAGTAATCCTTTCCATTTCTTTATCTGAAAGGATGGAAGCGTTTTGCCTTTTTTTTTTTTAATTGAACTCTCTCAATCTCATTCTTCTCAGTAATTCTTCATGTATGAGGTTCATTTGGTGGGAATTCTTTGATTTTTCTTCCATTTAAATGTTCTTATGCAATAATACCTTGAAATGTGCATACTGTGATTGAAGTTAACATCTTTTGCTACCCCTCCTAGAGAAGCTTAATTTTCCAACACCTATTAAACATACCTGGCCTCACTCTGCACCAGAGAAGACCATATTTTATTGGTCTTAGAAAAAAAAAATACATTAAAAGTGACAGCATCTGGTTAAAATAGTGTAATTAGGATGCCTTGACTGATCATTTGGTTTTCTACTACAGAAAGAAAAAAGAGTACCTTTCTAAGCCACACTTAAATGCACATTTGATGCTTTCTGGGTCAATCACCAAAGCATTTGTCACTAGTCCAGCAGAGAGAAGGCTGTGAGTGCTGTATAGCTGAGGAAGCAGTTTGTTGCAGAAAGGAGCCACAGCAAGTTACAGACTCCACAGATAATATGGTGAAGAACAGTAGCCCACCTTCACCACAGATTGTGTTGTTGGGACATGTTTATTCAGTACTTTGAAGATGAATCCTTCACATCAGGGGAGAGCACAAGAAGTAGATAATATTACCAAGCAATCAGAACTGCATTCTCTCCTACTTGTGTTTCTTGATGAAGTACTGTCCTGTCTAGTGTCTGGTACTATGTTGGGTTTTTAGGGGTCAGGACTGATAGGCCCAAAAAAGAAAAGAGTGCCCAGACTTCTTTGAAAGGCAAATTACTCACTCATGTAAGTTCCTTTTTGAAGTAGATCATGGCTGAAGCACTCTGCTTTTCAGTATTTTGTATTTGCTTCACTGAAGATATTTCCTGAGGAAAATGCAAAGCCTTCTGCGTTTTGCATTGTTTATTTTTCAGCTGTGATCTTCCATAGATGTGCAATTTATCCTTTCTTTCAGGTTTTTGTATCTTTGTGGTATTGAACAATTTCTGATTAATAGATTGATGGGCAGAAATAGCTCTGAATTATTACATGCTTTAAGGCAAGAGTAAAGAACACAGAGAGTTCCAGATGTCCTTTGGGAAGGATGCTCATCAAATACACTCAAATGTAATGTTGGGAGAAATTCTAGAAGTTCCATTTTCATAATAAGTGCTTGACAATGTGAACTGAAATCACACAGATTAGATTATTGCTGTAAATGGGACTTGTCTAACAAGGAAAAATCAGCAAATTTCAAAGTGAAGTTCTCACCTCTGTTGAGAAACAGGGCAGCCTATGCAGAAGCCTATGTCAAGGATTAAAGTCAGAATTGTAGCTATTAGGTTTACGCATTCTATTTTCACTCTAGCATCCTCTTGTTATAGAAGACTTTTTTTTTTTTTTACAGACATTAGTGCTGCTCTTGCATAATTCTAAACAAAAGTCATTGGTATTTGAGTTCCTACACTCCAGCTGTCCATGATTAGCTTTCTCTGTCTAGAAATCTGTTCTCTGGACTAGACTACATTGCTGAAGAATACCTGTAGTTGGGTGCAAGTGAGAGTAATGAAATGACATTATCATGTCCTAATTTCTGTTAACTTGCTCAGGTTCCAGGTTTATTAAGTACATGCAGCGGTGTGTTAAAGGAAAATACATGAAGTCAAGTACAGAGTGTACTACATAGTGGGGAAGGCTAATAATTTTCTTATCACGTCTTCATCCCTAAGAACACCAAGGTTTATCTACATAAACAGAAAGATGATAATCTCATAGTCAAAAAAAGAAAATACTGCTATTAGCATAGATTTAATGTTTCATATGTCTTTTTCTTTTTAATATGTTTATGTCACACGTCTGCTCTTACATAAGCACAGAGCAAATCAAAGATAAAACAATCTCCAGGAAAACCAAAGGCCATGATGGTAAAGAGATTTACAAACTCGGTGTTACTGGTAAACTACAGAGTAGAGAAAGCATTCAAAAACCACAGAGCTACTGAGGAACTGGCTGACCCATCCTCCTGCCCCAAAGTAGATTTAGCTATTCCCTGCCTTTCTTGGCAGTGCTTATCTGGATAGTTCTTAAATGCATCCAAAAGCAGTGGCCCACAGCATCCACCAGCAATCTGTCTCAGTACTTACTCATTCCTATCAGTAGTCTAATTACTTTTAAAGTGTGGTTATGCTTTGCAGTCTGGATGATAGGTCTTAAGATCCCACAGCCTCTCTATACTGTTTATGGTTTCTACCCTTCTTGTTGTCACTCAAAAGGGAGGAGCTTATTGGATCTAATTGTTACTATTAACTGAAGTTACTCAGATAAAATAATGATAGCCAGCAATACAAAACTCTTAAAACAGATGTTTCTAAAGGTAAAGATGATTTTTTTCAAGTCCTACTCCAGCAAACTCACATAGTGTTTTGGAATTCAGGCTTCATCTTATTTGCCTGTAAGATTTCACAAATAAAAAGTCTCCAGACAGAACCTGCAGTAGCTGTCTGCTTTCATGGCACACACAGAACTGCATCAGTGACTCTGAGCTGCTTGTAGAGTTAAAATGGGAATTGAGGAAATTGCTTTTTGTCCCATAGGTGCATTTCAGGTGATGGCAGTAATGATTTCCTTTTCCTTTAAGAAGATTTATCTTACCATCTCCTGCTGGTTTTGGATAAGTCATCAGACAGGATAATATATTAAAATATAAGGATTGCTTTAGTGAACAGATATACTACTTGTCATTCTGCAGAAGATTGGGTAGAAAATGTGTATTGGAAAGAGCTGTGGATCATGGTTCTAGGAAAAAAAAAATACAGGTCTGGAAGACAGCTTGAGAAGCCAACTAGCTGCACACTTGTCCAGACATGCAAAACTGCTGGTGGTAGTCAGCAGCTTTAGCAATATGGGTTATTGAGATTTCCCATCTTTCCGTCTCAAAAACAGTTCCACGCAAGACTCATCTGACATGAACAGAGTGATAGTAGGCAAGGAGCAGAATAAGGAAGAGGAGGAGAACGTGCCCTGTTGCCCTCCTCTCCTCAAGTTCTTTGTAGAACCATCAAGAAAATTGCTTGAGTCCAGTGCTCTACAGGCTTTCCTGCTCCATACTGTGCCCTCCACTTTAGTTTCCTTTACAGTCCCACAAGACTCCCTAGAATGTGGTTGCAGGAGATGTGGAAATACAGGGATTTCAGTGATTGTCTCAGTAAATGTACAGAGAAGATTCATTAATTTCTTCAGGGCAATGTGTTACCATCTGTATTTTTGTTGTTTCCTGTGTGGAGTTTTCCCAAGAGAGAAAATAAACGAATTAACCATTTTATCGTCTCTCCTGTGTCCTCCCTCTGGAAGAACCAGTCATTCTCTTTTGTGCCAATTTCATTAACTGATATAATGAGACTGGCTACTAATCAGAGTGATCTCAGTAGCCTGATTCTGTATCTGATCTCTCTCTCTCTTTGTGCTTCAAGGTCTTTGACAGGGTCCGAGAAGATTGCCCTAATTTCTACGAGAAGATTAAGCCTATTAATGCTGAACTCACTCAACCCAAGCTGGCCATCAGTGCTGAAGATGAGGAGGAGCTTCTAAGCCGAGTGAATGTTGTCTTCCACTGTGCAGCAACAGTTCGCTTTGATGAACCTCTGAAGTATGTCCTGCTTTCTGTGTTTGCTAAGCATGATGCAGAATGCCCAGTTGCTTGTAACGTACCACTTGGTGCATCCTTGTGTAGCTGCAGTGATAATTCTCCATTCATATTTTCATGCAACATGTGGTTCTGTGCTCAACGTGTAATGTAAATTCTCTGAAAATGTCATGTGCATATGTATGTCAAAAGTGAAGCATCTTGGCAGATTTCCATGGGAGCAGAAATAAATACTGTAAGCTTTGGTTGTACTATAGTAAGGGAATTGTGTGACCTAAAATTGGGATAGGGAAAAGTGTGGTTTAGGTCAAGGGAACGTTTTGGCAGAACTATCTGGAGACAGCTTGAAGCGAAGCTATGTTGTGTCTGTCTCTAGAGCTAATGTTAATGACCTTTCTTTGTCACTGAGTAACTGAAGCAGGAAATATGTTAAGAAAATAGCCTATCACGAGTTTTTAAATACCCAACACTCAGGGTAATTAACTGTTTACAATAAATGCTCAGTTTCTGAAGGAGCTCCCTTGGGAGTGAATGTCAAAGCAGGCTTTCCATTAAGAAAGAAGAGCAGAAATCAGCCACTAAAGCAAGATTAGATGTTTAAGTGCTTCTATGCAAATCATAAATGTCAACAAACTCAAGTGCATGTTCTGGATTACCAGATCTTCATAGTTTTTATGTAAAACACCGATGCCGTGAGAGTAGAAAACATGATTATGAACATCGATCTTCATTTACTCATAGCCATGTTAAATAGTTATCCACCGTGTCTACCAGAAATAATTGCTTTTCTGTAACAACGAATTAGAGAGCTTGCCAGAAGGGAACAGCTCTTAACTTAATCTTGAGCCATATGTAGAACCTGACTCAAGATGTAATGTAATAATGCACTGCACTGTATTAATAGCCATAAATGTTCTCAAATCTATACACAAATGAAAATAGTTTAAAAATACATCACCTTGGCATGTAACATTGAAGGGAAATTGTATTTTTAATAATGAAGATAGCTAGAAAGAAGTGAAAGCAGTCACCTGATTGAAGACAGTGTAGCAACTATTTCAAGACTGATTACATATGATCTGTCAAAATCAGATCAAAGAAACAGAACAAGGAAAATCCAAAATGATTAGAAGGTAAAACACGAGAAATTATTTAAATCAAATTACTCCTGTTTAAATTAGAAAATGAGTAAAAGTCCCAGCCAGTTAAACGTGAAAGCACAATACTGCACCTCAAGTGAAAGTTTTTAGTGGCAATTTGCTAATGACACACATAAAAAAAGTATTTTTAAATGCATGAGAAGCCCAAAGTCTACCACAGAATATGTAGAGATGGTCAATAAGGGAGATGGAAAAACGATGCTATCAAGATACTAGAAAAGCAGCACAGAGAAACTAAATGAATTACTGGCATCAGCATGCAGTACACTCAGGGAATTCTCCAGATGGAACTCCTGAGGGCAGAAATCTGAGAAACTGTGTTGTATTGAAATATTAGTAGATGTTTTAATATAAACAGGGG
>WBNH01011078.1:1089-14407 GCA_013401255.1 Urocolius indicus
TTGGGGTTGTTTCTGGTTTTTGTGGGGTTTTTTTTTGTTGTTGTTGTTCCACGAGACATTGAAGTTAGAATCGTGTGGGGTGACAATGTAATGGATGGGCTTTAACCACCCCCCCCCCACACACCATCACCCCAGAGAAAGAGCAAAGTCCAGGGAGAGTTTTGGTACCAGCGACTGTTCTGGTTCGTTTCTGCTCAGAATCGTTCCCTTAGTTTGTAAGAAAAAAAAAAAGCAAAAAGCTCCCCCCTATACAAAAATGACAAGACAAGAAGATGGCACAACAGTCACAACACAGGGGGGGGGTGTTAAGGGAGGGGTTTGGGGAGCAGCTGCCAACTAGAACAGAAACTTGAGAGTTTAAAACCAAAAAACAAACAAAAACCCAAAAAAAAAACCACCAAAACCCCAACCAAAAAAAAAAAAAACCAAAAAAACAACCACGCGGGGGGGACCCCAACTTCGTGAGAATTCAAAACCAGTCGGTTTCCTTCAGCCGAGTTCTAGGAGAGGCAACAAAACGTTTCGGGTTCTTACGGCCAAACACATGGGGGGCGGGGGGGGTTGGGTTTTTCTAAAAAAAAAGATTAATTTGGTTAGCAAAAAAAAAAAAAAACCCAAAAAAACCCGAAACAAATCGTCTCAAAACAAATTTCAAGCATCCCAACGGGCTTTAAAGGGAAAAAGAAGTCGACAGCGTGAGGCTGAGAGGTAGAGAGGTATCGTTGTAATCACAATCTTCCATTGGTTCCAGGGTTTGTTTTTTTGTTGGGTTTTTTTTTTTTTTCTGAGGTAATTTAGCTGTGTGTGTGTGTGTGTGTGTGTGTGTTTGCGTCAAAGTTGTACAAACAATAGTACAATAGAGAGCAACATTGACAAATTACACTAATGACCTCATCCCTCTCATCGATAGGTCCTAAAAAAAACTTAATTAGAAGCATCCGAATTAACGCTTCCAGGGTCTCCGGCAGGTGAAGTGATTGATGAAGGGGTGGTAGCATCCTGCCAGCTGCCGTTAGCCTGAAAGGAGAGTTAAATAGATGGTTAAATCTTTTAAGGAATTGCTTTCAGATAGAAAGAGAAAAAAAAAGTTGTTTCACAGGTTTAGGTGTTTTCAGGTTTAAATGGGGGGCAGGCGACTATGCCTGTAAACCTGTTTCCAGGTAAATGCTTAAACCCTGTTGACAGGGTTTAAAGTGTTTGACAGGGTTAAATGTTTACAGGAAACGGTGCTTTTGGAAGGAAATAAAGACATCACTGGCTCTGGCAAAGCACAGTCCAAGATCGTCCCACAAAAACCTCTTTCCCCCCCCACAACCCACCCCGATTTCACAGTCTCGAGTCAGAGACTGGAACCTCAGAGAGGGAAAAGCTGAGGTGTTAAAGTGACTCTTTTCCCCTCCTTTTTGTTCCCTACCCCCACATCATGGGGGGAATAAAAGGTCAGCATGGATTCACAGATCCCTAAGCCAGTCTCGGGCACAACCCCGGTGCTTGTGGTCAGTGGAGAAGGGACACGGATCCTGGGGTATAATGTTAGACCTGCTGGGGCAGCACAGCCTTGGCTCCAGCTGCATGGACTTAGGGTTCAGATTCAGACCGTAGACAGGACATTAGTTGCTGAGGTGGGAACAGTGGGCCTGAAGAATCGTCAAGGACAAGTTGCTCGTTAGAGTATAGATATGAAGGCAGCTGTATGTGTGGGCAAGAAACTGTAAGCTTGAAGGAATGTAGCAAAGCAGAACCTGAAGGTGTGAAACTGCCAGGCTTAAAGCTCGCTTATGGCAGAAACCCCAAGCAGGATAAACCTGCAGATGTGACTAGTTGTTATTTAGGCTATCGGATACTGCCGAGCAAGCAGCTTGAAGCCTGTATTGTATATAAGTTGAAGCCTGTTTGCAATAAAGAGGGGTCTCCTTTATCACCATGGATGGAGTAAGACTGGATTTCTTCACACCCAGCTGAGAGTCGGACCCTAGGCAAGGGCTGAGACCTTCCCAACAGTGGTCGGTAAAGCCCCAGCACATCTTACATCTAAGCGCTGCGTCGTGTACAAAGGGTTCCCCACGATCGTGTCGTATCTTCCCGCCTGGTGTATGACGTGATGTAAGGAATCCATCTGGAACGAGATGCCACAGGGGGGAGAAGGGTTAAGGGGGGAGGAAAGCAAGTGCAAGGAATACAGCAGCACCTGGGACGTGTCTGCCTAAAGGTCTTTAAATGAGAGGGAGGTTTTCTTGCAGGTGGAAGCGTTTGGTTTGCAGTTTCTCGCTGCTGACTGAGCTATATGGAGCTAGTTCATTGCTGAGCAGAGTCAGAGCCTGTCACCTATAAGCTTGTGTAACAGAGGAGTGGATTACTGTGTGGTCCAGGTTGTGTTTAGAAACTCAGCAGACAGCTTTAACCGGTGTTAAAGCAACGCTGCTCACCACAGACTCTAAGCCAAGCTGGTGCTGTCATGGGGGGAAAATACATCCTGATGATGCTGAACAGAGGAAATACAGGTTCATGAATGTAAACTTAAAGGGACAGGAGAGTCACAACAGGTTAATGTAGTGTCAGTTAATCCTGTAAGGGAAAATACCAGCCCTCAGAGAACAACCCACCTCCCAGCAAGTTCATTTCTTGACTCGTTTTTGAGACATTTTACTCAGGTCTTTGCTTGTTATCCTGGCCAGAAACAGGAAAAACCCATCCCTGGATGGATGAAGAGAACCTAAATAAATAACCCAAGGTCGTCTAATCCGACCCTGCTGTTCAAAGCAGGGGTCAAACTGCAGCAGGTCCAGTATCCCCAGGGACAGAGTGTCCACAGCCTCACTGGGCAACCCCTTCCTGCCATGTCAAGGACAGAGGAATGGGAGTTTAACCCTTTCCTTCACTGCTGAGAGCACGTGGGTTTATTTCTTCCCCTTAACTGACCTGCGACTGCACGTTGGCTCCCACCGGGGAGCTCTGGTAGGAGGTCAAGGACTGCAGGTTTATAAACGAGTCTCCAGAAGTTGTCATCTTAAACGAGCCAGAGGAAGCTGGAAAAGAAACCACACAAACACACGCAAGAGGTGTCTTAAAACCCACCGAAAACGGTTCTTTCCATGAATAAAAGACAGAGACGACCCGTCACTGGTTGTCACGAGAGGTAATTAGAGACTTTCAAGCAGCCAGACTCCCTCCCCCCACGCCCCCCTCACTTGAATTTGGTGTCGATGGAGAGTTTGCCTGGTTGCCCTGAGCCACCACGTTGGTTGCATCCACTGCTGTCTTTGCAGCGTAAATATTCGCCTCTTCTTGGAACTTCCCCATGTTTTTTTTGTACCGGATTCTCTTGTTGCCAAACCAGTTGGAAACCTGGAGACACAAATCCCCTGTCTCAGTGTCTGCTCAAACTACTGCAGCTTCCACTGCGCCATCCCTTCCCCTCCACCTGCTGAAGGACACAGCATCACACGGTCTCAAGGGTTGGGGAGGGAGCTGGGATGCTCATCCAGTGCAAACCCCTCCTCTGCCAGAGCAGGACCACCTAAGAGTAGGTCACACAGGAACTCATCCAGCTGGGTTTGGGATGTCCCCAGAGAAGGAGACTCCACAGCCCATCAGGGCAGCCCCTTCCAGTGCTCCCTCAACCTCAATCCTTCCTCATATTTCTTTGGGACTTCTGATGTTGCAGCTTATCCCCATTTCCCCTTGTCCTGTCATTGGCCATCCCTGAGCACAGCTTGGCTCCAGCCTCTTGAGCCTTGGAGCCATGACTGAGTTCACCCCTCAGGCTCCTCCAAGCTACAGAGCCCCATCTCCCTCAGCCTTTCAGCACAAGGGAGATGCTGTCCTGGCTGCCAGTGCACCCTGCCAGTTCTTTTCACCCACAGAAACCCCAAGCCCCTCTCTGCAGGGCTTTGCTCTCCATCCACTCACAGCCCAGTTGGGAACTGGAGTTAAAACCAGCCACATAATTCCAGGTAAACATCCCTACCTGTGAAACCGTGATGCCACCTTTCTTTGCAAGCTCTTCTTTGGCCTCTTCACTGGGGTAAGGATTGCTCAGGTGTGAGTAAAAGTACTCATTCAGTACTTCTGTTGCCTGTTTGCTGAAGTTACGCCGTTTACGCCTGTAATTACAACCACAGAGTGGTGGGGTTGGGAGGGACCTGCAGAGCTCATCCAGCACGACCCCCCCTGCAGAAGCAGCTCCCACCTAGAGCAGCTCACACAGGAACGTGTCCAGTGGGGTGTTGAAGAGCCCCAAGGAAGGAGCCTCCACACCCTCCCTGGGCAGCCTGGGCCAGGGCTCCCTCACCTCACACTGAAACAGCTTCTCCTTATGTTTAAGTGGAACTATTTGTGCTCCAGCCTCATCCCATCACCCCTTGTCCTGTTGCTGGCTGCTGTAGAACAAAGTGCTGCCCCAACCCCCTGACACCCAACCATGGAGATATTGGTAACCGTTAATGAGCTGCCCCCTCAGGCTCCTCTGCTCCAGGCTGAACAGCCCCAGGTCCCTCAGCAGGAAGATGCTCCAGTGCCCTGAGCATCTTGGTGTCCCTGCACTGGCCTCTCTGCAGCAGTTCCCTGTCCCTCTGGAGCTTGGGGGAGCCCAGAACTGGCCCCAGGACTCCAGATGAGGCTTCACCAGGGCACAGCAGAGTAGAGGGGGAGCAGAACCTCCATGATCCTGCTGCCCACACTCTCTTGCTGCCCCCAGGCTGCCGTTGGCTTCTTGCCCACGATGCCACCTTGCTTTAAACAGCCTTAGAGAGTAGAGCACAACGTGGGCTTCCTCCCCACCCTGCCTCTAAACCACATTTGTCTTGAAGGAGAACATGAGAAGCGAGTGGGATGACACAGATTGTCCTGGTGCAGCGCGTGTGGTTCATGAACCCTCCCGGCGCCGGCGTTCTCGTACCTGGCGTCGAGGAAGCGCGAGCGCAGGATCATGACGGCCTCGCACGTGCTCTGCTTCAGCTGCATCTGGATGGTGCTGAACTTGCCGTGGATGATGTTCACCATGCGCTCGATCTCTTTGGGTGAGATCGGCCTCGTCCTGCTCTGCTCCCGGAGCAGGTTCATCACGTGCGTGGTGAACTCGCTGCACGCCTGCCCACACACACACACACACACACACGGGGGGGGGGGAAAAAAACACCCTGAGGTCCCTTTCCCCAAGCAAGGACATATTTATTTAACCCAAACCACTTCAGAGGAGCTCCCACCTTCCTGCTTTTATCTCCCCTTAATACAACGAAGGACGCAACAAAGATAAACGAGACATCTGCCATCTTGAACTTGGACATCCAGTCCCTCCAGCTTCACCTGGCTGCTCAGACACCTTGAGATAAGCTTTGCACTGCGCTCCACACCCTTATCACAACCACCTGAATCCACCAGCACTGCCTGCTTCTGTTCTCAAAACCCACACCAAGGGGGAGGAGAGGTTGTGGGGGGGGAAAAAAAAGCGGTTATTTGGCAATCGAGAGGATAAAAACTCTTCCATGCAGAAAGATCACCTGTTCATATTTCTCTAGCTCAGAGTGGTATATCTGTCGGATCTGTGACAGCTTGGCCCTGTAGTCAGAGTGTTCAATGCTATTGTCATTTGGACAGCCACCTGATGTTGCTGCTACAGCCATCGGTCCTCCTCTTCCTCTTTTCTCTGGCCCGGAGACACCCTCTGCCAGCAACATGTTATCTAGTCTCATTAGTTGAGCATCTGGGGGGTCTTCTTCCTGAATACCACGAATACTTAACACTAGATAAACACAAAGAGGGAATCAAAAGGTTATTTCTGAGAACAGGGCAGTGGAGGGTGAGGGGAAAGGAGGGGAAAGGAGCATCTTGCTTCAATTCTCACAAGCAGCCTTCAGAGGCTTGAGCAGCTCTTGGAGCTCGAAGGGGGGAGAAAGGATGGAGCGTTGAACAAAGGCAGGAGGCAAACACATCAAAACACAAGAGGATACTGCTGGACCTCTCTTGCTGTACGAGCTCAGGGACACAGCTCTGCTCCACAGCAGCCACAGGCTCCCAGGTCTTTTAACAGGGTTGAATTTTACACATCAGTTCACTTCAGACCTCTCAGAATCCGAACCAGCAGGAACGAAACGAGGCAGCAGCAGCAGCCAGTTTGCTTCATCTTACGTCCCACAAACCCAGTTCAGCAACTGAGAAGGATTTTCAGCAATTGATAAGGATTTGGGGCTTTGATAAGAACTTGGGACATTGATAAGAACTTGGGACATTGATAAGAACTTGGGGCATTTTGTAGCTTCCCCCCCACCACCCCCACCACNCACCAAAAAATAGCTCATCTAAGAAAAGCACAGTAGTTTTTCCATACACAGGCAGCCTAAACTGACAAGCACGTTGCTGAACTTGTCTTTTCACAGGTTGCTGCAGAAACTGCTGCCCAGTTCTGTAGCTCTGGAGTGGCCACAGACCCTACTCTGCTCTGCCACCACGACCCAGTTGTCCTCACGGGACGTTTCCCAGTCTCAGGAAAGGGGGGGGAAAAAAAAGGTGAGGCAGAAATAGCTGTAACGTGGTGGTGAGGGGGGACTGTGGAGCATCAAGGAGGAAAGGGTTGACTGTTTGAGAAGTCAGTGGCTTTTCTGACTCGTTATGGAATGAAAACTAATGCCTTTCTTAAACAAAACCAGCCCACAGCCCTTTGCTGGGTGAAAGTGGCAGGAAAGAAACAAACACAGTGAAAAAGTGTGTGTGTGGGGGGGGTTATCTGTCCTTGGGTTTGTGTTTCTAAGGACCCCCAGCTCTCCTTTTGCCCAGAAGAGCCAGCAGAGAGTTAGTTGGCCAGTGGCCATTTGCTCCGTGGTCCTTTCTGGTAGGACTCAGTTTGGCTGCTTGGACTGGCACAAGGCATTTGGTGTCATTTTCCTCCTTGAAGGTTCTTCTGCCCCAGCATCTTTTCACAGGCATTATGATGCACATCAGAGTACCTGGTGTTGAAGTCAAGCTCCCAGCTGCAGCTTGATTTAATGTCACTTGTCTAATTATGGTAATTAGACATTAGTTATCATCAATTACACATCAGCTCATCGAGTTGACTGCTGCAAAGCATCTATAAAGCACCTTCCCAGTCTGGAGGGGAAAACTCTGGTTTGCCTGGGTTCAAGAAACTAGAAAGTTCACCACCAGCACCCAGACCCTAAACTGCATTTTCTAACCTCACAGTTCAAACCTGTGTTTAATGAAGGCTCTGGAAGGTGAGCAGACACACCAACCTGTGGCTGCAGGACTCAGCCTGGCCAACCTGCTCCCTCCAACAACTGAGAGCTGGAACACGACTTCCACAGGCAGCAGTTTGAAGTTAGAGCCATCATCTCCTGGGACCTCTCGCTTGGCTTTTGTTTTCATTTCTGTTATCTCCCACTGGCAATAACCTTGGAACAGGCCATAAGTTACCTCAGACTCACTCAGAGCTGTCTATCCAGTGGAATTCATAACTCTCTCTGCTCCAGGCTTCTGGAAGAACTAGATTTCATTAAGAGGATGACACTGTCTCCCACAACATCCTCATCAGCAAGCTCAGGCAGCGTGGGATGAGTTGGAGGGGAGGTGGATGGAGAGCTGAGCCCAGATCAATGGCACAGAACGGAGTGTGAGGGCTGTGGGCTGTGGAGCTGCACAGGGATGGGTGCTGGGACCAGTCTGGTTCAACATCTTCATCAAGCACCTGGGTGAGGGGACAGAGGGACCCTCAGCGAGTTCCCTGCTGGCACCAAACTGGGAGCACTGGCTGGTTCCCCAGAGGCTGAGCTGCCAGGGCTGAGAGTTTGGGCACAGAGGAACCTGCTGAGGTTCAACAAGGACAAGGGCAGAGTCCTGGAGCTGGGGAGGAACAACCCCCTGCCCCAGCACAGGCTGGGGGGGACCTGCTGGGGAGCAGCTCTGCACAGACAGACCTGGCAGTGCTGGGGGATCATCAACTGCCCATGAGCGTGACCTGATCTAGGTGAACCTGCTTCTGCACTGGGGTTGGACTGGATGAGCTCTAAAGGTCCCTTCCAACCCTTCCCATTCTATGATTCTATGAACTCTTATCTAATACTCAAGGCTTGGAGTCGAGGTGCCAAGTGACTGGAGTTAAGAGCACAGCCCCTGCCTGAGAAAACCCTGCTGGAAGACTCAAATCCTTCTCTCACATCCATCATCCAGCACTCCCAGGGGTGGCTGGTGAAGAAAAACCCCAGGCTGACCCCAAAAGGAGTCCCTGCCAGTGACTGCACTGACATCCCACTCCCTGGCACATCACCTTCCAGATCCCCATCAAGATCATCACATTGAAGCAGAATGAAAATCCCCATCACTCCTAATTAATCTTTAATTAAAAGGCCTCCACGCGAGGTGCCGCCGCCTCTCTCGCTATGCAAATGCAATCACTGCAGCGTGTTTACATCCCATTAATTAAAGACTTGCGGCTCTGGGATGAACTGCACGAGGTGGCTGGGACCCAAAAACAAGTGACAGGCAGTTGTGAGTGCAGGAGGGAAGGCTCAGACATGCTCACCTTCTCACATCTGCCTTCAGCGGGGCGAGGGACACACAGCAGAGCAAGAACAGCCCCCTCCACAATGCTCCTGTTGGGGTCGGGATTACACACGAGAGACAAAACCTGCAGCACCAGGGCTGGAAACAAACCATCTGTCCCGTGTGAGGTGTGAAATAGCAGTGGGGAGGGTAAGGAAGCAAGCAAAGGAGGGTGCTGGAGCTGCACCCCTCCTCAGTCTCTGTTTTCCCCTGGTGATTCTATCCCACATCTTATCCAGTAACTCTCCCTACCCCAGTTGATCCAGTCAGAAGGGTCTCCTGGATTTGCCACTCCACAAATCACCCTGAGGAGGCTTTTTTTTGTTTGTTTGTTTGGTGGTTGATGGCAGGTCAGCTAAGGCAACCACAACCCCCTTTCTCAACCCAAACACCCCCTCCAAGAGCATCTTTTAACACTACAGGTCCTTCACTCTTGATCCCAACCTGATGGCATCCTGCCGTGCCTGCACTCACACAGCTCCAGTCCCAGCCAGCCAAATCCCTGACAGATTAACAATGCTCCAAACGCTCCTGTGAAGTTCCAACTCCCTTCCTCCCAAAAATCCCAAAATCAAACACCCAAGGAAGGTTCATTGCCTCAGGTGCCTCCTTCAAGGTGGCTTCACCGTGCTCCAGGCGTTTCAGGCTCAACGAAACAAAACGCCTGGGTTTGCCATTCACTGGATTAAAATGCAGAAGGGATTCAGGTCGCTGGGGGCAAGTGGGGAACGGGGCTTGAACATAATACCAAACGTGGCTGAATCTGTTTTGGTTGTAATCAGACAGTAATTAGGGATTTCTCGTTAATGACTGGACACCGGGGAGAACCCCGCAGCCCCTTGCGGGCTCTCACCCTGCCTCGTTGTGAGTGATAGCAACAAAGAAGGGAGGCAAGATGGGGAGGGAGGGAGGGTGAGGGGAGGAGGAGGAGGAGGAGGAACACGTTTGAAACCGATTTCCCAGCTAGAGAAGCAGCTTGTGTGCTTGGGTCACAAAGGAAACCCCAAACCTTGGGCTCCAGTCCGGCCAGGCTGGGCTTTTGTTCGCTTCGAGCCGTAACATCTGCTCCCTGTGATTTCAATAAGGAATAGACAGAGCCATCAGACATTCAAACACTCCTCCAAGAGCAAACCAAATCTTTACCAGAGCCTGTTCCTGAGCACAGGGAAGCTGCTCTTTTCAATCGGTGACACGCAGGAGATGAAAGATCCCCGCGTAAGGACGGGCAGATGAGCACAGGCAGGGAGCACACACAGCCCTGCTCTGGCTGCTACAGAACACAGGCCACCAAACTGTCCAGAAATGCCATGATGAGGAGGGCACAGCAGGGGACAGAACCCTGCATCCCCTCCTTTGTGGGGGCAGAGGGGAGCACAGAGAGCTGGGGGGGGGGGAATTTTAGGCAAAGGAATAACGCTACAGATGGAGGTTTGGGATGTTGAATGAATACAAAGAACCTTCCCCCAAACACCCTCCTCCCCCCTCCTTTTTTAATGATGAATGAAAGCAGTTATTCCCCAAAAACAAACCCTATCAGAGTTGTCATGGCAGACAAAACACCTCTGCTGAAGTGGTTGGGTGTGAGCAGATACCAGGCAGCTCAAAACCAAACCCCCCCCCACCACCACCCCCTGTGCTCCTGCTCCTCACGATGGCAACTCCATCTCCTGCCACTTCTCTGTTTCCCAGGATCCTCACAGCCTCTTCCTCCTTCCCCCTGTAAAAAGTGACTTGTTCAGTTCCGAACTGCTGAGTCCTTCAAGGGCTGCTCCAGCTTCTCCAGGTACCCAACCAAAACACCCCCAAACCTACACATCGACAACAAGCAGCAGCCTCGTGTCTCTCCGAACCTGCACGCAGACAGCACCCCAAAAAACCACCTCAGAAACAACTTCCAGCTTCAAGGAGAGGATCTGAAAGGTCTTTTTTTTGACCTGAATGACTCTGTGGTTAAGCCGAACCTGGCAGAAACAGCCTGGAGTCGTAGAGGCTTATCAGGGGAAGCAGGAGCCACGTTAACTGGGGCTGCACGTGGGTTTCTTTTGGGGAAAGCAGAAGCCAGGAAAGAGACACCAAACGTACCTGTTTTCTCCTTGATCTCACAGAGCACGCTGAAGAGAGCTGGCTTCATTCTGTGGCAGTTCAAGGCATGTTTTCTGAAACAGAAGGAAAGGAGTTGGATGGAGCCCAGCACCCTCGGGTGAGCGCAAGGAGACACGGGCAGCTTCTGGGGATGAGTCTCATGGAAGGGTCACATCAAGAAGTGGCAGGAACAAAGCAGAACACAAACATCCAAGGCTTTAAAACGCTGCTGGGAACAACTCAGGGATGAGCCCAAAGCACGTTTTACACACAGGGATAGAAGTTCCTGCTTGTGTCAGCACCCTGCCATAACATCTCATAAGGGAATCTGTCCAAAAGGTAGGAAAAAAGGGGTTTAGAATATATTCCCCTGACCAGTGGGAAGCACACAAGGACACGAGCAGCTCTCACTGAGTCGTAGTGCACCAAGGAGCAGGTTCTGGTCACAGCCATTTGCTCTCTGGGCCTTTCTGAGGCTCTCCCAGCTTTTGTTTTCCCCCCATTTCTCTCTGGGGAAAAAGACAACGTTAATGACACCGTTCCCACAGCATCCTTCCTAAGGTCTAACCCAGCTGGGGAACTGCATCTTGTGCTGCCTGGAAAAAAACCACACGTGAGGTGTGGTGAGTGCTCAGACCATCACACCATGGGGAGCTGGGCTTTGTCAGCAGGGGGGAAATGGGCACTGCTCTACCAACCCATTTCCCAGTGTGACCAGTAGCCAGGTGCCCAACTCCGACAGGGAAGAAGCAGCTGGCTGCAAGGTGCTCTCAAAGAGAGGCTCTTCTGCTTCTTGTCACCCCTTTCGTGTTCAGAAACGACGTTTAAATCACCTTTCCAGCCAGGTTTCTATTGGTTTCTGTGTGTAAAATCCAACCTGCCCTTCGTTCCTGCACGGCAGCCGTGGCCGGTGGCCGCTGGACATGCCGCAGATGCAGATGCTGAGTGTCCCCACAGGCTTTAAACAAAAAAAAACCCACCAAAACCAGTCTCTCACCCCGCTCAGGGCAGAGCAGGAGGGTGGATAAACCCCACCTCAGGGCTGCTGAGGCTCTACCATATCAAGCTCAAGAGAAAGGCCTGAGAACAAAGGCAGCTGAGGAGACTGGGGGCCCATTGTCCTTGCCTGGCGAGGGGAAAACGGGGAGGGAGGGAGGGAGGGAGGGGAGAAAAGGAGAAGAGAAAATGAGCTGCTGCAAGGGTTTTGAGGCTGTGCTCTCTGCCTGGGGCTCAGGGCAGTAGAGACACAGAGCCCAGAGAGAACAGCGTTCCTCAAGCCAGCAGCTCCAAGGGGATGGCGTCAAGGAGGTGAGGAGCAGCCCCTCACAGCACATCCATTCCCTCCCCAGGAAACTTTCACCCAAGTTTAGCACTTGGGATTTTAAAACAAATCCTCTTTCATGCACTTGAAAGAACCCCCCCCCCCCCTCCTCTCCCCAGCCTTCAGTGTGTGCACTGAAAAGGGGATCAGCACACAGAACACAGCAGTGACAGCAGCAAGTCCCCTCATAAGTGCCTTGGCACCACACTCCCGAGCTGCAGGAAAGCCTCAGATGGGTTTATCCAAGCCTGGCATTCACTTTCTACTGCCCAGGACTCAAAATTCACTCACTTCTAGCCCAAGACACAAAAGCTTTCCATAACAGACCAAAAGGTGCTTGAAAATTGCAAGGTCCTGGGGAGCCTGTTGTTGCCCCAGCCAGGGCTGAGCAGCATTTCCAAGGCAAAACCCGAATCAATCCACGGCTGAACCTTCTCCTGCAACCTCTCCCTCCTCAAAACCCTGGCTGGAAACTCAAGTTCTCAGCACGTTTATTCCACTCAGAATCACCTTAAAGAAGGAGACGGTGAGAGTAAAAGAGCAGCTCTTGCACAACCTCCAGGCTGGTTCCCAGCTTGCAGAACCCACACAGGAGCTGCAAGGGTTGGGGTGGGGGTGGGGGGGGTTAATTCCTGAGATAAAGCCCTAAAAAAAAGCACAATTTCAGGTTTGGGAAGGAGCTGAGAGTCCTCCCCCCCCCCCCCCACCCTGTGACCTGCACCGCTCACAGATGTCATTGTCACCCAAAGATGACTTTTACCCCGAACTGGGATGTCAGAGCACACAGTTCCTCCTCAAGTCCCTGGAATCCCCCTCAAGGGGCAGGAATCCGACCCCTTTTCTCTCCCTGGCAAAAGGCAGAGCCCAAATTGGACCCAAATATAAAGCCAGTGGTGGGGAGGGGGGGGTGAAATAACAACCTGAAGCTGGCACCGAGGCTGTCGGGGTGCTGGGGGCAGCTGAGGGGGTCACGGGCAGGAGCGGCACAGCCCCAACTGCCACAAAAAGAGCAGAAAAAGGGGTAAGAAAAAGGTGTTTTGGTGTATTTTAGACCCCCGCGCTGGGAAGTCTCCAACTTCTCACGCACAGCCCCTAATTACATGTAATTACCCCTCGCCAATCAAGGCTGGACCAAGCTGCAGGGGCACAAGATGCTGAATCCCCCCCCCACTTCTTGGTTGTTTTTTTTGTCTCCCAGGACTGTTTTGGGATTGTTTCCATCTCCCGCCCAGGTCAGAAAAGCACCCGACGACCAAAACATCGCTCTGTGCTTTTCCCTCTAGAAACTTCTTGTTGGTTGGAGATCGACCCCCCACCCCCCCACTCTGGGGGCTCCTTGTCCTCAACAAACCCCTCACGGATTCCCTCCCCCCCACCCCCCTT
>WBNH01011079.1:0-13136 GCA_013401255.1 Urocolius indicus
AAGAACTTCTTCCTAGTATCTAATTTAAAACTGCCCTCTTTCAGTTTGGAGACACTACCCTTTGTTCTATCTCTAAATGCCTTTGTAAAAAGTCCCTATCTGGCATTCTTGTAGGTCTTTTTAAGTACTGGGAGGCTGCTCTAAGGTCTCTCTCTCCCCTTTCTCTTCTCCAGGCTGAACAACCCCAATTTCCTCAGTTTGCCTTTACAGGAGAGGTGCTCCAGCCCTTTGATCATCTTTGTGGTCTTCCTCTGAACTTACTCTAACAGGTCCACATTAAAGTGAAGTCCTAGGTAGCAGATGCATCTGAACTGGACACACTCCAGGAATGCACCTCACTTCTGTATCATTCTCTCATTTATAGCTTTTTGAGCTTTTACTATAACTTTCAAATTAAGGTCATAGTTCAAGCTGTTAAATCACTTTTCTTAAGGAAATCTGTCTGGAAAAGTGACTTCCATTTCTGTTTTCAATGTATACAGCCTCAATTATGCTGTAAAAAAAAGTTATTCCAATCAGACTGCTATGCTCAAGAAATCTAGATCCTTCTTTAAAATTACTTGGTTTTAATCATTACTGCATTATTTCTTCATAAGCTTACAAATTTGACCAAGTCAAATGCACAACTTGAACTTGGGATGACAACTACCTAGAAGAAACCTTTAATGAGCAGTTCGCAAAATAAGATCCATATATGGATATGCGGTAAATACTTTTAAAGAATGATAGACATTTATAAACATTATAAACAACCCCTGGGTACCCTGAAAACAGAAAATCAGTTATATGCTCACCAGTTGTCACCAACACAATGTTTGGAGACATGTGCTCCTAACCAAGAACTGCACAGTTCTAGTTTGAAACGGCTGGCAAGATCTCTTTCCTTCCATTCCTTTTGAACTATAGTGCTTCACTGGTAAATGCTTCTGCTGAACAATTTGTGGAGCTCACAGTGTGAGTCTTTATAATTAGAATGATTTTGTGACACTGCTGATGGCACCATACCTGCATTTTTTCAAACTGATCCTACTCATCTCCGAAATAAATAGATTAACTGAAGCTGTTAAGTTCCAGTGCATATCAAAAAAGTTATTCACCTGTCCTGAAATGCACAACTCTGTGTTCTAGTAAAAAGATTGAAAAATTTAGATCCATGGCCCCATTAATTTTATTGCAGCTAATATATATTGTACTCCATGGAGGAGGTTCCTTCAGTTGTCACTTATTAGCAATGATGGACTAAGTCTTCACCAAGAGTTGATTTTGAGAAGTAAATCGATCCAGAAAAACAGTTTAAGTCCTTTCTGGCTGTAATGGAAGAAAAGCAGTCACATAGTGAAGGCTGTAGCCTAAATTGTTTAGGGATAGAAGAGAATCCAAGTTATTTTGCTTTTTTTTTCAAGAAAACTATTTCAAAGGAATGGCTGGGTTCTGCTTTTCTGAGTTACTGACACAATAACCAGTAAGGGATCTAGCAATCCACAATTACCAATTAATTTTTTGTGTCTTCTCAATAACACACAGAGATATCATTTAGTAGGTCATGGATTGCTAAGAATGGACATTAAATGTATTTCCATTGGTCTTATTGTGAAAGCTCTGAAGAACATAAGTAATTATAGCCTTATCCAAACTCCTTTTCTATTCACATGTGATAACTCAATATACAAAAAAAAAATCCTTGAGAAAAGATATTAAACAATTTTCTAGGCATACATAACAACTAAAATTTAGGAATAACTCAGGTCACATCTGTGATGTTGAATTCAAGACTACAAAAATAATTAGCTTTTCTTAAGATGAGTTCAGGTGAATTCCATTGAAATATTTAAGATAATATATCCACATTTCAGTATATAAGTAAGTGAAAGGCTTATGAACCAAAGAGGCAAATAAGCAAGACCTGGTAGCAATTCTGACATTTTTCAATCAATTCTTGATATATTCGCCTCCACTATTTGTGGTTTTTTAATATTAGACCTTAAACATAGCATTCAAGTGCATTCTAAGGAACATAGTGTCATCATATTTTTCTATCTTATGCCTGTAAGAAGAAACTTTTTAATGTGTTGTAAAATATTGTGTAATTTTATTCTATACCTAATTAAGTTTAAGTAGGTGTATTAGAGCTAAGTGATAGTACTTTTGGAGAGCTGTAGACACGATGGCTTGGATTCAACTTCCATCAAAGTAAATGGAAACACTTCAATTGTTTTAATGGGTCTTGGACTTGATCCAATGGGCACTTCTACTTAGTTAGACTGTTCCTGGGAGTAAGTGCAGTTATTACTTGAGTACTCAGATATAATCAGTGTTTATAAGATCCAGTCCTTAGAAGATGAGACATTTTCATGGTACAACTGGTTAAAAAATCACAAGAAACCATTTAGATTTTGCAAAAGTAATATTTTTATATTTATGTAGCAGAACAATGCATCAGGAATTTACTTTCATATTTCTATGAAGTAGTAGTACAAATCTGTACTTTTTCACATGTTATTACAAGCTAAACTCCCATGAGACCAAAAAAAAAACAAACCAAAACTAGATGCAGAACTGGGTCTCACAAATCTGGTGTTGTAGCTAACTGTACTAATTTGTTGGTACAATTATTTGACAATATAAAATAATCTCTACACACTCTCTTTCACTCCTGTGAGATCCTTCTTCAGCATCTGTGATAACATCATCAGTATAGATAAAATGCTGAAAAATATGGTTTAATATAATCTCATTCATAATGTGTTAGATTCTGTTATCTGAAGCTGTTTCTACAAAACTGTGACACAATGCCTTTCCTAAACTTCTATCTTTTGCAAATGTGAAATGTATTCAAAATTATTCATTATGAACCATCTCTATTCGGTCTTTAAACAAAAGGTTTAAAGAGTTTGGCAATCTCTGTGTTAATTTCCAACATACACACATTTTTTCCTTTGGAAAAACATAGTGCTATGTCCTAAAAACTTAACTTTGATTTACAAGACAACCACCAAAAAACAAAAACAAACCCCACAACCAAAAAACTAGTTTGAAAGATGTTTCCTAGTTAATAAGATAAACAGTTTTCTGACCTTCTCTTTGAAGTTATCACAGATCTTAAACAGTTTTCCTAAAAGCTCTGAAAGTGTCACATTTTCTGCTGTGGCACAAAAAGGAAAACTCAGCTGCTAGCTGCAGATGTGGAGACCTAGTACTGAACATTGATGCCATTGTATTTCCAAATTACAAAACTGTCAGAGCTACACTGAAAGACACAGTTCATTGCACTAAAAAAGGTTTATCTTGCTGTTAGACTGGGGCAGAAACCTGCCTGCTGTCAGTCAGCTCTCTTCCATGATGTTTGGTGCATATGCACAGTAAGACACCATCTGATTGCTTTGCCACCAGTTCTGCCTATTTACCTTTGGCATGTCTACCCCTTCTGCCCTTTACCACTGACTGTTCATCATGAGATAGGTGCTGTCACATCAGCCATACTGATGTACAAGTTGGAAGCAATCATGACCTCCTCAAAGTCCAGCATGTTCAAAAGTCCACTGCAAAACAAAACCTTATTCAATCCAAATCTCTCTATAAAGCCACTGTTTAAAACCTTCGTCTGTGAGGAATTTTAACAACATGGCTGTAGTAGGCTGGTATGTGAAAGTCCACATGAGACACAGGTGACTTATTGGTTCCAGATATATCCAGGTGATTGCCTATGGAAATTGAACACAGATTTTAAATGATTGCAGCAGAGCAACAGAATTCAGCAGTAAAAAGGTGTGAAAAAAGTTCTGGAAGAAGAAATTACATCTCTTTGATCTGCAGACAAAAAATAATTCAGTGCAAAATTAATCATAGCCCTGGGTTTGCAATTTGCTTCTTTTTCCTGTCTTTCCTGCCCTCTTTTTCTTCTGTATGATGTCTCTTTCCTTCAATCCTTTTAACTCTTCAATTTGAAAGGATCTGCCAGTTGCTTCTCACTAATACTACCTCATATATCAAAGGTATTTTCCATGCTCTGTGGCTTTCCATTTAGTTCTTCTTGTATATTATGTCTCTTTGGATCTTGGAAGAGCTCTGATAAAACAAATCACTGAAGAAGCAGGTTAAATTGTTATTATCAAGTAACTAATCTCTACACAGTATCGAACTGAAGAAGCTTGGTGCAGGAGAAATCTGCATGTTACACAGCTCTTCTTGCAGCCCCCCTTCCCTTCTCTAAAAAATAACTAAAGAATAGTTTTTGGCTCAAATTCAGAAGGAAAACTTTTCTGAGCAAGATCAAAGCTCTGATACAAGGTGACAGGAATTTTCCACCCCTTTTCAAGACATCCAGTGTTTCTTGCAAGTCATATATTACAGAACTAACAACTGTCTAGTCCTCCTCTGCCACATATGCAAGCATAGCATGTATTTCAAAGCATTTACATTTGTCGTTTTCCCAAATTGTAGACATTGAATTGATTTCATCTAAAAAAGCTTATGATTTAACAATATTAACAATGTACTAAATGGACCACTTTATTTCCCTTTAAGACTTTTTTGATCAGTAGTGTAATGTCTAGCTATTACAGATTTTAAGGATAATCACAATAGTCTGGGACAATTTGAGTTAGGTGCCAAATATTACATCAATAAGAGACAGTAGATATGCAAATTAAGAGCAGCAAATTGTAGTGACTCATGATCAGAACTACCTTAAGTTGCATTGCAGTTGAACTGCAATGCAGGCATTCGAACTGTGCAGGCATTTACACATGAACAAATAAGTAAGCTGACATGACAAGGATTAAACATAGGACAAAAATCACAGGGCTCCTTAATACATGGCTTTTAATGCACTACAGTTATATGCATAACAAGCTGAGTGGTAATACCGTTCTCTTTATATTCCTTTGAGTGGCTGGAGAGTCCAATATTCTGTTAGATGGATGTAAAATAATGAGCAGCTGTTTAAGTTTCTACTCATAATTTGCCTGTTGATCTTGCATGTGTTATGAAGGCTGGTGTTAAAAAAAACTTTGAACAAGGTCATTATATTTCCTGAAACTTTGTTTCCATCCCTGTTTTTTAAACATGTAAGATTTCAATTTTTTAACATTTAGAATGTATAAAAACCATGAACCTTCTCTCCCTTTTAGAAGCATCATGTGAAAAGTGAATACTAGAGCATACAGTGAATACTACAGCATACAGTCTGACAAGACTATGACACTTGGACCCGTGGATATGTCAGGCCAATAAGCCTACCCACAGTACTTCACTTATAGCACTGCAGTGCTTGGGAGACTTAAAGATGTGAGCTGAAAGGAAAAAACAGGAGATATCAAGTGCCATCAATACACAACTGTCAAGAAACAATCAGCTAATTTCTGTTCCCTCAAGTCCAGCCACTCATCTTCACTCAGCACTGTAAAGAGAATGAAACAGGTAGAGAACAGAATTTCAGTATATCCACCATCTTTACCTGGACAAGATACGAGTCAGGCAATTAAGAAAGCAAAATCTTTGCACTGTCACAATCTGCTTCTTCTAATTGTGTAGCAGATACATCATAAATTTGCTACATGACAAGGAGTGAGGAAACAACTTTGAGAATTTCTTGGAGCAACAAAATTTAGAACCACCACCTGCAGATTCTGCAGCCCTGGAGCAAGGTTACTGGTTCATTTTAGAGACTGATAGCTACATTGCAGGTCTGTGTAGCATTTAAGAAGGGAGTGATCTGTAAGATATGCAGGAGATTACAAGAGATTACAGTGATTATTTAATTCCACCATCTCGCCAGGAGTCTCAATTTCTCTGGGAAGACAGAGTAAACGAGCTCTTAGAATTATAAATCAAGTGATTCTGAGGAATTGCAAGATCAGTTCAAGTATCTTTTCTTCTAATTAAGCTCATATAAATTCTCTGTTGAATTTGACTACTTTCCAACATTTTTAGTCATCATATAAAAGAAGACAGAAATGGCCCTCACAAGTTATTTCCACACCCAAGCACGTTTAATTGTAATAAGCATTGTACTAGCTTGTAATAAAATTCTATAATCTAATCACATACCATTAGCCTGTGCTGTTACTTAAGCTCCGATCTTGCAAATTGTTATGAGTATTAAGAGTGCACTGTAAATTTAAAAACATCAGGCTTATTTAGTTAAATCACACTACTCATATGACTGATTTCAGAATTTGCATGTCAGCAACAGAAAGCCTTAAAGCATTAAAAAAAAATGGATGATCCCAAAAATCTATCTTAGATCAGCTGTACTTTAAGAAACAAAAATTTCCCTTCACATTTCTTGGAATTTAAATAGAATATAACCCTATTTTCTAAAGTATTACATTGACAAGCATTTTTGTGATGGAAATTAAAAGGAGCAAAATTAGAGAAAATTGAAAACTAGTTGAACAATTGAATTAGCTTGCAATAACATACATCTTCCTTAAATGTCTAATAAAATTGTAAAATATTAATTTATGGGAAGAATATTTTCAATTTCAACAGCTGGACCACCTGATTAAAGTCTCTCTTGTGCTTTGTTTGTGAAATAGGAAAAAAATGCAATTATTTCTTTTGTTTTTAAGAAATAGAAAAGGGTAAAGAAAATATTTTAGATGCTGCTTTCGGGGTGATTAATGTGGTGGTTTAGCTCTGGCTGTGTGTTAGGTGTGCATTAAGTTGTAATATCACTCGCCCTCCTAATCTGGACAGGAGAGAAAGAGGAATATAATGAGAGGTTTGTAACTCAAGGTAAGGACAGAGCAATCACAGAACCTTAAAGTTTGGAGAGTTGGGCTTCTTTTAGGGTCCAGAGGGTTTTGACTGTCTCCAGAGAAGGAGGCTCCACAACTCCTCTGGGCAGCCCATTCCCAGGACTTTCCTTTCTTCTCCCTCAGAGGTGCAGGGGATGGAGGATAGGGGTTACAGTCAGTTTCATAGAGCCTGTCTGGACAAAATTGATGGAAACTGTCCAANCTTCCCTTCCCTTCCCTTCCCTTCCCTTCCCTTCCCTTCCCTTCCCTTCCCTTCCCTTCCCTTCCCTTCCCTTCCCTTCCCTGCTATGCACAGCACAACAGATTTCTAAGAACAGTGCTCTAATATTTCTATACTTGTTCAGAGATTTATAACAGGGTGTTCTGCTTTCATTTCTGCTATTGCTTAATTATTTGGATCAACCTAGCTCTCTTTGATAATGGTACTAGTCTTATTATGGTTCTGCTGTAGATAAAGATATAAAGCATTCATACTAAGTCTCTCATCTAGTTTGAGAAAGAGTATTTCATAATTTACACATTCATTTTCTCTTACCTGAGAGAGTCCATTAGTGTTATGCTTTATCATATACAGTAAAATCTGTCTTAAATTTGTATAAGTGGTCATTGTTAAAAAAAAAAGTCAAATATAATTTCCTTATTAAAAAAACCAAACTTTTAAAATAGAAGGATTATCATATTTTTTTCTTGAGGTAAGAACTCAAAACACTACAACACAAGGTGAGCAACCATGGCAAGGCCATTCTATTATCTCAATTGGAGTTCTAACCTTGACAATATATTTTATTCCTTGTAGAGAAACCCATCTACAGCTCTGCCTGAAGTGCTTTAAGTCTTTACAGGTGAATTGTGTCAAACTTGTTGGAGTAGGCTGTATTATCCTGATGCTTAGCTGCATTCATTTTGAACAGTGAACAAGAAGTTTACTAAATCCTACAAAGGCTGCAGAAATTCAATCAGAACAGAAAGCCCCAAACTTCAACAGTCAAAACCCACTTCACTTTTGTTTCCTACAGTAGGTAGTAGCTGAATTTATTAGTGCACATTTAGTGCATTCTAGCATTTATTTGTACTAATATCTTTTTTTTTTTTGGTCAGGAAGCCATGAAGTTATTACTTTATATTCCTAGTCAATGTTAACCCAAGTATAAAATAAATTATGTGAGCTATTTTAGAAACACTGAAGTGGCAAAATACTACAGTACGAAATACAGTAAAATGTCCCCTTTTTAATCATCCATCAGACTTGCCAAACACTATAGCTAGAGCAAAATTATTGTCTTGTATGAGAACCACTTAAGGAATATAAAAGGCAGTATTTGGATTCTGAAGTGCTAAATAAGCTGTAAAACTATACTACTCTGTATTTAAACTTCTTATTCTCTGACAGCCAATATACTTTCTCTCTGGAAGAACAAAAGAGCCTCAAAGAGCCACAAGTTTCTGTAGGAAAAAATCAATTACAGTTCAGCACATTTTTCAGGATTCAAGTCAGTAATGTCATTTTTGCCACAGTTGCCCTGAACAGAAACTTACTTTGTCTTAAATAGACTTCCCTGAAATAGATTTCAAATCTCAAACCTTCATTTTGCAGTAAGATACTATCAGGTAGCATACAGCTAGACATACTGGAAAAAATAGCTTTCTTTCTGAAGCTCCTAGTCCACCTACACCATGCAGCAGTCCTTGTGAAAAGACAAGATAGAAGAAGGCTTTATTGCCATGACTGTGATGAATCTAAAGCAGTTATTTTCCAGCTATCTTAACCACATACTTATTAAGGTGGAACAGAGAACAATCAGCCAAAGGAGTTGCTACTTATTGCATTGTCATTAACATAGCATGTGTGGTTGTTTTAAAGCCATATATGAGCAGAGTTTATTTTCTCTGTAAATACAAATCTCAGTAAAGCTGGTGACAATTTCAAGATTAATTCTAAAGTACTGAATTGGCTACTGTTCACGCTTTACACATGTTCTCTGAGACACCAGCACAGAATAGGAAACCCTCTCTCCTCAAATAATGGAAATGTTTATAGTTGGGAAAAAAAAAAAAAAAAAAAAAGAAGAGGAAGTCTAAATAGTCCATTCTACTCAATAATAACTGAGCATTTCACAGGTTAAAAAATGTCCCAACTCAGGTATTCTCAATTTTGCTACCTGAAAGAAGGCTTAATCCTTTTGTCCTGAAAAGAGTCTGAATGAACACAGACATTAATAAGGATTTTAACAGTTCACTTTAGGATTTTCTATTACATTTCATAAACTAGTGGATTTGACCCCTGTTGATCAGGCAGCAATGAAGTCAGATGAGAAAAGAACACAGGAAACTGACAGATTAAATTAATTAAAACAAAGAAACGCTTTGATTGCTGAGTCATCATCTAGCAGTGTACATCAAGATTCATACCCCACCACTGTTTACAACAGCTCTTTCTGTGATCAAGGCAAGTGAGCATCTTTTCCCCGTTTTCTAATTGTTAAAAAAAAAAAAAATAAAACCTACATTTTTTCAGACTTCCATTTTATGGTTGGCAAAGGAACAACAGTTAGGAACAACACTCCCTTCCCTAGCAAGGCTAGAGACAGCAGCTTTTTTTCATTTTTACCAGTTGCCAACAAGAAATATATCGCAGTGGTCTGCTCTCCTGTTCATATGCTGTTAGCTCTGTTTCATTGTGTATTTACTAGAACAAATGATGCACCTGAATCTCTTCATGTGCATATCTTGGGAGTTAGCATCATAAGCATGAAGAAATCATAAACCCAGCTACAAATGAAGTGTACAAAATCCACAGCATTGAGATGAGATCCTATGGGCCTCTGCTTCAGTTCATGATGTGCTCATCTGTGCGCTGAGCTGTTTATATTTCTGAAACTATTGTGACATTTCAGCTGACTTAAAAATCTAAATTTATTTCACTAGGCTAATAAGCTACCAGAATTTTTACTCCTTTAGCAGTTCGAAAAGGTACCATAAAGGATAGCACTGTAGTATAAAAATTTATGTTCTCAGGAAAGCAGAGAAAGACAGACCACTGTTTTGATTCCAAATGCCTTAAGGTAATTCCGAAAACACATTGCACTGTTATTTTGAAAGGCATAAAAATTCCACAGGGGGCATTTTATGATCTAACACATTGTAGACTTTAACAAAAGATGCTATATAGAAACAGATTGACAGGGTCAAGTAACTATAAAGAAAACGAAACCAGAAACTCAAACCAATATTTGAAGAGGGATGCTTCCCTGGAAAAGGAAAAAGGAAAGATGGTGTTTTCCATACAAGCTCTGTAGCTTTCAGAAAGTGTGAGGCACAGTTGTGGCTTTGCCTAATTTAATCTTTGCAGTAAAGATTAGAATTTTAATACTGTGGTAGTAACTTGCTAGAGTGGAGGGGAAGAAATTTTATTCAGCATAGAATGACCTAATTCCTAGAATATGTTTTGTAAAACATACTGAAGGAACAACTTAGTTACCTTAGAGAGACATTCATCAACAGAAGGAAACACAAGAGAACACAAGGAAAACTCCAAAGTGAAAATTCTGGTATTTCTGGTATTTTTCATACACAAGAGGAAATCCTGAGACTAAATGAGACTTGTCCTGTCAATACTGCAAATCTACTTGTAGGTTTCCAGTTCTGCCAGATCACTTGGTGAGCTGCATTACCCTTCAAATGTCAGTAGTACAGACTGCCTCATAACACTTCCATTCCCCACTGAGAATCTCTTAAGGATCAAACCTATGTTGTAGTTGATTAGTCCAATTCTTTCAGAATGAGAAATGCCTGCCAGTCTAGCTTCAGAAAAAAAACAATATTATCCCAAATAGACAATATTATTAAATAAGTCAACTTAGTAGTATCAAAACAAGTTTTGGATTTGTATTTGCCCCTACCAAGCAGAACACAAATCTAATGTCAGCACTTATCACTTACTTAGCCCTTGCTGAGTTAAACTTACATTTACATGTACCAACGCTGACACATTTCAAACACAGTTTTGCTGTCCTTTCCAAACCATGGTTTATTTAAACTTACTTAAATTTATTGCCTTACTCTCCTACCACAAACCCTTCAATCATTAATTCTGTCATTATAGAGGGTACAGTTTATGCTGTCCAGAGATTCTTCTAAAACTCATTTAATCTAAAGCAAATACCTTCTGGTTTGAAATCTAATTCCATCCTAAATTTTCCTATTCATTGCTAACAGATGGCTTAGATATAGCTACAAGGCTGATTATATGCTTAAATTAGCAGTTCTTGAATGCAGCTGTCCTGTAACTGCCAGAAGATCCTAAACCAAATCCACCACCTGAGTGTCAAGCCAGACCCGCGTATAGTGCTGGCCTGATGTTTATCTGTCAATGACTTAAACCTAAGGGGATAATGTTACTATCATGACCTGCACAAACAAGCCTTACTTAGATTTACTTGGAATTTGACATAAAGACAGGCTTAATCTGTCTCAATGACTCCTTACTGGAGTATAGACAGATTATTTACACCTGTGTCTTCTTTTCTAAATTTGGTATCGACAGAACTATGCTGGTGTAGATGAGCTGAGATCCAGCTTGTTAACTAAGCCTCAAAAGTTCTGTGAGCATCGCGGAATAAAAAAAGCTTGAAAGAAAATACTGGAAAATAATTCCTCTTATTATGGAGTGCTTGAGTCTGTTCTGTAAACAGATGAGGAATTAAGCTATGTTCTATTTGGATTTAATTAGGTGATGCAGTTCCTGGAAGTCAGGAGCACAAAGGCATCTAGTGAAATGTTCTTAAGCAAAACATTGGCAACATGGACTCACCAAGGGGAAATCCTGCTTGATCAACCTGATAGCCTTCAATGAAGGCACAATCGGCTGGCTAGACGAGGGAAGAGCAGCGAATGTTATCTACCTTGACTTCAGCAAAGCTTTTGACAACGTCCTCCATAACATCCTCATCAGAAAGCTCAGGGAATATGGCTTGGATGAGTGGACAATAAGATGGATCATCTCAAGCTTCTTTCAGCTTTTGAAGGGTTATTTTGCAACATAAATCTGCATGTAAATTTGCATTTTATATTTCAAGAAATCTTTTTTTAAGAAGATTTTGTTTCACTGTGAGTATGTTTAAGCCTTGGCACAGGCTGCCCAGGGAGGATGTGGAGTGTCCTTCCTTGGAAGTCTTCAAGACCTGCCTGGACATGTTCTGTGTGATATGATCTAGATGGACCTGCCTCTGCAAGGGGGTTGGACTAGATGGTCTCTAAAAGTCTCTTCCAACCCTGCCATTCTATGATTCTATAAAACTGGGAGAGCATGCAGGAGGAGCTTCATGTACAACTCTCTGGTTTTGATTAATTCTGAGTGGATGTCTCCTTAGGATTTAAGCTGCCCTTCAGAGGACTCAAGCTCTCCAAGTGTATAGTACCAGAAACCTATCTATTGTACACAAGTTTTTAGATTATGACCTCATTGAAGTCACACCCTGTCACTTTTTGGTTGTGTAAGGTTTTAGTTCCTCACTGCACTAAAAATTATTGCACTTAAAGGCTAGCTGTGTGTAATGATAAACCATACCAAACACAGCTGATATGCATACAAGAGTCTACAGTGAAATAACAAACAAGTTGTAGAGGATTACAGAAATATTTCCCCAACCAAACTTGTAAAAGAGTATTTGTGCAACAAAATACATTTGTCAAACTTGCTAGATTTCAAAATTGCTAGATGCAATTCAGAAGGTGAAAATGGAACAGCACTATCTCAACAGGTTTAGATTTTGAAAGCCATTTATAGGAGTTCTTCGTATTTTTAAAGAATAGCAGCTGCAACAGTGTTATTGTTTGTATAGCTATGGGGAGCCTCGCAGCACATGAACTACAGGCAGGAATTATTCTCTGCCTCAGATCAAATCTATATGTGTGCAACTGGAAAAATTTCTGTCCAAGTTACACCTAGGCTACTCTTCTGATCTACTAGTTCCAGACGTTGGTTATCCAATGAATCTAGTCAAAGATCTGTTTATAAATTAGCAAACACAATACTATTGCTATATTTCACTGAGATGTAGACTTGGAGCAATGTTTTTTTCACAGGCATCAGCTTTTCTGCACCCTATCCTCAGCCTATTATCAGTCCATTAGTTTGTATGCCTCCATGAAGTGGGGTACACAAGTTAATGATAAATATTCTTCTTCATATTGTGGTAACTATCATTAAGAATTTGTGCCTTAGGATGTAGTGGTGTTTTCTACATATCCAAATACATGACTATTTCTTCACATCATCTGAGTAAACTGTAGAGGGATGCACCCAACTGTGCCCCAAAGAGCCCTGTAAATTTCAGTAGCAAGTTACAAGACGCAGGAAAAAAAAAACAAACCAAA
>WBNH01011080.1:18138-48346 GCA_013401255.1 Urocolius indicus
GGTAGATGGGGGTACACGGCTCAGGAGTGGGCTAGAGGTTGCCTGGTTGGGGGTACGTGGCTGAGCGGGGCTGGGGGTGGGTGGATGGGGGTACATGGCTTCAGGAGGGGGTTGGGGGTTGCGTGTAAGTGCAGCTCCGGGGTCCTGGGGGTGAGGAGAGTGCATGAACAGGGAGTACGCATCTGGGGGGAGGCGGGGAGGGGGGTGCGTGGCAGTGTGTGTACACAGTTGCGGGGGGAAGGGGGGTGTGCCTGAGTGAGGCCCGAGTGTGTTACTGCCTGCGCATCGCTGTGCGCAGCCCAGAGCGTGCTTGTGCCCCATTCCGTGTGTCTCTGTGCGTGCGTGTCCGTGTCCGTGTCCGTGTGCGTGTCCCTGGCGCGGTGCGAGCACAGCAGATGCAGACAGGCCCCGGGGGGAGTTACAGCACAAACTTTGCAGTAGTTTCTGTAACCCGGCCAAGCGCACAGGGCAGATGGGGCGCAGGGCCAGTGCAGGCAGAAAGGGTTAAACAACAACCCCACCACCCCACCACCACCACCCCTCCCCGGGGAAGGAGTGTAAAAGAGGCCGGGGGAAAGGGAGTGGTGGGTTGGGGGCTCCTCTGCAGCTCCTGGGTATGGGACAGGGCTGGGAGGGCCCCTTTCCTCCCCCTTCCCCACCCCGCAGCGGGTCCCTGGGGTTCTCACATGGGATGGGTGCAATGAGGCAGGATCAGGCCATGGAGAAGTGGATGGAAAAGTGTTTGGAACCCTCCCGTTTTCCACGGGGCAGAGCTGAGCCCCTCAGTGGTCCCGGTGCCGTGCTGGGTCGCTGCTGTCCCGTGGGGTGGTGGGTCGGTCCCTGCCAAGGTTCATGTGCGGAAACGGCATTCAAAGTCCTGATGTGAGAGGAAAAAAATGGCCAGGGCAGGAAGCTGATGGTGAGAGGTGAAACACACACCGTGGTGTGTGCTCTCAAACCAGACACAAAAGGGGCCAAATCCACCCCAGGACCAAGCCCCCACGTGCTCCCAAAGCAGCTGCCCCTCAGGGCTGAGCGGGCAGGAGCTGCAGCACCAGGATGCACAGAAACTGAGCTTAGCACAGCTGAATCTCTCTCCCCTTGTTGGCTTTGGCTTGGAGCGTGGCTGGGCCCAAATCTTGGAGAATACATCCTCTTGTTCTCTTCCCCCTGCTTTTCCAGCTGGATGCTGCAGGCTCTGCTTTCCCGCCTGGGCTCCTGTGCTGCTCAGTGCTGCAGCCGTGTCCCGGGGCTGAGGCAGCCTCAGGGGCCCTGTGGAGCCCATTGCTCTGCGTTTCCTTCTGTTCCTTTTCCTTTCCAGGTGGGAAATGGTGAACTGTTAACACACAGACCTAGTGCAGAAAAGCTTTTGCATAGGAACTTGCCACCTAGCCTGGGTTAGGAGCTGTGTGCCAGCTCCTATGAGAGTGGTTTAGGAATCAGTTGAATGCATTGAGGGAAATGGCCTTGAGGATTTTTCTGCCTTCCCAGGCACTGGCTGCACAGGAGCAGAGCATGGTTCAGCCTCTCAGTGTCCTGAGCAGGAGCTGGGGGTCTGGCCCAGGTGTGTGGGGTCTGTGAGCAGCCCTGAGGGCTTGATGTGATGTGCCCGTGGGAAAGGGCTGTCATCTCCATCCCAAACCAGCCCCTAACCCACTCTCCTTTTCTCCAGCTCCTCCCAGGGGGGAGCCTGGACCCAGGCGACACAAACCTGAGCAGAGCTGCACCAGATTTGCCTCCTTTAGACCCACCTTTTGCATCGTGCATCATGAGAGGGATCAAGGGGGTCTCCAGAACACCATTGACTTCCATCTACCCGGGCTCCAGGGGCCAAATTTCATGCTGAGAGAATATCCCTGTCCTGTCTCAGAGAGCAGCTTTCCTGGTGCATATCTTGAGCTTTGAATTCTTCCTTGCATGACTTCTTGCTTGCTTATTTAGGGCCTTCTGTTTTGATGAGCACTGAATGGACAGGGACTGGGGTTGTCTTTCATGCCTGTTTGGCCTCGTGACGTGTCAGTGCAGAGCCGTGATCGCTTGGGCAGTGTCCAGAGGCTCTGTCACACAACGTGGAGCCTGGGAATTGGTGCTCAACCTCCCTTCCTGATGCTTGGCAAATCAAACCAGTGACTTTGGTAACACAGCCCATGAAACTGATGGGGAAACTGAGGTACTGGAGTGGTTTGGCCCAAAATGAGCGTGTTGTGGGCAGAGTCAGGTTGGCATCACCATGCTTGGTCCTATTTCCCAGCCTGAAATGTAAAGCCCGTTTCCCAGAGTTTGTTCCTTGGCATCACTGGAGGTGGGCCCAGTGCCATCCTCAGCCTCCTCCTGCCTGGGAAGGATGGGCATGTTGTGAAGCAAACCCTTGAAATAGCCACAGGTAGTTTGCAGAGGAGCCTCAGAGAGAAGAGGCAGTTGTCTGCCTGTGTGGAGTATGTGGGGTGTAATTATTTTGGTGAGGAATTAACAGAAACCAGGAGAAAAACAGAAAGCCTTTGGGCTGATGAGGTTCTTTTTGTCCTTCCTCCTCGGGGAGGATGAGGAGGGGGCACAGGGACAGCGAGGAAAGGGAGAAACAAACCCATGGAAGGAGGCTTGAAGCAAATCTTACCTCCAGAAGAAAAAAAAAACCCTTTCCCTTGAGTTTGACTTTGCTCACTCCCAGCTCCCTCCTGTCCCATGTGCTGTGTGGGGCCACCATCACATCCCCCCTCCACGTTCCCCCTCGGTGTCTGTGTCCCGGCTCAGCCTCAGGCGCCGGCTGCTCAGTGGCTCACACACATTCTTCTTTCCCTTTAATTCTTTCTGCCTGTTCCCAGTTTGCTCTGAGGTGTAAACAGGAGGCAAAAAGCTGTTGTGTTCTGCAGCCCCAGCAACACAACCCTCAGAGCAGCGACTGGCTCTGCCCTGCTCACCCAAAACCCTGCTTGCATGAGGGTGCTGCCACTTTCTCCCTGGGGTCCTGATGCTCTGAGCACTGTGGGGTTGTGGCCAGGGGAGACTGAGCAGCCATCAGTGCCACCATCACTGGGGTCCCCATTGCTGGAACTCCCTTCTGCTTTGTGAAGGGAGCAGGAACAAAGGCAAAAAAGCTCCTCGGAAGGGTAAAATAAAAGGGTCTTTGCTTCTGTCAGCACTGATTTCAATGCAACTGGTTCCAGATTTGCATGCAGACATCCTCTAAGTGCAAAGGAGCCAAACTCCCCCCCCCCACCCAAAAGTAACCAACAATTCTTTTCCTTACCCCAGATAAAGACCTTTGCGCACCAACAGATTCATTTGTTTGTCTTTCAGACCTTCTCAGCTCCTCATGACAATGCTTCATTTCTTTCTTTGCTTTGAACAAGTAGAAAACTCTCACCACCACCCTCTACCCCCACAAAAAAAAAACCCCAAGAAGCAGATCTCTGGCTTTTTTCAAGTGTCTCTGGTTTGGAGGAAAACAAAGCCAGGCCCTTCGGGGCTGTACTGCTTGTGTCCCACTCCAGCTCCAGCTCCTGATTGAATTTCCTTGGAAAGCGCCTGCTCGAGTCTTATTAGTTGCAGAAACCTAAACTGTCCTCTGGGCATTGGCTGGAGTTATCCTGATTTTTTTTTTTCCCAGAGCTCTGCCTGTGCTTCAGCCCTGTCCTGTGCAGCCTCCTGTGGGATGGGCACTGGGAGCCTCGATCCCTTTGCAGGATGCTGCGCTCGTGTTGTGCTGGTGGGAATGAGCAGCAGGGATGGGGAAATGGGGATCTTTTCCCTCCCTGAGTCCCAATCTTTCGGTTTTTTCCACTACAACCACATGCACATGTGCTTTAGCCCATCTCTGGTCTTTAGTAGCCCCACTCCTAGACTTGGTGTTTGACTTGAGGGGAAGGTTCCCCCCTTGTTCTGGTGTCACGTCGCTGGTGCATCCCCAGCTCTGTGACAGGGCACATGAGGGAGCAGTAGCTTTGGGAAGCACTTTTCCCAGTGTTTCATCTCTTGGGGTGCTCTGTGGGTGCACAGGAGGCTCCCAGCACAAGCTCCTTGCCCAGGTGATGGTAGCTGTGCCCAGGACAGGATGGAGCTCACCTGGTTGGGCAGCTATCAGTGCCAGGGCTGTGCCTTCACATCGCCAGGGAGCAAGTTGGCTGCTTGTCTCCTGGAGCAAGTAGTCACTCCACCCAAATGGCTTCATTACTGGCCAGCCTGGCTGCCTTCCTGCCCCCTGACCTCAGCAGAAGGGTTTGTTTTCAGCTCGCCCCAGGCCACTTTGGGCCATGCTGCAGCTCCTCTGAAGCTGCTCTGGGGTCTGTGCTTAGGAGAAGCCCCAACTGAGAGCACACACTGGGCTACAGAAGGGCTACAAAGGTGATGGGGGGACTGGAACAGCTCTGTGAGGAGGAAAGGCTGTGGGACCTGGGACTGTTCAGTCTGGGGAAGAGAAGGCTGAGGGGGGAATCTTATCAACCCTCACAAGTACCTAAAGGGTGGGTGTCAGGAGGATGGGGACGCTCTTTTCTCTACTGTGCCCAGTGCCAGGACAAGGGCTGATGGGCATCAGCTGGAACACAAACAGTTCCGCTGGAAAACAAGGAGCAAGTCCTTTGGTGCTGAGGGGAGGGAGCCCTGGCCCAGGCTGCCCGGGGAGGGTGTGGAGGCTCCTTCTCAGGAGGTTTCCAACCCCACCTGGACACGTTCCTGTGCCCCCTGAGCCAGGGGAAGCTGCTTGAGCAGGAGATGGAGCTGGATGAGCTCTAGAGATCCTTTCCAACCCCCACCATTCCACGATTCTATGATGCCAAGTGTTAGGTTCCATTGCAATAGGATATTACTTTGTGCAAATCCCTTTGATGTGCCTCAGTTTCCCCAGCTGGCTGAGCAGGGAGAACATTCTGTTTCACAGCACCTTGGAGCTGTGACTGTGCTCATATAAAACTCCTGGAGATTGGGTAATGTGTGAGGGGCACTGGCTTAAAAACTAAGTGCTGGCTGGATCTCAGGATGAAAAGTTCTGCATAAGTGCAAATTATTATTCTTGTTAATGATGATGTCCACCAGCCCACCTTTATCTGCTCTTCAATTAAGTGTTTTGGAGGACTCTTAGCAGGTTGGAAAAGACACGCATTTTCCCTGGCAGAACCTGTGCTGCTCTGACTCTGTAAGGTTACACAATTACTGTACTGGTGTGGTCCTTAATTAGATTCTCCATAATTTTCCCCAGCTCAGTGGTGTGGCTCCTTACTCTAATTCCCAGAATCTGCTTGGATCTGATAGGCATCATGTTATCTGCTGTCCAGGCTTTGAGGAAAATTGCTTGTCCTTAAGGACATCTGGGATGTTGCAGGATCCCCTTCTTTGTCTTTCCTCTGTGCCAGGCTCCTGTGGAGTGGGAGTTTTCATAGAATCACAGCACGGTGGGGGCTGGAAGGGTCCTGCAGAGCTCACCCATCCCCAGCCCCTGCTATAGCAGCTTCCCCTGGCTCAGGGGGCACAGGAACGTGTCCAGGTGGGGTTGGAAACCTTCTGAGAAGGAGCCTCCACACCCTTCCTGGGCAGCCTGGGCTGGGGCTCCCTCACCTCAGCACCAAAGGACTTGCTTCTCCGGTGCCAGTGGCACTATTTGTGTCCCAGCTGATGCCCGTCAGCCCTTGTCCTGGCATTAGATACAACAGAAACAAGTGCTGCCCCATCCTCCTGACACCCACCCTTTAGGTACTTAAAAGTGTTGCTCAGATGTCCCCTCACTCTTCTCCAGGCTGAACAACCCCAGGTCCCACAGCCTTTCCTCAGCAGGAAGATGCTCCAGTCCCCTCAGCATCTTGCTGGCCCTGCACTGGCCTCTCTGCAGCAGTTCCCTGTCCCTCTGGAGCTGGGGAGCCCAGAACTGGCCCCAGGACTCCAGATGAGGCCTCAGCAGCTCTGGCAGAGCAGAGGGGCAGCAGAAGCTCCCTGGCCCTGTTGCCCACACTCTCTTGCTGCCCCCAGGCTGCCATTGGCCTTGCCCACGAGGCCACGTTGCTGCTCATGGTCAGTTGATGATCCCCCAGCACTGCCAGGTCTCTCTCCTGGAGCTGCTCTCCAGCAGGTCACCCCCAGCCTGTGCTGGTGCAGGGGGTTGTTCCTCCTCAGCTGCAGGACTCTGCCCTTGCCCTTGGTGAACCTCCTGACATCTCTGACATCCCTCTGGCCAGCCTGGCAGGTTGGCCAGCACTGGGATGCTCCCAAAAGCCAATGAAAGTTGACTCAACTCTGGGTTGAGCCTTTGGCCCTTTGCCTTTCCCCATCATTTTCCTCCAGCTCTTGTCCCTGTGGTGTGTTGGGGGTGTCACCTGTTGCTCTTTGATTTAGGCAGAGCTCAGGCCTGATGCTGGGAGATGGGCTGGCCTGGTCCTGCTGGGTCTGCTTTATGTCCTGGGGCAGGTTGGGTTGTCCGTTAGCTCCAATTTAGGCTCAGGGATTGCTTCTTCCCTTACACCTGCAGCTGCAGTCCCCAATGCTGCCTTAATATCTAGGTCTTCAATGTCTTATTCCTGTGTAAGGACCAGTTCTTCACCCTTGCTGCAGTGACAGAGGTGCTCAGTTCTCAGAGGGATTTGACTGCTCCTCTTCCCTGACCTTTCTCGATGTTCATCCCCCACCAACCCCATGTCCTTGTTCTCAGGTGGAAACAACTCTTCCATGAAGGTTGCTTTGCTCCTCCTTTGCAAGACCTGACTAGGTCAACAAGGACCTTTGGGGTTTGTAGGGACACTTGTGCCCCAAACCCAGCGTTTGGGGTTTTGTCACTGGAGGAGCTTTCAGCCAAGCTTGAGCACTAAACACAGATGGATAGATGCTGCTCCTGCCCTGTCTGGCCAGCCCAAAATTCCTCTCTTCCTACCCACCCAATGGCTATAAATAACAAATAATAACATCTCCCAGGCTGGCAAGCTATTTGGGGTTTTTGTGGGTTTCTGTGGCTTTGTTTTGCTTGTTGGTTTGGGGGTTTTTTTGTGCATTTAGGAAGTGACTTTTCATAGAAACCCATCTCTGTTTTTGGTTTTTTTTTAAACCAGATTCTCCATTGTCCTAGAATCAAACTGTTTATCCCCAGCACTGCCCAGGTGAGCAGAGACACACTGGGACAAACCCTTTCTTGACGGAAAGCCAAGCAAAAGCTTGGCTGGATGTGTCCCAGGCGTGCTCAGGAGCTTTGGGCATTTCTCCTCCTTCCCCTCTCACCCTCCTTTTCCTCTGAACATCACAGAATCTGCAGATGCTGCAGTGCATTAATTTCAGACTGAATGTAAATAAGCCATTTGGATTTTATCCCAGTTGAGCAAACTTTCAAACCAGAGTTTTACGTTGCTCTCCTCCTCCAGCCTGGCTCATGGGATTGGAAGGGATTTGCTTCAGTGCCGTCCCTTCTGCACTTGAAACCACTTAATCAAGCTCTGAAATATCCCTTTGAATAGGTCAGACAGGCACCTGATTGGGCCAGGCAGCATGTGCAGGGGAAAAAAAAGAAACCCACCAAGAGAGATTACAAGCTGGTTTGATCTGCATGAAACAGATTAGAGAGCTCCCAAACTAAACAGTGCTGCGAGGTAGCGTGTTGTTCATGGCAAAGCCCTCGCTAGACTGGCTGCCTGTGTCTCCATCCAATGTTATCTCTTCCCTGACCAGCCATTCCTGAGGGATTAAAAGGAGAGGGGATGGATGGGAGGCTCTCCTGGGCATCTCCATGGAGTTACATTTAGATGCTCTTCAGGTCGAGAAGAGCTCAGACGTGGATCCAGACATGGCGAGACTCTTCTCGCTCCCTTTTGCAATGAGTTGACACCAGCTAAATCCAGACAGGCTGCCTGCTAAAGAGCTAGGATTTGTTCCTGAGCTCACCAGTCCAAACCTGTCTTTAACTGCTGTGTGTTGGAGGCATTTTTCTCTCCTGTGCTGCCTGTTGCTGGCATACAGCCATGTGCAGGGTGATGGGTACGTGTCAGGCTGGTGAGGTGTCCATCCACCTCTCTGCTGCTGGATTTCATCCTCTTGAGCCAAAGACATTTGGGGCAGATAAAATCAGAGATCCCCAGCAGATCATCTGATGCATTGTGACAGCTCAGGGAAGCTGAGCAGGAGCCATGAGACAACCTGGGTGGGTTTAACCCAAAAGCATGACTCCAGCTTTGCATCTTCCCACATCCTCAGTTCCTTCCCAGCCCCCTCCCAGGTCCCTGTGTGCTGTCTGATGCTGTGGTGCAGCTCTTGTTTGTGCTGCTGGAGAAGTTCTGCCCTGTGAAGCTTTGCCCTGTCCTACTGTGGCCAAATGCTCTCACCAACTGCTGACACACTGCTGATTCCTTCTGTTTGTCCAGTGCTTCAGGGGTGGCTTTGCTCAGTCCTGCAAGCTCATCAGGGATGAAGCACACCCTCCCGCCCAAAGCACAGATACTTCTGTTCCCCTCATCAGAACAACTGGTGGTTGTCTCATAAGCTGCTGCAAACAGTGATGATGCAAAGAAGGGAGGCTTTGTGTGTGTTTGCCTTTACAGGAGTATCCTCAGTGAAAGCCAACAGAACCTTGCAGCTTCTCCTCCCCTCCCTCCTCCTTTTCTCACCCCTGCAATCCTCAGTGGACTTTGGAGCTCGCTGGTGTCTTGAGGCTTTTTGCAATGGGTGGATTTGGACTTTTGTCAGTGGGGAGAACAGGCCCAGCTCCATGCCCCATGTGCACCTCGTGGGCTTGGCAAGCAGGAGGCAAAGAAAGTCATTCCACATCTATCAGCTTCCCTGATCTTTTGTACCTTGCAGCAGTGCTGTGATTTATTGAAGCCTGGCTTATTATTGTTAAATGCTTTCTTATCTCTTGTTCTCAAAACCCAAGCACATGAGTTGCCCTCCCTGTGCTGCATTACCAAGCTTCTGGTACAGAATTGGGGAGTAGGGACCTGGACTCCTGTCCCAGGCTGTTCCTCTGGCAAGTGCTGAATGTTTGTCCTGGCCAGGACAGGCTGGAGGTGCAGCCAGGGAAGGGGATGGGTGACCCATCCTGAGGGCTGGCTCTGCTTAGGGCTTGGGCTGTGTTTTGTCTGGGCTTGTGGTTGGTTTTAAACCTGACTGGTTGAAGTCAAGCTCAGTCTTGTTCTGGTGACAGCAGGGTGTTAGCAAAGGGAGGGAAGAAGGC
This sequence comes from Urocolius indicus, assembly GCA_013401255.1. Lineage (NCBI taxonomy): Eukaryota > Metazoa > Chordata > Aves > Coliiformes > Coliidae > Urocolius > Urocolius indicus. The sequence continues at coordinate 27,275 of WBNH01011080.1, forward strand.
AGTCTCTGCCCTGGTGACAGCAGGGAGAGGAGGCCCCAGGGGTACTGCATCCAGTTCTGGGCTCCCCAGCTCCAGAGGGACAGGGAACTGCTGCAGAGAGGCCAGTGCAGGGCCAGCAAGATGCTGAGGGGACTGGAGCATCTTCCTGCTGAGGAAAGGCTGTGGGACCTGGGGCTGTTCACTCATAAATACCCAAAGGGCTGGTGTTCAGAGGATGGAGCCAGTCCTTTTTCTGCAGTGCCCAGTGCCAGGACAAGGGGTGATGGACATCAGCTGGAACACAAAAAGTTCCCCTTAAACACAAGAAGAAAGTCCTTTGGTGCTGAGGTGAGGGAGCCCTGGCCCAAGCTGCCCAGGGAGGGTGTGGAGGCTCCTCTGGAGGTTTCCAAACTCACCTGGACATGTTCCTGTGCCCCCTGAGCCAGGGGAAGCTGCTTTAGCAGGGGGTTGAACTGGAGGAGCTCTTCAGGGCCCTTCCAACCTCACCATGCTGTGGTTCATCATGACTTGAAAGGTGCTTGGGAAGCTCCCAGACCCAGCAAACCGTCTGTGGGGCAGGAGGCTGTGGGCTTTATGCTGAGCCCACACAAGTCTGACTGCCTCCACAGTCAGGCTGTGACCAGGAGGGCACACACGTCTCTTCCCCATCTCATCCCAGGGGTTGCCATGCACTTAGGGGTCAGCATCCCCTTCCCACTCCCCACTCCCTTGCAGCAGCAGGGAACTGAGGCTGGATAAGGCAGGGAAGGACCAGCTTACCCACATTTCTTTCCTGTCTTATTTTTGTCTTCTCTTCTGGTCGCCTTGTTCCAGTGGGAGTTAATTTAATTGCCATCTTCCTCCCTGTGTGGCTGTGGTTGTGTGTGAGACCTCTTGTTGTGCAGGGTAATTATGTGTGTGAAGTGGACATGGCAGAAAGGAGCCTTGGCTCAGCACCTGCCGGTACTCACCATCCTGAGAGCTCAACACCTCTTTCTCACAGAGCTCAGGCTCTAAACAAACCTTCCTTGTCCTCAGCCCCTCAGGAATGGGCACAGAGGGAGTGGGGGATGTGCTAAGGGCAGCCCTGGCAGAGGCAGGGATCAGCAGCAGCTTGTGCCAGCTCTTCTGCTCCAGCACCTGATGGTCCAGCTCTTTATCCCTGTGTAAACTGGGAGTGGAGTGCTGACCTTGGGGGTGAGGGCAAGGAATCTGAGGGTAATGGAGCTTTTCTGAGCAACGCAAAGTCTTGGCTATTGATTTTTAAGCCCTGAGCACCCTCTGGGTGTCTCATAACAGGGACTGGAGCAGCTCCCTGGCTATGCTGGTGGTTGGCAGCTCTGATCCCTTCCCAGGGACCGTGTAGGAGCTGCACCCTCCGTGCTCTGCACCAGTTGCTTCTGACTCAGGGCTTCATCCAGAGCTCCTCAGCCATCAGGTGTTTCATGTCTGAAGTTAACAGGCTTTAGATCAGGTGCTGACTGAATGCTGCAAGGCCTGACTCAGGCCAGTCCAGGTTGGGACATGACAGAGGACGCAGATGCAGCAATGTGTGATTATTATTATTCACCTATATACCACACCTATACACAAACACCTTTGGGTAGATGACAGTCTCCTCTCCTCTCCTCTCCTCTCGAGCTTTCCTTCCCAGCAAACCCCCTGTTGCAGGAGCTCTGGTCCCCTGGGCTGGATCAGCATCCAGGGGAAGGCAGAGAGGATGGTTGCATGTAGAAACTGAGGTGGGTGGATGGGCATGTGGGGTATGTGAGAGTTGGTGTCTGAGCATCACTCCAGGCTGGTTCCAGCCCCTCTGCAGCATGTCCACGCTCCTGCCCACCCTTGGTTGTGGATGAGACCCTCCTCCTCCCTTGTAGGGCCTCTTGTTACAGTCCCTATAATTACACATGTGAGATCTGCCTGCCCCTGCCTCCCTCCCCAGCTCCTGCATGTTGGACCTCTTGTTATATTGAGTCTAATGAAGTGTCCAAGGTCTCTCTCTCCCCCCCACCACCCTCCCTCGCCTGCCTGTGTGTAGGACCTCTTGTTATAGTCAGGCAAATTATGGGTGTTTGGTCTCCCTCCCTTTGCCCAAGCTATAATTTAGTTTTATATAAAGTGTGGTCCAGCCCCTGTTGTGCAATCTTCTGCTATTCTGAGTGCTGAGGAGAGAGATGGGGCAGTGAGGAGGGGGCTGAGGGTGAGGAGAGGGGAGTTTGCATTGCACTGATCATCCTGCAGCCCCTTCGACACCCCTCCATGGGGGGCAGCCAGCCACCAGCTCACAGCTCTGCCAGAGGTGGGTTTGGCTTCTCCTCACTGGCTTTCTGCAGGGGGTTTGTGGCATTAGGGTTTATCCCCACGGGGAATCTCTTGTTTCAGGTTTTACTTGCCTCATCACGGGGGTCCTGGCGGGAGTTGCTCCTATCCCAGAGCACATGGGAAGATGAGGGGAGGTGGCAGTCAGCTCCTGCAGGGAAGACAGTGGCTCTTTCATGGGAAGTGGGGGAAGAAAAATCCAACTTGGCCTGCTGAGTGTAACCAGATCCCCTGGCTTTTAGAGCAGGAATGTGGGACCTCGGGCGCTGGCGTGTCAGTGGGGTGAGCAGCTGCAGGGATGGCAGCCCCAGTGTGTACCCCCAGCAGCCCAGGACCTCTTGCAGCACCCCAGCTCTTCCCCCCACTCTATACTCTGGGCTGCAAAAGCAACAGGGGCAGCTGGATTTGGCTCATCATAGTCCTACAGCACTGACCAGTGATGTTATAGAATCACAGAATAGTTTTGGTTGGAGAAGCCCCTGAAGCTGCTGCAGTCCCAGCCCTCCCCTCACCCTGCCCAGCCCAGCACTGACCCACAGCCCTCAGCACCTCAGCCCCACGCCTTTGGGATCCCTCCAGGGCTTGGCACTGCCCCAGCTCCCTGGGCAGCCTGGCACAGGGGCTGACACCCCTCTCAGGGAAACTCCCCAGCACCCTTGTGCTCCAGCCCCTTCCCCAGCTCTGTGCCCGGCTCTGGCCACGCTGCAGCCCCTCAGTGTCCCTGTGGCAGTGAGTGAGGGGCCCAGCACTGACACAGCCCTGGAGCTGCAGCCTCCCCAGGGCCCAGCACAGGGGACAATCCCTGCCCTGCTCCTGCTGCCACCCCACTGCTGATCCCAGTCAGGATGCCCTTTGCTTCTTGCCCCCCTGGGCACGCTGCTGGCTCCTGTTCAGCCGCTGGCACCAACCCCCCAGGCCCTTTCCCTCCAGCAGCTTTCCAGCCCCTCTTGTTACACTCACTGGGGTTGTTGTGGCTCAAGTGCAGGACCCAGCCCTCGGCCTTGTTAAACTTCATCCCATTGCCCCCAGCCCATGGCTCCAGCCTGCCCAGAGCACTCTGCAGCCCCTTCCTGCTCTCAAGGATACGGGGCTTTGCTTGGGCATCGGCTGGGGATGTGCTGCAGGTTGCTGGGGTTTGGGTGAGTGGGATGTGTGTCCATAGCACCTTTGGGTGCTCAGCTCCAATCTCATTTCTCTTGCAGAGGTGGGTGAGACCTCACAGCCCTCGCCAAGGCAGACACCAGCAGCACCAGCGGCAGAGCCCCGGCCGCTCGCCCGGCCCGTGGCCACGAGGAAGGAGAAGCCCCTGGAAGATGAGGAAGGCAGAAAAGTCGTGAGCAAGAGCCCTCGGGCTGAGCTCACAGGTGCTCCTGAAGCTGTGACATGTGAGTGTTTCCCTCCTGTGCCATGTGTTGGTGACCTCATTGATGTTTCCAAACCCATCAAGGGTGGGTGTGAGGAGGCTGGAGCCAGGCTGTGCTCAGGGATGGCCAATGAAAGGACAAGGGCAAGGGGCAATGGGCACAAGCTGCAACAGAAGAGGTTCCAGAGAAACAGCAGGAGGAATTTGTTCCCTGTTGAGGTGAGGGAGCACTGGCAGGGGCTGCCCAGAGGGGCTGTGGAGGCTCCTTCTCTGCAGCCATCCCAAGCCCAGCTGGATGAGTCCCTGTGTGCCCTGCTCTAGGTGCTGCTGCTCTGGCAGGGGGGTTGCACTGGATGAGCTTTGGAGGTCCCTTCCAGCCCTTCAGATTCTGTGTTTCCCTCCTCATTGGCACATGTGGCTCCCAACACCTCTGGATGCTGGTGCTGTGGGCTGCTGCTGTCTGATCAGGAGCAGGGCTCATGAAAAAGGAGGGCAGCTGTGGTGAGAAGTGACTCCTCCTCTCGCTGCTCTTCCCCACATCAAAGCAAAAGGCTTTAACTGAGTGTGAGTCATGGGGAGCCAGGGAAAGTGAAGGGCGGGATCCAGCAGCATCGATGCCTCTGGCTGCCCTGTCCTTGGGACTGGCTGGGGATGGAGGGGGAGGAGGTTGAGCTCTTGGTTGTGTTGGGGTCCTGCTGGGATGCCAAGAGGGGAAGAGGGCTTAGCCTCTGGGAGAGAAGCATCCCCCAAAGCCACAGAGAGAGTCCCTGGCAGAATGGGCTCAGTGCTCACAGCCGTGAGTGGAGCAAAGGGAGATGCTTCCCATTGGGACAGCTCTTGCCTTGGCGTGTCTGGGGTAAGGATGAGGCTGGTGCAAAGCCTGAAGGAGCAGGGGAGGAGATGGGCTGTCTGCAGTGAGGTTTGGCTGAACCAAGCAGCACCTCCCCATTTGTGCTGCCACAGACCCACCAGCCCCCACGCTGTGAGATCAACCAGGGTGGGGAAGGAGCAGAGGTGGGGGCTGAGGTGTCTGTGTTCCATTTCCCATTACAGGGGTGGGAGAGCAGAGCTGGGAGATGGGGGCCAGACTCTCCTGGAGTCACTCTGGCCAGCCTTTCCTTGGCCCCCAGCCTGGAGCTGAGGGTTTTGCTCCTGGGCTGCCCCTACGCACACAAGCCGTTCCCCTTTAGTTGGATGTGAGCGGTGCAGCTTTCCCTTCCAAGGGGCCTGAAGTGGATGAATGCTTCCCAGCGGGGAGAGGGAGGGTGGGAAAGTGGCTACAAACTTTGAAGAACAGGCAGGGGGGAGGTGGGAAGGGGAGGGGACAGCAAAATCCAGGCACTCCTGACGGTGTACGTGGAGCGAGGAGAGCGCACGTTTCCCCAAGCAGAGCTCGAGCCTTTGCAAAGCATCTGGGAGCTGGGCTGGTTGCCCACAGACATTCTGCACCTCTGAGTCACGCTGCAGGCTGCTGCACCCTGCATGGCTCAGCCCCACACAGCCCCCTCCCCAGCCCAACCACCCCACGGGCCCTGAGGCTGGGAGGAATGTGGCCACCCACACCTGGGCTTGTCTGGGTGCTGGGTATAAGGAACCCCCCCCACCTTCTCCTTCCCCTCTTCTCCCTGGGAAATCAGGTTCAGCTCCCTGCAGAGCATCATCTGCAGCATCCCTTGCTGTGCACCCCTCCTCACCCTAGTGCAACCCACTGCTGCTGTTATAAGGGGGTCAGTGTCACTCATGGGGGGCAAATGCCCCCCTTCAGCAGTACGTGGGGAGCACAGACTCTCCCAGAGGGTGATGGTGGCATTTTTGTGCCAGTAGTGCCAGGCTCAGCTCTGCAGGGGCTGCCACAGCTCTTAAATAAAGCCCCTCTCTGGCAGTTTAGGAACAGTCAAAGTGGGGATTGGTGGGTTTGGGGCTCTGGGTGCTGAGTTTCAGGTGAGAGCAGCAAACTCTGCTCAGGTGACCACAATGTGCCTGTGGCCATGAGGTCACTGGGCATCTGCACTCGAGGCCCTGGTAACACTCCTGTGGGGGAGAACTGAGCTGAGGCATGGAGCATCATCTCAGGGGTGAAACACAAAGTGAACAGCCAGGTGGTTTTTGGGTCATTGAAGAGCCAAGGATGCTTCCCCCAAAGCCCTGATTTCCCACCCATGATGTGGAGGAGGCTGTGGGCTGGGTTGATTCCCCCTCACTCCTGCCCTGACACCCATGTCATGAGGGAATTCTCCACTGCTCAACCTAAACCTCGAATGGAAGACATCTTTCAGAAGAGTTGTGGGCTCCTGTGAGTTGAAGGCTCTCCTGAAAAGAATGGGAAGCTCTTTTTTGCTGACTGAGAGGGGTGATTGCTGGCTGCCTCTGCCACTCGCTGGAGCCGGAGTGTGATTTTGATTTACAAACAGTTTAATCTGAGGAATGTGTCTGAGGATGCCAAAGCCAGTGTGTTGTGTATTACTGCAAACCCCTGGAGAAACCCAGTGCTCAAAGCTGTCCACAGCTGCTGCCTGGGTGTCTGTGGGCTCAGCCCCTGCCCATTGTGGCTCTGGGGCACTGTGGTTGCAGTGGGCACTGCAGAAGGGTGTGTGGGAAGCTGACATCCCAGGAGCTGGTTTGTTCTGAGGAGGGGGTCTCACACACACACACACACATCCCATTTTATCCAAGACCTGTTTTCCATTTCTCCTTTCTGCCCTTCTCCCACTTCTCCTGCCTCCAGCCCTTCTTCCCACTCATCTCTGGTTCTTTTCAGTTCCCTTCCCAGCATGTTCCAAAGCTTCAGCGTTCCACCCAAGCACCGGTTCAAACCTTCCTCCGTGCTCAGCCCAGCTTGGTCTGGGTCCATCCACTTGTGGCTTATTTTTTTTTCACCTCCCTCTCTTTTATTTTCACCAGTCAGAGGGGCTGTCTGTGCCTTCTCCACCCTGTGTGTCCCCTGAGCCCCACGGCCTCAGCACAGAAAGCAGCTCCTGTTCCCCTGCAGTGCGGCCGGAGGTGCCTTTGCCCTCGAGCCTCTTGCCTGAATCATCCCTTGTTTACTGCCACAGGAGAGAAAAAGCTCAAAGTTTGGCACCATCAGGCAGGATTTTATTTGTGGCTTCCATTGGTGTTGCTGGGGGAGGTGGATGGTTGACCTCCCCCCTCCCTTGTGCTGAGCTCCCACTCCTCTCCCCCACCGCAGAGAGACAGCAGCATCCCGAGGGCTGCAGCGAGGCACAGACACAGCAGATACAGTTATTTTCCTCCTCCTGCACAGAAGTTCAGCCAGAGGCTGAGGAGACCTTTAATTAAGTGGCCAGTTCAGGCAGTCTTGGGGAGATGAGCAACTCAGCTCTCTGGTAACACTTCACCTCCCCTGGCTCTATGGAGGTGGCCAGGAGCTCCATCTGGCAGCATCGTGCCCAAGGCTCGTGGGACAGTGGCTTGGCACAGGGATGGCTCTTGGCTGGAAGCAGCCACAGGCTCTTTTCTTTCCCCTCAGCCTTGTTAAGCATGTCTCACCTTGCTTCCATGCCCACTCTGGTCAGCCTCAGTGGCTTCATCCCTCTCACCTGGGACGGCAGCACCAGGACCCCAGGATGCCTCCTCCTCCGGGTCCTCTGCTGACTTTTGGCAGCTGCAGCACAACCTTCACGACAAGTCTTTTATTTTTTGCTCTTTTTTTTTTTCATCCCTTCCTCTCTCTGGAACCTCTTGTCTCCTTCCCTCCACCATCTCTTCTTCTGCATCTCCTTTTCCATCTCCATCCTCTTACACCCTGCATCTGTCAGCATCATTTCTTCCCACCCATGACACCACCTCGTCTCTGACTGGGGACCAGGTTCCCACGTGGAGCACTTCAAGGAGGGCTCAGAGTGGGGATTAATGTGCTGTTTTTTCCCCCTCCCAGGCCAGCCCCAGGTACGAGCAGCCCCACAGACCCCCAGCTCCTGCACTCACCTGCTGCAGAACGGTGCTGGGCGAGGGCCAGAGCCCGGCAGTGCCAACGGAGAGGCTGGGAACGGGATCTTCCGTCCCCTGCCCAGCACCCAGAAACCTCACCGAAAGCTGCAGTCACACCACTCCATCAACAGCCAGAGCAGCAAGAAGAGCAAGGGCAGCTCCAAGTCAGCTTCTTCCCACATCCCTATTGAGGCACAAGAAGGTATTGGCTCTCCTGGAGGGTCATTCTCCAGCCCTGTGTCCTTTGGGGTCTGTGGTGTAGCATCCTTCCAGCCCACTGGGATCCCAGACCCAGGCTCCTCTCCTGGCAGCCTGCTGCAGGGTGGATGCTGAGCGGGGTCATCTCATGTCCTTTAAAACTGGTCTGTCTTGAGGTCTGGGCATGTCCCAGGCAGCTGAGCACATCCCTGGGTGTTGAGGGTGGTGCCTGGCTCCCAGCCCCTCTTCCTGTCCCTCCCATTAATTCCTAAGGGAGGATTTCCACTCTCGTGGGGCTGAGCATCCATCCCCTGGGTCCCGTCTTACCCAGCCAGACCCCTTTTCCCCTCCCCACTCTCTCTCTCTCCACAGACTGCTGTGTCCATTGCATCCTCTCCTGCCTCTTCTGTGAGTTCCTGACCCTTTGCAACATCGTGCTGGACTGTGCCACGTGTGGCTCCTGCACCTCGGAGGACTCCTGCATCTGCTGCTGCTGCTGCAACTCGGGCGAGTGCGCCGACTGCGACCTGCCCTGCGACATGGACTGCGGCATCATCGACGCCTGCTGCGAGTCAGCCGACTGCCTGGAGATCTGTATGGAGTGCTGTGGGCTCTGCTTCTCCTCCTGAGGGACTGGCTGCACATGCTGGGAGAGGAAGGGGGCCACCAAAAGTGGTTGGTGGTCTCTCCCCAGCTTACCCACAGCAGCCGAGGCTCCAGCCGGGGTGAAACGCCCCAGAGATGGAGCCTGGTGAAGGAGGAGAGCAAAACCCTCCCGTTGCAAACGTCCTTGTGAGAGCTGGTGAGCCAGGCTGGGATCCTGCCTGGGGAAGGGTGAATCTGTAGGGTTGTGGGGGCTCTGGGGACATGCTGTCACGCTCTACCTCTGCCCCACAGTGGGACTGTTCGCTGAGGATCGCGGGAGCCTTCTGCCACCTGAGCTGAGAGCAGGAGCGCCCACCCCACACACTGCAGAGCCCACGGGTGCCATCCCAGCCCCCCAGCCTTGGGCACAGCCCTAGGACAGTGCTTCCATTTACACAGAGCACCCTTGCTCCCCAGGAGCCCTCCCAGGCTGGGTGCAGCACAGAGCCTTAAATTCCCCCCCAGGGAGCCCCATGGGCACCAGAGCCTTCAGCCAGGCTGTGGGGGTCACATCCTGCCAGCCCCATCCCCTTCTTGGTGCTGAAATCGGCAGCCAAGTGCAATACACAGCCTGCTCCCCTCACTGTTTCTCTGGCCAGGAAGAAGCTTTTCTTTCTCCAGGGCTGGGAAGAACCCAGAGCTGTGCCAAACCCCCTGTGTGTGCTGGGGGCGGGTGGCAAATGACCCCATCCTGGCAGCCCAGGGCTGAGTGAGGGTGGAAACCTCCCCCCACCCATTGAAGGGCTGGGGAGATGGGCAGGGGATGTCACAGTATGTTATTGTCCCTTTGTTACTGTAAATAAAGGTCTGTCTTCATTTCTGAGCACTGGATGCCCCATCCCCTCCTCCTTAGGGCACTCCCAGGCTGCTCCCAGCCACACCAGCCCCTCTCCCCATCCCTGCACCCATCCTGCTCCCAGCCCCACCAGCCCGTCCCCCGCCCCGCACCCCCTCCTGCTCCCAGCCCCACCAGCCCGTCCCCCGCCCCGCACCCCCTCCTGCTCCCAGCCCCACCAGCCCGTCCCCCGCCCCGCACCCCCTCCTGCTCCCAGCCCCACCAGCCCGTCCCCCGCCCCGCACCCCCTCCTGCTCCCAGCCCCACCAGCCCGTCCCCCGCCCCGCACCCCCTCCTGCTCCCAGCCCCACCAGCCCGTCCCCCGCCCCGCACCCCCTCCTGCTCCCAGCCCCACCAGCCCCTGTCCCCAGCCCTGCACCCCATCCTGCTCCCAGCTGCAGGCACAGGGTGCTGCTTTAGCCCTGGGAACATGGGATAACCCAGTGCCAGCTCCAGGCTGCTCTTGCTCTGATCCTTGTGCTGGGAGGGGAAATGTGAGAGTAATGTCCAGGGAACAGGTTGAGGTACCTGTGTGTCACAGCCTGGCACCAGCTCCCTGCCCTGCAGCCATGGGACAGACCCTGGCCGTGTTGTAGCCTTGTCCCCTGCTCCTCCTGGGGCTCTGCCCCTGCAGCAGGACCCACCAGCTGCTTCCTCTACCCCAGGGCCGTGGCTTCCCTCAAAGAGCACAGAAATGACACAAACCCAGGGCTGTGGGGCTGATGTGAGCAGCCCAGTGAATTTGGGTAGCCTGGGCATTCCTACTGCCACCCACTGCCCCTCAGCCCTGCTGTGGGACCACCAACCATGCTGGGGAGGACCCAAAGCACCCCCTGTAAAGTCCCACTGCCTTTGTGGAGGGGGTTGGGTTGGCTGTGTGGGTGAGGCTGAGGTCTGGGCTAAAGTTGAATGAGAAGGGGAAAAGAAAAAACCAGCTTAAAAACCGAGGCCAAATGGGTCAGTTGGTCACCCAGCCACAGGCTGGTTTGGGATCTGGGCTCCCTGCCCTCTGGTGCTGCCTATTTTTAGTGGTGAGCAAAAGGCAGCAGGAGCCTGGCTCAGTGCAGAGGGTCATGGAGGGGAAGAGGATGGATGGGAGGACTCTTGGGGGTGGATTGGGGCTTTTAACCCTTGGCCCTGGCACAGCTTTGTGGGCAGAGGGCTCGTTGTTGGGGGGGGATACACTGCTGCCCCTTACACTGCCAGGGCCTCATCCTGACCCGGAGTGGGAGCTTTTCCAAGGGGCTCAGCTTGAGGCTGTGCTCCAAACCCTTTTGCATCCTTGGCAAGGAAGGGACAGAGGTGCTGGCCTTCCCCTGCCTGGCCTCACTTGTGGTGCTAATTAGGGAGGTTGGAGCTGGCAGAGCTGCTCTCCCCACCCCTGGAGTCATTTAATGGGGAACAGATTCCTCCCATGCAGGAGGGCCCTGCAGGGCTGGCTGTGCCATGCTTGTGGCCTGGGGAGTGGAGGGGGGGGGATTTACACACACCCCCAAGCTGTGCCCCTCTGCCTGCTCCCCTCCCTTTGCTCCCCCATCAAATGGCCTGAGGGACATTAGGTCCCTGAGCAACAGCTCAGTCCACCCACTGCTGCTTGAAAACTGGAGGGGAAGGCAGAGTGGGGAGGTGGGGAGCAGAGCTGGGCTGCTCATGGAGCATTATGTGCTGCTGCATGGCTGTGACAGTCACTCCTGTGAATGTGCTGCCTGCCTGCAAAAACCAAATGCAACTAAAAGAGCAGTTGCTGGTGCAGGGCTACCCAAAAAAATAACCCCACAGCTCAGCCCTGTAGAGTGATGCTCTGCAAACCCACCCTCAGAGAGATCCCAGGTTCTCTTCAGGGCTGGACACTTGAAGGGGCAAAGCCTGAGTTTTTTCAGCCCTTACCCCAAGGCTGAGGGACATTCACCAGCCTGAGCAGTACTGGCTGCTCTTCTCACATCCCAGGTGCTCCTGAAAAATCACAGGGATTGGCTCTGGGATGTGGGAATGATGAACCAGCCAACTCAAACCCCTGGCAAGGGCTTGAAAAGCAAAGTTCAAACCTTCCTCTGGATGCACACTGATGCTTGACCATCCACCTTACAAACCACCAAGGGAGGCAAGAGTTAAACCCTCCTGCCTGGGAATTAATTAACAACAGATGTGCTGGGTTTTAACTAATTACTCTCCTGCCAGCACTTGGGTTTGATGGTTCTCTCAGAGCTGGAAGCTGCAGCACTGTGCCCATGCAGATGCTGGCCCCACAGGCTGGGCTTTGCTGGGCACCTTGGGCTTGCCTGGGCACCCTGGGCTTGCCTACCCTCCTTCCCCTCCTGTCTGAAGTGGAGTAATTCAGTGAAAAAGGACTAAAGGGCATGGCAATGGGCTAAAATCCATGCTCCAGTGCCCTAAACAAGGATTGCTCCATTGTTGCTGGGTTTAGAGCAGCTCAGTGGCAGGGTCATAGAATCACAGAATGGTTTTGGTTGCAGAAGCCCTTAAAGCTGCTGCAGTCCCAGCCCTCCCCTCATCCTGCCCAGCCCAGCACTGACCCACAGCCCTCAGCACCTCAGCCCCACGCCTTTGGGATCCCTCCAGGGCTGGGCACTGCCCCAGCTCCCTGGGCAGCCTGGCACAGGGGCTGACACCCCTCTCAGGGAAACAGTTCTGCCTCAGCTCCAGCCTCAACCTCCCCTGGGGCAGCTGCAGCCCATTGTCTCTGGTCCTGTCATTCATGGCTGGGGAGCAGAGACCAGCTCCCACCTCATTCCAACCCCTTTCAGGTAGCTGTAGAGTGTTCCTCAGTTATTACAGACAGGCTGTGGGGTGTGTTGATGATGAGACCTTATTGAATTGCTACGTGGGGCTGGGGCTGTGCTGCTGGGCTCCCATGCTGAGCATGTCTGGAGCTGCAGCCAGCACACAGCCAGACTTACAGCACAAGGCTTGGAAACGATGCAGGAGCTGTGGCAGGCAGGTGAGAAACCCTCCTGCTTAGGTGCTGCCTCAGCTCAGTGCTGGGAGGTTGCTGGGCACCCTCTTTCTCCATGTGCTGTGGGTGGCTGGAGGATGCAGTGCAGGATGAACCCTGGCTGAGCCTCTGCTCTTTCAGTGGGGCTGCTTTCAACAGCCTGAGCTATTTCTGTCCACAATCATGATCAATAAAGCAAGAGAGAGGATCTTTATTTTTCCACTCCAAATCCTTTTTCTTCATCCTGTTTCCTCCCATTTCACACAGCAGACTGGGGTGCACTCCAACAAGGAGGCCCACAAAGCCCTCTCTTCTTTCTCCTTCTCCTCCTTCTCCCTGCTGATGCAGTCCCCCACTCCTGCCCCAGCCCCCTGCAACCCTGACAGTCCCTTCTAATTCCCTACAACCCAAGGAACAGGTTTTGCTGTGGGGAGGTGACAGAAAGGCTTCACACGTGCATGTGTGCACACACACACACATACGGTCACTCACACAAAAGGAAACACTTCCAGAGCCAAAAAAAGAATGAAACTAGGTCTTTGGAAGAGGCAGCAGCTCATGTAATCCCAGGTTCTGCCTCTGATGGAGGGGGATGAGCTGAGGGGAGACGACTGCAGTCTATTAAACTTCCTTTGAGACCCTGCCAGACTGACAACAGCTGGAAGGAATTAACATTTTGGGTCCACCAGCTCCTCTCCTTGCTTTCACCTTTCCCCAAAACCCAACTTGAGGCCTCAGGCCCAGCAGCATCACTTTTTCCCCCCACTCCTTTGGTCCAAGCTGATTCTTCCTTTGATCCTGAAGCTGCCAGAAACGTGAGCAGCTGCTGGTGGAAAAACCCCAGAGCCTGTGGCAGCACAAGCACCCAGTTTTGTATCCTGGAGGGTTGGGATTGAGGTGGGAGGTGTCAGCAGGGCACTGCAAGGGTTTGTTGGCTGGTAAAAGGCCAGGGGCTGACATCCCCCATCCCCATGACACTGGAAGGTGGGGTGTCTCGAGGGAAGGGGGTCTGCAGAAGCTGTCTGAGCTTGCTGATGGCTGGAGCTGTGCAGAGCTGGCAAAGGCCAGAGGGTTTGGCTGCCAATGGGCAATCTGCCCAAAAGCACTGGCTCCTCCAAACAGCTTTGGAGGCTGAGACCCAAGCAGAGACCATCTATCCCCACGTTCTGCCTTGCTACCAAGTTGGAGAAGGAAAATGCAGAAATGCTTGTGTTAACCCTCTCCTGGGTACCTGGGGCAGAGAGAAGCTGAGCAGCCTGGCCAGTTCCTCACCCCTACACACTGCCAGAGACATGGGCAAAGAGGACAGGAGAGGGCTTTGCCCCCAGAGAAACAGCAAGGGACAAAGCCAGGATGCACAGGACAGCTGGACCCATGGCCCTGGGGGTCAGGTACACTCAAAGGCACCTAGGAAAGGCTGTGAGACCTGGGGCTGCTCAGCCTGGAGAAGAGAAGGCTGAGAGGGGATCTCATTAGCACTCACAAGTACCTAAAGGGTAGGTGTCAGGAGGATGGGGGTCAGTCTTTTTAATGTACTGTCCAGTGCTAGGACAAGGGCTGATGGGCATCAGCTGGAACACAAACAGTTCCTCTGGCACAGGAGGAGAAAGTCCTTTGGTGCTGAGGTGAGGGAGCCCTGGCCCAGGCTGCCCAGGGAGGGTGTGGAGGCTCCTTCTCAGGAGGTTTCCAACCCCACCTGGACACGTTTCTGTGTCCCCTGAGCCAGGGGGAGCTGCTGTAGCAGGGGCTGGGGCTGGATGAGCTCTGCAGGGCCCTTCCAACCCCACCATTCTATGATTCAATGATTCTATATCCATGGCTCACTGCTCAATTTACTGCAACCACTTCACTCTCCTGCCTGAAGGCAGAGACACAACTTTGATGCCCAGCTGCAGGAGACCTGGACACACACACCAACACCATCTCTCCCCAGTGAGTATTTTCCCTCATCCATTCACATCCTGGAGCTCAGCACCACTGTGGGCTTCAACTGAAGTGGGCCCTGCCCTGCAGGTGGTGCCAGGGCTCAGGGCAGATCAGTTGAGTTGGTGTGGGGAGCAGGTGACTTTTCCAGCACCAGAGAGATAAGGAAAACAAGTGAGAGAAGTAACTGCTTCAGAGAGGCTGATTCTGGGTTTTGTGTGAGGTCTGGTCCTCTCACCATGGCCATTGGGGAAAGCACATCAGCCCTGGACTGGGGCTCACCTGGGCTGGGGCATGGGAAGACCAGATCCTATCCCAGCAGCACGGTGCTTTCATGTATTCCCATTACTAGGACTAGTGACATCCCCTGGGCTCCTCCTTACAATCCTCACACCAAGTGCTGGGTCCTCTGTGTGTGCAGAGCAGGAGCCTGAACCACGAGACATCACTAATCACATTGAGAGAATCTGGTTTTGTTTAAGCAACATTTCTTATGCCTTCAGGCCCTTATTTCATCTATGGAGCTGATAAAAACCCCACCAGCTCAAGCATCTCCTCTTTTTAACCTGCTAGCAAAAGCTGCAGCCACTGCACCTTGTTTCTTGTCCATGTGATGAGGGCTGGTGAGGGATGCTGAGGGCTGGTGCATAATACCAAAGGCTGGTCCATGAAGCCAAGGGTTTGGTACATGATGCCAAGGGCTGGTGTGTGATGCTAAGGGTGCCAAGCCACCCCACTGGCACAGAGCTGCCTGCATTGCAGAGCAAGCAGAGACTTTTCCAATGCAGCTCGTCAGGAAGAGGTGCCTCATAAACCCAAATAGTGATTTCCTGCTGCAGTCAGTGGGAGCTGTTTTCTTTGAAAGTGCAGCTGAAACTGGAGAGGAGATGGAGTTCACTGAAATATCTGTGAGCTGGGGAGTTTTTCTGTGTGTGTGAGACAGCACCAGCAGCCAACACACACATACACACACACACACACACACACGCTCAGCACTTCGCCTCAGATGCCAACATTTGAAAGCCATTAACAGGAATATTTGGGGAGGAAAATTCAGCCTTACCTTTAACCCCCACACAGAAACGTGCTGAGCAGCCACAGTGAGTTATAGACTGAAAGAAGTGGCACCATTTTGCTTTGAAGACCAAAGCACTGGTCCCTGCTGAGGAGGGAAAGTTGGCACACATTGTGCACATGTGCCTGGCAGGGCAAACACACACTCACCTCCCACACATTAATTCATTCCCATTTACAGCCTGGGCTCGGTGTGGGCTCTTGCTCACACTCATTCTGCTTCCCCCATGTGCACAGATGCTGTGGTGGCACTTGAGGGGGTGACCTGAGCACTGTTTCTTCTGTATATATGTGTGTGACAGACCCTACTGTGTGCTCTAGAGCCTGACTGTACTTACATCTCTCTCTCCCTATACACACCTATGTGCATGCATATACAAAACCACACCTACCTACACATATATACACACACAGACACACATATTTTGGTCCACTCCTTTGTTTGTATACACGTTTCTATACTCACCCAGTGCTGCTCTCTCTATTATCTTCTTGTTGCAGGTGTTGGCCCGAGCGAGGGCTCTGGGTTTCGTTGGCCTGGGGGTGGGTTTCCTCAGCACTTGGGATGCCTTGTGCTGGGACTGAGTTTTCTGTGGAAATCTGAACCTCTTAGCTGATTACCAGGACTCAGCAGCCCCAGGAACCATCCCATGGTGTTAATAATTTGCTGGCACTGCTGGTGCTGGAGGGATGCTGGTGGCTCCCACCACAGCCACGCTCCATTTCCACCCGAGCCCCATTGATTTCCAAGCTCGTTAGTGCCTGAGCCTGGTCCTGGTGATGGGCAAGGAAAGGTATCTTTTTAGTTATTTAAGGCTCTTTAAAGTGTGCTGAGTCCTTATCTTTGCTGGGTGTCTCTGCTGAAGTGCTCCTGCGTGCTTTGGTACCCTTGCTGCAAAGGGGAGATGTGCATCTGTAGTGTCCAGGGGTAGTGGACATCAGCTGGAACACAGAAAATGCCACTTAAACACAAGGAGAAAGTCCTTTGGTGCTGAGGTAAGGGAGCCCTGGCCCAGGCTGCCCAGGGAGGGTGTGGAGGCTCCTTCTCAGGAGGTTTCCAACCCCACCTGGACACGTTCCTGTGCCCCCTGATCCAGGGAAAGCTGCTTGTGCAGGGGCTGGTGCTGGATGAGCTCTGCAGGACCCTTCCCACCCCCTCCATTCTATTATTCTATGATCTAATGCATCTGGCTTGATTATTTCACTCAGGATTTTGGCAGCAGGGAGGGAGCTCTGGTAACATCCCTGAGCTGAGCACACGGTCCCTCAGCTCAGCCCGAACCCAGGGCTCAGCCGTGCTGCTCATTACCCCTCTAACTTCACGCCTCTCCTGCTGCCTTCCAGCCACTTCTGTCTCCTTGCAATAAAATGAGACCCAGGGGCTCTCCCATTCCTGTTGGGCTCCTCCTTGGGCCTCCTGCCCGAGCTGCGGAGCTTGCTCTCCCCTTCCCACATGTCAGCAAACTGCTCAGAAATGGCTTCCAGATGTTGCCAGCAGCCGCCTGCAGCTCAGAGCAGATGGGGCACACAAGCCCTAGGCACATTTCCCCAGGATCCCCTGAACCCAAAAGCAGAGGATGTCCCTTTCCATCCCCTTCAGCTGCTCTCAGCAATGGTTTGGCTGAGCAGCCACCCTGTCAAAGCCTTTGCCTGCACATCCCGGGTCTTTTCCACACCACATTGCCCAAGGCCTGAGGTTCTTTGGATGCTCTCACCTGGCTAATCCCAAATCGCAGCGATTTAAGGCAATTTTATTGGCATGCTGCTGCCCTCTAGTGAAGGGATGACCAGCCATCCCAGTCTCATACTGGGCCCAGTTGTCAGACAGTTGCTTTCCAGCCTCTGGCTTGTTCCTCGAGTGGCAAATCAAGATGTGAGAATCCTGTTTCTGTTGCACCTGCAACCCCTCAGTGACAGCCAGAGACACCCATGGCAGTGGCAAAGAGGTGACACAGCTTGATCTGAAGCAGCTTCCAGTCTACAAGCACCAAACTGAGAAAGAAATCATCATGAGAGTGATTTAAAAGAGATGTCAAAGGCAATAAAAGTGCTGGTTGGCTGCAACCATCTCATGGAGACCTGCTCTGTCCCAGCTGCCACATCGACTCCTCACAAGTGGAAGGTCCTTTGGCGTGCTTTGCTGTGAGATGGGCTTTGTCCCGGAACCTAGAGAGCAGCAAGGTGCTCACTGTTAGCAATGGATGATGGAAATGGGAGAAGAAACCTCCCAGCAGAGAATCATCTGACAAGGAGTGGTGATGGGCAACCATCTGCCCAGAGGCTGCGGTATAAAAGGCCCTGAGCAGGGCAGGGATCCCTTTGCTCTGTGGTGAGCAGCCAAGATAAGCATGTGCTTTGCCTTCCCTGGTACAAGGCTGAGCAAGGAGGCTGGGTCTACCCTGGGCCTCCAGCACTTGTAGCCCCTGGAAAGGCCAGAGGGTCCCCAAATGCCTCTCACAGCCCTGCTCAAGGGTTGTTTTACTCTACCTTGATCCCAGAGTTGCTCCCAAGACAAAAAGTGTTTGGGGTTCCACTCACAAGGCTGCTGCGAAGGACCACACCAGGTCTCTTACAAATCATCAACTCAATAATCTCCATCCCCTTGGCTCATACCAAAGGGCTGAGCAGCCCCACAGTGACCTTGCTGCTGCCTGTAGCAGTGGCTGCATTTCAGGGGACTTATTTTCACATGGCACTTGGTGATCTCTGAGTCAAGATGGCTCAGTGACTTCTTCTGCTGGGGTGCAGAGCAAGGCTGGCCTCATGGTTACCTCATCTAACAGGAGAGGAGGGTTAGTTCTTGCTTCTCATTGCTCAGGTGCCATGTAGGAATGAAAATCTTCCTCTCTTTTCTCTCCATCCCCTTTGGATTGCAAATCCCAGCCCTGCAGAGCCTGGCACAGCACCTCTGAGCTCCCAACACACAGGATCTACAGGGTGGCACCGAGGCTGGGAAGAGACTCCCTCTTCATCCTCGTCCTGCAGCCTTTGCTCCTCACAGCAGTCCCTGCAGCCTCCTCCTTGGGAGCAAACACTTGCCTAGAGGGGAGAGAAAATGGACCTAAACCTCAGTGTTTCTTGGCTGTAAATGGGAGCTGTTGTGGCCACAGCACTTAAACAGCCCTTTGACTTTCTGCTTCCAAAGCTCTGAGCAGTCACACTGCAGCCCAGGCTGCCTGGTGGGACACATCCTGACTCAGGCCCCAGCCACCTGAGTCTCTCTGACCTGGTCTTATCCTCCTGGGATGAGTATTGAGACCCTTCCCTAACAGAGATTACTCCAACCACAGTCCCAATACAACTGCTCTAATCCCACCTCATGCCCTACAGAGGCAACAGTGGCCTCAGCAGGGACCTGGGGGCACAAAGCAGAGGGTGATATGGGCTGTTGCCATCCCTGCTTGGTTGCCCTTCATCCCTTGGAACGTGTCTGCCTGGTGTTGGAGCATCTGTAGCCCATCTGCACCCAAATGGTACAAAATTTGTGCTGCTCCAGTTGTGGTTTATGCCCTCTCACTTTTATGTTTACATGGAGTTATCTCCAATAAAGGGGTTTTATTGTCTGAGCAATTTCATGTTCAATAAAAGTTGTTCCTGATGATGGTTCAATGTAGAATCATAAAACTGGCACGTGGCAGAAGCTTTGTGAAATGCCCTTTCACAGTGGTGTTGCACAAAGGACAACAAAAAACTCCAATGGAAAGGAAGCTCCTTGCACAGGTGGAGAACTTAAGTGAGGAAACTCAAGGAGTATGTGGCATCTCACCACTTTTCCTCCCAGCAGGGAGGTGTCCCATGCTTGTGGCAGCCAGCTGGCTGCAGGCACAGCCTCCTCAGGGGGTTCCTACCACCTTGACACAGGTGAGAGAAGTCAAATGGGGGGAGGGGGGGCAAAGGTTCCTACTCTTTTTATTTTTTGCTGAGACATGGACTAGTTTTACTAACTTTGCTCCTCTCTGGTTTTTAGACAACATGAGGAAACCCCCTCTGCTACCACCAAACAGAGTGAAATGGAAAGAGGCAAAAGCCTGGTGCAGAGAACTGCTCTGCAGAAGTGCCAGAGCCTCTCCCTGAGCCTTCACACTCCCCTTTCTCAGGGTGTTGCACTCACCAGGACCTGTGTGCAACGCCAAGGGATGCTCAGCAGCAGCTGTTTCAGCCCCCTGCAGCTCATCATGAGGCTTCAGGACGGATAAAGCTGCCTGCAGCCTCCTTGGTTGGTGATGGGGTAGTGTGGTCTTGTGTTGGAGCGAAGGGCAAACTCCCTGGGGTCAGGGAGTTCTTACTGCTTCCTCCTGCCCTGAGCAGACTGAGCTCCCTCCAGTAGCTTAACTCAAGCAGAGGATCAACCCCTGAAGCTGGAGAAGAAATCAGTCTGTGACAGTGGTGCACAAGGTGCTCATCCAGCTTGGTGTCACCTCCCTCCAGAGGGTGAAGGGTGGCCAGGAACAACAAGAGCATCTCAAAAGTGGGAGCTGCCAGCCCTGGTCAGCATCTCCTACTCCAGGATCTGTGCTAAAATGTTTCAGAGGCAGGTATCCCAGCAAAAGCAGCTGTGCTCATCTGCTCACAGAGCTGTCAGCCCAACCCTAAAGCACAGAGAGAGGAATCCTTTCCAAACCTTTCCTTTCCTCCTCATCAGATCTGGGCCATCCCCATTCACACAAAGACAAAACAAACATGCTGCTGGGACATGAGTCTGTGTGCACCTGGGCTTAGAGAGGAATTTCTCCTACAGGGCAGCTCTTCTGTGGCTGTCCCACCTGAAGATGCTCTTCTAAGGACATCAGGTGCCAGCTTTGCTGGGGGATAGGAGGGAGGATATGGGGGGGGGGCTGAACTTGTGGCATGAGAGTGAGCATCCCACCATGGCCAGGTGGGCAGGGAACACGCTCAACTCTTCAGCAACCCAAGAAACCATGCAATTTTAAAGCCATGACAGGGAAACAGGCAACCATTGCACTTGCTCCACTGTTGAGTGAATCCCTTATGCTTTTAGCCCAAAGAAGCCAAGAGGGGCTTGAGTTCCCATGGGTGGCAGGTTTGCAGAGCTGGGCTGGCACCTTCTACCTGCAGAAATCCCCAGGCTGTAGGAAAAAGAGGAGAAATCAGTTAAAGTTGGGTGTCAGTTGGTACCAGCTTCAAGCACTTTCCCTGCAGAAAGGTGGGAAGTAATGAATAAGAGCAGTAAGGTGGGGAGGGGCGGGGGGGGAAGAAACTTATTAAGTTCTTCTTTTGCCTATATCCCTAAGTATAAAGGGAAAAACCTTGTCCCTTTGTCCCCTCACTCACCCTCCACAGATGCACATGCAAAATCTAATTAAAACTGAGCAGAAGAAGGAAAAGAAGGGAAAAAAGATTATGAAACAGGGGGTTTTAGCTTTAAAAAAGAGAGAGAGAGAAAGAAAGGAAGGAAGAAGATCCTTAACAAAGGCCATAATATGAGCAGGGGTTGATTCATCAGCTGCTACCCGATAATATAGAGTTGAGTGAGCTTTATTAACGTTGGAAGCCTTGGCTCTTTGTTAATTACTGGCTTTGCTAATGATTTGGAATATTGGCCAGTTCTGGGGGGGGGATGTTGATGAATAGAGACCTCGCCAAGATTTATTCCTAATTATCTCATTTGTCTCCCTCCATTACTTTTTATGGCTGAAATTTATGGAGCTATTACCAGGGACCTGGCCACGGCTCTGAGATGATTTGGGAGAAGAGAGATGTTTAATAATAATAACAATAATAATAATAATAAAAAGCTGGATTAATAGGAAGCCTATTATGTGGCAGCAGGCAGTGGGGGCTGCTCCTGGGTGGGACCCCCCCCCCCCCCCCCCC
>WBNH01011080.1:48354-71189 GCA_013401255.1 Urocolius indicus
CCCCCCCCCAGCCCTCAGTGTTCTCCCCTCAAGTCTCTGTGTCCCCAGGAGGGAGCTGTGTCCTTGCTCAGCAGTTGAGGGACATCTGGAGGTAGGAAAATCCTCCTGGCACCTGTAAGAGTTGAGAAACTCCTTTTGGAAGGGATGGCAGAAATCCCACAGGGGTTTTTATGTGTGTGTGTGTGGCTTCTCCCTGTAGCCATCCCTAAGGGAGAGTCTCCTCCCTCCTTTATGGATGATGCACTGGGTCCTCATACAACCCAAGAGGTGAAGTTAGAGGCAACATCAATATCCCCAAAGCACCCCAGGGATGCTCATCTAACCCCTGACCTTCTATTTCCCGACGCACCCCACCAAAACCATAGAACCATACAATCATTTGGGCTGGCAAAGCCCTTGAAGCTGCTGCAGTCCCAGCCCTCCCCTCACCCTGCCCAGCCCAGCACTGACCCACAGCCCTCAGCACCACGCCTTTGGGATCCCTCCAGGGCTGGGCACTGCCCCAGCTCCCTGGGCAGCCTGGCACAGGGGCTGACACCCCTCTCAGGGAAACAGTTCTGCCTCAGCTCCAGCCTCAACCTCCCCTGGGGCAGCTGCAGCCCATTGCCTGTGGTCCTGTCATTCATGGCTGGGGAGCAGAGCCTGACCCCCAGCTCCCTGCAGCCTCCTGTCAGGGAGTGTCAGAGAGTGCTGCTGGCTGCCCTCAGCCTCCTTTTCTCCAGCCTCAACACCCCCATTCATTCCCTCAGCCCCTCCCCACCACCTTTGTGGTCCAGCCCCTCAGTGTCCTTCTTGTAGTGAGATGCCCAAACCTGAACGTGATCTCTGAGGTGTGGCCTCAGCTCATTGCATTAACCCAATGCTTTCACATCCAATACCTCAGGCCATTCATAAGGGGCTTTTGGCTGTGTACCCAGGAGACAATAACAAGTCCCATCTGCCACCCCACAATGGGCCACGCTGGGAAAGCCAAGGGACTCCCAAGCAAACATACACTTTCCAGCCCATCCTGGGGCCTGAGCCCACAACTCTTTAATTATCATGCAAAGCAATTATTTCCCCCCCACCTCCCCCTCAGCTGTGCTGGGGACTAATTCTCTCCCCAAGTCTCCCAGTAAACATTTTCCCAGTACTATCAAATTTGCCACACAAAGGAGAGCTGGGGCTGCAGCTTATCTCCGTCGAGTATTATTCCCCTATCTTCCAGCATGTAAACCTACTCTGGTCCTGATAAGAGGCCTCACACAAAAGATCAAAGGCAGCAAGACTCTTACAGAGAGGAGGGTTCTCTTCTTCCCTTTTTTTTCCACCACCACCCCCCTCCCCTTTTGCTTTTTTTGCAGCCTTGTTATAAATCTGCAGATCTGGAAGCAGCCACATTCCCACCCAGTAATGCAGATTAAAGTAATTACCTACAGCTGGTTTCATCAGCCAAGGGGAAAAGAAAGATGAGCATTAGCCATGCAGGGAACCCCAAATTACAGCATCCTTTGTAGAGGATGGATGGGGCTGCAGTGGGGATGGGGATAGAAGTGTCCCAGCAGCTCATCTCAGGCACAGGGAAAGCTCGACCACAGCCACCACACTCCCAAGGTTTGGGGAGAAGAGGAGAAGCTGCATCCAAGCAGGATTTGCTCGATGGATTTGGGATTTTGGGTAGTTCATGAGGGAGTTTCAGGCATGTGTCCCTGTTATGAGCATCAGTCTCTGTTGGGATATGAATGCTTTGCTCAGAGCATCAGCACCCTGCACCCAGGCAGCTGGACCCCTCCTGGTCACTGATCTCTGCACTGAGGGTGCTCTGGCTCCAACTCCAGCTACTTCTCAAGCTTAGGCACAGCAAGCAGCTTCTGCAACAGGGACAAGAGAGAAAGGAAATTGGGGTTATTGAAACAAGCCACACAATTTCTTTGTTGTTGTTAAATCATGTGGGTTTTTTACCCCCCATACAGGGGAAAATAAACCTCATGTGGGGAGGGGAAGGGGCTGCAAAGCTCACCCTGCTCTTTGCTACCTAACAGCACAAAATGCTTCAGCTGTGGTTCAGCAGTGTTCTGACAGCCCCACATCATTCTCCCCAAAGCCCAGGTTTTGTTTCCTCCCCTCTCTCCTAATTTTGGCTGCCAAACCAAGGGCAGAAGTCCCAGCAGCTGCTCACATCAACCCCCAGCACGTCCCTGCCAGCTCATCCCCAGCAGTGCACGGATGCTCTGAGCAGCTTTATTCTTCCTGGGTGCTGCAAAAAGGTTTCTACACCTATTTCTTCCCCCTTTTTGCATCTGGAGGAAGGTCGGTGCTAGTGAAAAACTAGAGCTGTCTGCAATCTAAAGGAGCTTTTTCTTCCTCTAGGTTGGGAGGAGGACAGAGAGCAATTACTGTGGCTATTTCTGCCTCGAAACACCGTGGCAATGCTTAGAGAGGATGGGACAGGGATGAACCTCAGAGCATCCAACTCCTCTCTCCCAGCACAACCCCAGGGACCATCACTTAAACCCACATTTCCCAGCACCCCACCAAGTCCCCAGGACCCACAGTGATGGCTCAGACCTCTCTGCCCCTCGCTTCATCCTCAGGAGCCTCTGAGGATCAGGCTCCAGGCGTGGGATGTACGAGAGCAGCCCCTTCCCCACCTGAGCTGCAGCCTGTCAACACAGATGGCAAAATCTAAATGTTATGATAAGGTATTTCTCCCAAATTTCCATCTTAATAGAATTAAGAGCCTGTAATTACCCTACAAGCCTGAAAACCTGCCGGAATCCCAATTAGGAATCTGAGGACATAATTGGCCCCTAATTAGAAAGATTTGTCAAAGGAGAACAATTTTCTCACCTCTCCAGGTTTTTTTTTCTCCTCTCCTTTCTCTTTTCCTCCTTTTTTTTTTTCTCCCTGCTGGAAATAGGGACGTTTTCTTTTCCTCCTTCACCTCTTTCCTCATAAAGAGAGAGCTGCAATCTCTCACTTGCATCACATCCCACTCCTTTGGGCTCTGGAGTAAGACAAACTTCTTGGGTCATTTCTTTAGATTTCCTGGAAAGCTTCACTATTGATGAAAGTATTAAAAGATATAAAAGAGAAAGGGCAAGATCTGCCAAACTGCAGCCTTGGGGTTTTGCCTTTGCTCCCACTGCAAGGCTGGGTGCTGCTGGGCTGGTCAGGACAGTGAGGCTGCTGTTAGAGCAGTTTTTAGGGATAGGAGATGTAGAGAAGGGAGTGGATGCTGGGCACAGCATGCTGTGTGGTATGGGCATTGCCCCATGGTCCCCAGTGGGATCAGAGGGGTTTGGGGAGCAGAGCAGGATACAGGGGTTGGGATGGAGCAGCCCTGGTCCCACACAGCAGCAGCAAAGGCTGAGCAATTCCTCTCCCCAAAGCAGGTATTGAGCTCACATGCAGTGCCCAAACTGACCCACGAGCTCTGGGCCCTGTTGCTGCCCATTGCAGACACAGAGGGATGAGTTATGAAAACCCACCCTGGGAGACCCAAACCACAGAGGTGGCCACAGGCACCCAGCCCATTTTGGGGCCTTCACCCCTGTAAAGCAAATGGGCAAGTGAAACCCTGAGGTGGCTTTGAAGGGAAGGGAAAGCTTTGCTGCCTCAGCAGTGAGATGCTTCCCCCTGGCTGCTGTCTGGCAGGAGAGGTGAAGCAGGGCAGGAAAAGCAGAGAAAACAAGAGACTAGAGGGAGCACATGGACAGACTCACCAGAAGGGAAAGGAACCAACTCCTGGGAAACATTAAGCACTTGGCCACAGTGCAGAAGTTGAAGGATCTGCATTGTCCACACTGTGAAACCCCACAGTGAGCAGCAGGGTGCCAGAAGAGCCAAGGACCACAGCAGCACAGTGCACTCAGCTGGTCCCTTAGCCCAGGGTCCAGCACCCTCAGGAGCTGCTCAGTGCCACAGCTACTTATCCTGGATGGAACTGCAGAAAAGAGAGACCAGTGCAGAGCTTTGAAGGCAAATCTCCAGGTGGGAAATTGTGCTGCATCACCAACACATCATCATTAACAACATCAAAACTCCCCCCCCCACCCCAGGCCTCCCTCATTCACCCCAGCAGCACCTCACACCCCCACAGGCACGCTGCACCCCTGCCCAAACCCCAGCTGGAGACACTCACCATCCCAGGGCAGTGCACTAGGAACACAACCACCTTCCTAGGCCAGGCTTCCCAGCTCTGCCTCCCCTCTCTTCTTCCCACCAGAGGCTCTTTAGTGACAACAAGAGGGGAGGGATGGGGGGGGGGTGGTGGTGATGGGGGAAGCCTGGTTTTCCTAATTAACAATTAGCACAGAGTGTGCTGCTAATTATGTGGTTCCATGTAATTAAGAAGCTAATTAGTGCAGTGTCAATTAAGATTTAATTAGTACCCTTGTCAAAAAAAACCTACTTGAAAGCACAGTTTATGTGCAAGTACTTCAATATTTCAATGGTCATCATCTCCCTGACGTGGGGAGAGCCTGTGCCAGCCCTCCTCAGAGCCTGCAACAGCTCGCTCTCTCTCTCTCCTGTTTATTGATATTGTCCTTTAAAACACTGCCACAGGTCCCTGTGGAGCAGCCACTGCAGGGAGCAACGAGGCCATTGGGGCTTTTCCTCAGCATCAGCTATCACCAAGCAGATCTGAGCAACCCTGTGTTGCTCATGCACAGGCAGCTTCCTCACCTCTGAGCAGCTCCCAGGCTCTTTGAAGGGTACAAGCAAGGATACAGCACCCACTGTGGTTGTGTTTTGTCCACTCAAATGCTTTTATTCTCATCATCATCATCCCTGCTACCTCCAAAGATGTCAAGCACTTGTCTGTGGGCACATCAGTGCCTGGAGATAAAGCTGCATCCTTCTAGAGTGGAATAGAGCAGCTGGAGCACACTGTGCCTTCCCACAAGGGCAGCTTGGAGCAGTGCTGGCTGTGCTGCTCAATGGGGCTGTGCCCAGAGCTGCCTCCTTCACACAATCACAGGATCTCCAGGGCTGGGAGGGACCTCTAAAGCTCATCCAGTGCAATCCCCCTGCCAGAGCAGCAGCACCTAGAGCAGGGCACACAGGGACTCATCCAGCTGGGGTTGGGATGGCTCCAGAGAAGGAGCCTCCACAGCCTCTCTGGGCAGCCCCTGCCAGTACTCTGAGTCCCCAAAAGCCCCAGGAACCAAAGGCAGTGGCTGATGATGGCAGAGTATGGAGGAGATGTGAAGGATGGGGAAGATGGGTGAGTGACACTCCACACTCACACCAGCAGCATCTCTACAGCACAGAGAAAAGCCATTTTTGGGTTGGGCCTGACCCCACTGTGGGGTCCCACAGGTCCTGTTCACAGTGGCCAGGGTGGCCCAGGAATTCCTCCTGTCAGGAAGGGTGTGGGCTGAGGCAGGAGGAGGAAAGGAAGAAATATGTGGAGGGTGCTCAAGGCTTCAAGAGACACATAAACAAAACCCCACTTAGACAAACAAACCAGGGAAACTCTCTGCAGTTTGTAAATCATCCTTCTGCAAGCAGCTTGGAGCCTCCCAAGCCCAGAGACAGGAGGAAAAGAGCTGGGTACTTGCTGATGTGTGTGCTGTGACAGCAGCTGGGAGGGGAAAGAGCTTCCCCAACTCACAGTCCTGGGAGCCATTCCATGCCAGGCACAGGAGCAGTCACCTTCTCCCCCAGTAAACCCCCTGCCCTCATCCTGGGCACGTTCCCAGGTGCAAATCCCCTCCCTGAGCACATCCCTCCTCCCACTCAGGGCTCACAAACTCCTCCAAAGCCACACAGTTTGCCTGTGCCAGCAAATGACAAGCCTGGCTGGCTCAGGAAGCTGCTTGCTGAGTGCTTTTGGTCTTACCTGGCCATTTTATGCACGGTGGGAACATGTGCCTGGCTCAAGCAGGGACCAGGTTGTTGCACCAAGCACTAACCAGTCCCTGAGAGCACCCAAGAGCTCTCCAGTCCCTCAGAGCACTGCCTTTTCCTGCAGCTCACCCAATGGACAGGCCTGTCCCATGCACTCAGCTCCAACAGGTCTTTGCAATCCCACTCTGGGCACACGGCCCCAGCTCTGATGTAGCAGAGGGGGTTGGTGTGGATTTAACATCTTGTTTTAAAGGGCAGGAAAGCCAGAGTAGCTCATCCTACAGCCACAGCCAACAGAGCTGAGCCCAGCTGTGAGGCTCAGAGGGATGAGGAGTCTGGGGAGCACAGAGGAAGAACAGGAGGTGCTGGGATTATTATCCACAGGCTGTGCTGCCATTCAGCAGGATCTCAACCAGCTGCAGAGTTGGGCAGAGAGGAACCTGCTGAGGTTCAACAAGGGCAAGGGCAGAGTCCTGCAGCTGGGGAGGAACAACTCCCTTCACCAGCACAGGCTGGGGGTGACCTGCTGGAGAGCAGCTCCAGGAGAGAGACCTGGCAGTGCTGGGGGATCATCAACTTACCATGAGCAGCAACGTCGCCTCGTGGGCAAGGCCAATGGCAGCCTGGGGGCAGCAAGAGAGTGTGGGCAGCAGGGCCAGGGAGCTTCTGCTGCCCCTCTGCTCTGCCAGAGCTGCTGAGGCCTCATCTGGAGTCCTGGGGCCAGTTCTGGGCTCCCCAGCTGCAGAGGGACAGGGAACTGCTGCAGAGAGGCCAGTGCAGGGCCAGCAAGATGCTGATGGGACTGGAGCATCTTCCTGCTGAGGAAAGGCTGTGGGACCTGGGGCTGTTCAGTCTGGGGAAGAGACTGATGGGGGACCTCATTAATAGTTACAAGTATATAAATGGTGGGTGTCAGGAGGTTGGGGCAGCAGTTTTAAATCTGTTGTATCCAGTGACAGGACAGGGGCTGATGGGATGAAGCTGCAACACAAACAGTTCCATTGAAACATAAGGGAAAACTGTTTGAGTGTTTCAGTGAGGGAGCCCTGGCCCAGGCTGCCCAGGGAGGGGGTGGAGGCTCCTTCCTTGGAGGGCTTCAACACCCACCTGGACACGTTCCTGTGTGACCTGATCTAGGTGGGAGCTGCTTTGGCGGGAGGGTTGCACTGGATGATCTCTTCAGGTCCCTTCCAACCCCTCACCATTCTATGCTTCTATTCTATGATTTCTTTCCCCTTCCCCTCTCCCTACTTTCCCTTCTTCCTCCCCCCCTTCCCCTTGCCTGCTACGTGGCTGAGCCTCCTGCTCTCCCACCAAGGCTGCCAAAATACAGTGAGACAGGGTATAATTACAGCCACTTACTGTGGCCATTACACCACCAGCACAGGGCTGTGCAAAGTGACACACGACCCGTCAGCTCCTTATTCACGCCATTAAGGGGACTCATTAGCATCTTCGCTCAGAAGCAAAATTACCCTCAGTGCTCATTTCAAGATGTCATAAATTTTAATTTAGGACCCAAAGATAGCACAATGGGAGCAAGAGCTGGCTCTGCTCTGCCAGCAAGTCGCTTGGCTGGCTTAGGGAGGTGGTGGGAGGGAGGTGGTGGGAGGGAGGTGGTGGTAGTGGTGGTGGTGGTGGTGGAAAGAAGGGAGGGAAGGGAAATGAAAAGGCTGGTTTGAGAAAAGATGGTGGGGTTTTAAGGAGTAGAGATGGGGAAGGAGGGGAAAAGACTTGCCCAAAGGTCTGGTAAATACTCAGCCCCATTGGAGGCAATGGAGGAGGAGGGAATCTAGGGAGGGGTGAAGGCTTCCCCTGGGAGGAGGGGAAGAATAGGGGCAGTGCTGGGTCCTGCCAGGGCACAGCATCCAGCACAGCATGAGTTTTCAGTCATCAGCACAGCCCAGTATCACAGCTTGGTTCTTCTGAATCCCTTTCCCTAGGGGATGGTCCTGTCAGCAGCATCACCCAGGGCTGGGCACTGGCCAGGTTCTGCTTGGAGATCTCCATCATCACCCAGAGGGAGGTCAGGAAGGGTCATTCAGTCCTGGCTCCTGGGATAGGGAGCAGAGACTAAAGGGACAGAAGCCCAGGGAAGTGATGCTGCAGCAGCAGAGTGTAATTCCCTGTGTGAGGATGCTCTTAATGCCTGTGATGCAGCACTTTAATGGTAGACAGAAACTGTCTCAATCCCATTTCTACCACTGCAGATGTTACCATTCACCATGCAAGCAGCAATAGGAGAGGTGAAAGTGCTCAATCCACAGGGCTCAGCTCAGTCCCTGGAGCCCAAATCACCTCTCAGCTGCTGAGCTTCAGACCTTGAACCTGCTGGGCCAGGATGTTTGCAGCCAGTGGCTCAGCAGAACAGTGGAAATGTGCAACAACCTCACCCTCCAAAAAAAAGGTTGTTTTTGTCCTGGAGTACAAGGAGCTGTTGGAACCACATCTGCATGGAGCACACAGGAGATTGTAGAGCAACTTCTGCAAAAGACTTTTCAGCCCATCTCTCCTGTAGCCAAGGCCTGATAAGCTCCCTGCTGGGTTTTGGGAACCCTCCCCATGCCCAAAGATGCTCCTGTGAGAATCACCACGGGCACCCCTCTTGCTTAAACCTCCCCAGGGAAGGTGAGACACCTCTCCTCAATTCCTCTGCCTGGACCAAATGCAATTACAAACCTCTTCAACTTTACCAGCTCCATGATGAATGAGTTCAAATGTCCACATCTGGGAAAAAAAAAACAGGGGAGAGGTGGAGTGTGGGGAGGGGGGAAAGGATGGGAAGAAAAGCAGCTGCAATGACAGGCTGCTGAGGGACTCTGGCCCACTCCTGTGCTATAAGAACACATATCCAGAAAGGTTATGTTAATTTTTAATGTACAAGACTGTAATTAATTTCTGGGGCTAGCTGGATTAGCAGAGAGTGTAAATTCCAGCCTCAGCTCGAGCTGCAGATAAACCAACACCACTGAGAGCTGAGGCCCTAGGGCTCCGTGGGCTGGGAGCTGCTCATCTCTGAGGCCACAGCACCTTGTGTCCCTACACACAGACCTTGAGAACACCTTTACCAGCACCTGAGACACCCTGCTGATTGCCTAAGGGATGGGGATGCCTCACAGAGGGTCTGGCTGTGTCCAGCATTTCAGATGCTGAAGCACCCAGGACCTCTTTAGAAAGGTGGAAGGACAGAATAATCCCTCCACCGGCCTTTGGAGAGACTGCAGGGACCTGACAGGGAGGGATCATGTGGCTTGGAAACACACTAAAGTTTTCAAAGGAAAGAAAAGGCTCCATTATTCTCCCATTAAACTCTCTCTCCCCCTCCCTCTCTCTCCCTTCCCTCTGTCAGTCTCTCTTTCTCTCACTGCCTTCCCCCAGCTTCTCTGAAGACAGATCGTTCCCTTAATCACTCTGGAAAAGAACCCCAAGCTGATATAATATTATAATTAATTAATTCACTAAAAAGGTATTAAATTTCTTTTTCCCCCCTGTGGATATTATCTGAATTCATTGACCTTTAGAAAAATCACCCTCTAATTGTAACCAGGTTCAAGTGCATTTCCAGCCTGTCCCTTTTACATTAATAATATCTTCCAGGACTCCACTCTGCTGCTTAAATATTGTATAAATTTCACTGCCCCCTCAGAAAAAAAAAGGAGAGAGAGAGACAGAGAGAGAGAGAAACCCATGAAATGAAAACTATGAGCTGATTAAACCAGCTTGGGAGTGAGGGGGGAAGAGGTAAAATCGATTCCACGCTGGCCTGGGAGATGGACAAAGCCACAGCAGGACCCTGAAGGGGCTCAGGATGAAGAATCCCAAATCCCCAAGGTCCCTGATTCCCAGATGAGAAGGAAATGCCAGGAGCAGGATGCAGGGTGGCTCCCAGGCACAGCATCCTTGGAAAAAAAGCACGTTGCCAAGCATTTGAAGGGATGATGGACAAAGAACTGGTTCCATTTCAACACAAGGAGCAAGTCCTTTGGTGCTGAGGTGAGGGAGCCCTGGCCCAGGCTGCCCAGGGAGGGTGTGGAGGCTCCTTCTCAGGAGGTTTCCAACCCCACCTGGACACGTTCCTGTGCCCCCTGAGCCAGGGGAAGCTGCTGTAGCAGGGGCTGGGGCTGGATGAGCTCTGCAGGGCCCTTCCCACCCCCACCATTCTATGATTCCATGATTCCAGGGATTGACTTTCTACCTGTACCTCATTTCTCTCTCCCCAGGGCATTTTTCCCTCTTCACAACCAGCAAGCCACCATCCTTCAGCCCCAGCTCTCCTGGCCCCTTGGTTTCCAGCACAGCCACTCCTGCCAAAGCACCAGGAATCCCAACAGCCATCAAACTCTCTGCAAGGGCTCCATGCACAGGCCAAAGGGCTTCCCAGCCCCTTTGCTTTAAAAAGCTGTTGATGGAAAGACACCAGGCCAAATGCATCCAGGGAGTAACCCTTCAGAGCCAGGGGCTCACCCAGGGACCAGCCTAGCCCCTGCTTTTTGGAAGCTGTTTCTGGACAGGCAACAGAAGTTTTCCTGTCTTTCCTTCTTTATTACATGCAAAGATTTACTTGCAAAGAGCTGGTTTGGTTTTTGGAAGCCAAGATGGTTGTGCTGCTTATTCCCCATCCCCCTACCCCCCAAAAAAAAGCCATCCCTTCCCCCTGACCTCATCCCAACTGTTGCCACAACAACCTCCTGCCATGTCATGGGCAGAGGATGAGGGTTTCAGGTGGGGAAGGAGGAGCCAAAGTGCTCAAAGCTCAGAAGGAGCTTGGTGAGAGCCAGAAAGGAAACAGAGATGAGGGTGAAGAGGAAAACTCAGCACCAGCCCAGCACTAAGACAAGGGATGGCTTCCAGATTGCAGGTCCAGTCAGTGCCAAGCCAGGGATGTCATGGAGCCATACAGGTGTGCTCTGGGCCCAGAGGGCCCAAGGTCTGGAGTAGTGCAGGGGAAGCCCCTTGAGCCATCTCCCACTCCTCTTGCTGCCTCTCCACTGCAGGGAAGAGCTGCCTTGCTTGGGTGAGCAGCTCACTGCAGAGGTGCTGAGGGCTGGGTTGGCTCACGCATGTTCCTTCTTGCTTCAGGATCAGGTCCATCTGCTGTTAAAGTCTTTTTCACCTCCTCAAGATAACTTTTTCTTTGCAGAAGATTCTCTGGGACTCAAGAACCAACGTGCCAACAGCACTTGGGAAGGGGACAGGCAGCATGTCTGCATGGCCACAGCTAAAAGATGGTGCTGGAGAAGTCACAGTTCTCTTTACACAGATCTCTGTTGTCAGACAAATCCACCATGATGACAAAACAGCAGAACCAAACCCAGCCCCAGCACCTCTCACATGGAGCAGCAACGTGGCTTCATCTTCCCTGAGAGAGTGGTACTCAGGGCTCAGCTCCTGAGGGATTTCATCCTGTCCCAGATGGGCACAGGGCTCATGGTCCCAGCTCACCCAGCCCCTGCCTGCAGCCCCTCTGCTCTATACCAATCTCACTTGCCCATCCAGCCTCTTCCAGGAGCTCTCCCTTTCCCTTTCCCCAGCTCTTACTGGCATTTGATGAACCTGGAGATTAAAAGCTCAGCAAGCTGGTCTGTCAGAGGTGCTGAGCACACAGCCTGTATGCTCAGCACCTCTATCTGCCAGCCCCTTTGGTTTGAATCCTCCTTTGAGGCCAGAGCCAGCAGTGAGGTGCCAGGGGATGCTGCAGCAGGATGAGCACAAGCAGGAGATGCTCTTGCTTGCAGAAAGCACCAGCCCCGGGATGAAGAACTGAGGGAACGGGTGGATTCCAAGACCATGAAATTCTTTTCCACCAGAAACGATCCCACGTTCTGGTGACAAACCCGAGCAGCGGGTTCCGTGGGGAGCTGCGCTGTGCGCTGGGGTCTGTCCCTCCCGCAGCCCCGGCTCCTCCGCTGACGGTCTGGCTCTCTCTTGTGGCTGCTCAGCCCCGCTGCAGCCCGGCCCGGCCACGCGCGATGCTGACACCCCGCTCCCGGCCCTTGTGCTCGGAGCTAAAGCCCCGGCGTGGCGTGGGAAAGTGCCACAGAGAGCGTGAGACCAGCAGTGACACGCAGAGAGCACGTCACAGGTTGGGGGGGGGGGGGTGGGGAGGACCACGGCACTCCAAAAAAAAAAACTCCCTGGTGTGGCAGCAAAGGGGTTGTGTGAGGAGTAGCAGTGACCTGCTGCTCAGTCCCCATCCATCCCCCCATCCCTCCCTGCTCCCAACCCTCCCTCCCCCCGCCTCTCCCTCCACCCCCCCACACCCCCATCCCTCCCCCATCCCCCCCCACCCACAACCTCCATACCTCCNTATCCTTCCATCCATCCCCTCTATCCTTCTATCCTTCCCCCCACCCCCCCCATCCTTCTCTCCCCCCCCCCCCCCCTCCCTCCCCCCCCCCCCTCCCCCCCCGCCCCCCCCCCCCCCCCCGCCCTCCACGCCCCCCCCCCCCCCCCCTCCCCCCATCCCCACCCCCCCATCCCTCTATCCCCTCTTTCCCTCATCTCCTTCATCCCTCTATCCCTCCATCTCCTCCATTCCCTCATCTCTCCATCCCAAACCCAGCCACAGCTCATCACACCCTCCCCAAGCCCCTCCAGCCCTCCCTCCCATTTTACATCCCACTTGGAGCCAACGACACCGAGTGTTTTTATCTGGGGGTGGCTTCCAGGCTGTAATTAAGAGCCCTTCCCTCCCTCCAGCCCCAGCTCCCCTCTCCAGCAGCTGCAGCTTCACTGAAGGAAACCCCCTTTCGTCCTCTCTCTCTCCTTTATCATCCCCCCCCCCACCCTCCACACACTCACACTCCCTCCCTTCTGAACCGAAAGGGATGACAGTGCTCCAAGCCAGGCTCTTTTGCATTTCTGAGTTGGTTCTGTTAATTGGAAGGAGGGTTAAGAATCTTGCAAGGTCGTTTCAATCTACATCTGACCTTCAGAGTAATCCTCTATGCCAACACCAGAGCATGTCATTAAAATGAGGCCCCCTCTCCCATCTCCCGGCATCCCTTTTATTCTCTCCTTGTGCACATTAATTGCTCATAAGTTGATTTGATCTCCCTATTCTGCAAGAAGTAAATTGCCCCTCTTATTTCACCATTTTCATCCTGTTTTCTTAATTAGGCCCTTAAAAATCTCCAGGGCCTCAGCCAGGCCTCAGGCCTCATCCTGGGAATACATTTGGATCTCAAGCCTGATAAAGAGTTGAGCAAACCCAGAGATTGAACAATGTCATTCTGCTCCCCCTCCCCTCCCTCTGCTGCTCCTCTCCTGACATGAAAAGGCCATCAGTTTTGCCTCTGTGTTAATATAGGAAATCATTCCCACTCCAGGCCTTGTTCTCTATTTAGTGCTCACGCTCCCCAGAGAAATCAAATCAAGGGGTGGGTTTTGTTTCTCCTTCTTTTTAAGTGCCTGAAACTACTCCCTGCTTCTCTCTTCCTCCCCCCCCCCCCCCCCGCTTCTATTAATAAAGTTCCCAAGATGAGCCCCTGTGAGTTTTCCATCCCGGGAAGTTGATTTTGAAAGGGCTTTTCTGTTTGCCTCCCTCTTATGTGTGAGTTTAATGCCATCACACAGGGGACTGAGGGGCAGCAGGAGCCCGGCACGTGGCTCTGCACACCCAGGGCAGCACTGCCAGGGGCTGCAGCTGTGGGGTGGGATGAGTTTCGCCAGGCAAGGGCTCAGCCAAGAGACTTTGCCATCCTATTTCTCCCCCTGGCTTGCACCAGGCAGGGAGGTGCCCAGCCTGCAGCAGCTTTGCAAACAGGTGGGGAATGTCTCACCCCAAAAATCTGCCTGCATCACAGACTCAGAGCCCCAGAGGGGTTCTGCTGTACCCAGGGGTGACACTAAGCAGTGGGGAGGGGGCAGTGATGCTCCCACTCAGCCCCAGGGGCCACTCAACAGGTAGGAAACACACCCAAGCTCCTGGGAGGACTCCACCATCACAAACCAGGATGGCCAACAGCAAACCTACATCAGAGCCACAGCTCCTTCCCTTTCCAGCTCTGCTCTCTAAGGCCCTGGGACTATTACTAATTAAAGGGCCAAGCCTGGTTCCAATTAAGCATCAGCAGATGGGTCATCACCTCCCAAATCCCAGTTGTGCTCAGTGCTGGGAGATGGGACCCTCCCCAAAGCACCTGTGTGAGGGGAACCCTAAAACCCCCAAACTGCATGAGAGCAACAGCAGCACTTTGCCCTCTAACCCAGCCAGGCTTTCCTAGAAAACCAAAACTCACTCAGCTCCCACCCCAAATCCAGGGCAGCTCCCCTGCAAGATGCTGCTGCAGCTGCAGCCTGACCTTTGGGTCTGGCTGGAGAAAAGCAGCTCTGAGGGCTTTGGAGCACCATGACCTTCCCTCCTTTGGGATGAGAAGAAACAGCCCAGGCTGCAACACTCTGGCATGTTGTAAATAAATAGATTTTTTTTTTAATGATTCTTCTTCCATTCCAGTTCATTCTTTTATACATTTATTTTATAAAACAGTAGTAAAATTGTTTAATCAGAGCACAGTGCATTAAAAAAAAAACACACACACAACAAAGGAAGGGAAAAGAAACAAACAAACCCCCCCAAAAATAATAAAGATTTAAAAAAAAGAGAGCCCACAAGTGTTAACTCGGGGCTGAGGGAGATGCCACAGCTCATGCTGAGCAGCACACAGTCCTCTGCCCACCAGTACAGAGTGGGCACGGGCCCCAGCCAGCCCTGTAGCACACTGAGGGCCCAGCAGAACCACCCCACAGTCACCCAAGCGAGCAGGGGTTTGTGTGCCCACCCTGAGACATTCCCCCCCCCCACAGCTCCTCTGCTGTGCACAGACACACAGAGCCCTCGTGTCTGAAGGTACTGGAGGTGCTGCCTCCCTGCTTGAGGGGGGGGGTTGTTCTCTTTCCAGGCACTAATGGCAGTGCATGAGGATGCCAAGGCTTCTGTGAACACTTAGGGCAAATCAGCCCTAAACCCACCCCAGCTGCCTGGGGTCCCACACCCCAGTGTCCCCTCACACCTTTCCCTGAACCCTTGTGGGCAGTGGCCAGACCCTGCCCTGCTCCAGCACTCCAGGACACCCCTGACATGTCCTTCCTCTTCCCTTCCCCCTCCCCTCCCCACATTCTTCACTTCCCTGCACCCTCACATCTCACAGGCATCTCTCCAGGGGGGCACCAGGGCTGTCCCCCACCTCACAATCCCAAACCCAGCCATGATGGAACAAGCTTGTTCTTCCTTAGCTGGGCTTTCCCCTCACAGTCCCAATCCCACAACAAACCCCTCTCCTTGGTCCAGGATGGGGGTACCCCTAGTGACCCCCATCCCTGCATGGGCTCCTGTGCACCCGGCCACAGCTCCCACAGCCTGGGTGGGTAATGCTGTGTGGCATTGCAAAGGAATCTCCTCTCCTCAGCTTTCCCTCCTCTCCCTGAATCAAAACCTGGGGAGTATTTTCCCTGTGAGCAGTGCTCCCCTTTCCCTGCACAGCTCCCTCCCTGCCACCAGCCAGGCTGAGGAGGCAACAGATGCCGCAGGGCTCAAAGCAGCTTCCCATCACTGAGCCCCTCAGTGACACTGGGAAGGGAAAGAAACCCCCCTGAGCCAAAGGCAGAGCAGTGGCTCAGCTTTGGCAGTTGGTACAAACCATTCCCTGGTCCCTGGCCACAGCCTAGACCCCCATGCCCAGATGTGGGGCAGGAGGGCAGGACATTCTCTTTCAGCAAGTATTCTCTCTGCTAAAAAGCATAAAACCCCTTTATAAAACCACCTGAAGAGCCCCAGCTTGGTGTTCCAGGGCAGAGGGACCTCAAGGGAGGCTGAAGGTCACCTGGTACCCTTGTCCAAAGAGGTTCTGGGGTGGTGGGTGTTGTCAAACCTCAAGAAAGGATCTCCCAGAAGATGAGGAGGTCACAGCAGGGGCTTGACTGGGCATCCAACAGCCTGTCCCAGCTGTTTTGGAAGCCTCAACCCAAATTCAGAACCTCAGACAACATCCCCTGTGCCCTGTGAATGAATGTGCTCCATTAAACATCCCTTCTCCCTCTGGCCTTGCAGTCTGGAGGCACTGAGTGCTCTGAGGAAGGAGAAACCGTGAAGAACCATGAAGCACCCACAGGGCTCAGAGGCCACCACTGGGGAAAACTCCCTGGGTACATGGGCTCCTGGTGTGGGACAGCAAAGAGGCAACAAGCCAGACAAAAAAAAGCTCTGAGCATCATCATCATCATCACCACCTCTCCTCCCAGGGCCTCGAAGGCTCCTGCCCTCTCCAGCTCTGATCCAAACACCCTGGGGCAAGGCTTCAGGTTCTGGAAGGGTTTGGCTGAAAGGCAAAGCAGCCCAGATCACACTCCTGGGCTGAGGAATCTGCAGTCAGACCAATGGCATGGCAAAGCCAAGAAAAGACATTGCTCCAGCTCCTTGCCAAAAAGAAAGAAACAAACAACCCCACAAAGAAGCTTTGCAAAAGACACAGCGGTACCCGGGGTGAGCCCTGAGCACAGGCCCCCGTTGCATAGAGAAAAGGAACTCCTACGTTGATTCAAGTGCGCTGCAGGACGGGCTCCTCCTGGCTGAAGAGTGTCCTGTTTCACTTCACTAACCAAACTCCCAAGGATCCAGTCCTTGCCTCCAGCATTTGGAGCAACTCCCTGGTCACAGCATGTCTGTATCTTCCATGCTGAAGCTGCTGCGGCGACTGCTGGCCTTGGAGGCCTCTGGGGACATGGCTGAGAACAAAGGGTCGGCGGCCAGGGGGAGCATGGTGTCCTGCATCAGCATCAAGTCCAGCTCCTTCTTTGACAGGGATGGGAAGGAAGCACTGTGCCCAGGTTCCAGGCTGTCTGGGAAACCCTGGGAACCGTCATCGAAGCTCAGGCTGTGGGTAAAGTCCAGCTGGTGGTAGGGAGATTGGGGTGGTGGAGGCAGCACTGGGTGTGATTCGGGGTCTGGGGGTGGCAGCAGAGGCTCCAGCGTCCCCTCGTCCCCGCTGGCTTCTTGCTTGACCACTTGCTGAGCCAGCTCGGCCACGTTGACACCCGAGGGAGAGGAGGTGGGCAGCCCGTGGACACGTGCCTGCATCTCCAGCTCCTGCCAAAAGAGAACAGCACAGCAGGTCTGTGGGTGGGGATGTCACACGTGGGGACACGGCACAGGGACAGAGGGACCAGAGAAGCTCAAGGGAAGGAGCCCACGGAAGAGGCAAAGGGTGGGAGATGGTGACCCACCCCAAACTCAACGACATTCCCTGTGGTGAGCTGAACCTCAGACACCTGGTTTGTCTGAAGACTTTGTTTCTGATGATCTGAGAGCCAGAGGAGGGAGGAGAGCCCCTGCCTGGGGTCTGGAGAAGAGCTGGGGCAAGGGAGGGCACAGGGAAGCTGAGCTCACCTGGATACGGAGCAGCAGCTGCTTATTTGTCATCTCCAGACGCCGGGAGTGATTTTCCAGGTCTCGTGACCTCTGCAGGTCCTTTTGCATCCTCTTGATGTAATCCACAGATGCCTTGAGGATCGTCCCTTTGTTCCAGCGCACGTCCCTGCCGTGCAGGATGGAGAAAGAGCCTGTCACCTGCAATGCCAGCAATGTTTGCCCTAACCCCTTGCTCCACCAAAAAGCCCCTCTGCCACTTTTATCTCTTGCCCTAAGCATGAGGGTCTAGCAAACCCAAAAGGACCCAGAGTCAGCCCAGCCCTGCAGACACCACTGATACCTACAGGTCGTTGGCCTTGGGGATCAGCATCCCCAGCTCTTTGATGCGGTCGTTGATGTTGAACCTTCGCCTCCTCTCGACTGTGGGGTGAGAAGAGAGGGAAGGAAGTGAGGAGGTTGGTAGGAGCAGCCTCAGTGTCCTGCAGCCCCACTGCTGCTCCCAGCTTATGGGACTGGGAGCCACCAGTATGGCCCTGGCCAGGTGCTCTGGATTCAGGGGACTCAGGATGAGAATCCTCTGACCTTCCCCCAGTGCTAAGGAGAAGGGCAAGAGGGTGTCTCCTGCACCACAGATATTTTGCAGAGCCAGGAAAGAGGGAGCCATGGCAGGGGGTGGTGCTTGGGGGGGTTATGAAGTAGGATAGGAAGGAGGACCCAGCTCATAGAGGAGGAAGATGAGGATGAAAAGCGATGGGGAAAAGGGGCTGCAGGGGTGGGAGAGGGAAAGGCAGTTCCAGACTCACTCAGGTTGTGATTGTCTTTCTTCTGGCGCTCCTTCGCCAGGGCTCGACTCTCTGCATCTGCAACCAAGAGCCACAACGTCACCCTGAGGGGACAAGGCTGCATCTCACCCCAAGCAAGCCCAGAGCCATCCTCCCCCCGCTGTGAGGACAGGGCAGCCAAGGAGACTTTGGTGGACAGCAGCAGCTCTGGGGACATACCTGTGAGCTCTCTCTTCTGGGTGAGCTCGGCGGGGCAGGAGCTGCTGGTGACACCTACGAGAGAGGCTGTCACCTGGGGGTCCCCACTGTAGACATTCATGTGACTGCTGGACATGGGCAGCTGCAAAGTAGA
This sequence comes from Urocolius indicus, assembly GCA_013401255.1. NCBI lineage: Eukaryota > Metazoa > Chordata > Aves > Coliiformes > Coliidae > Urocolius > Urocolius indicus. Next base: position 66,689 of record WBNH01011080.1, read on the forward strand.
GGGACAGGTGGGTTAAATCTATGCAGGGTTCCAGCCCATCTGCTTGGCCTCTGCAATGAGAGTAGCCCAAGCAGGTGTAATTGTCTTCCCAGGCCCTTAAAACAGCTATAATCAGAGTAGCAAAGAACACAGGACTTCAAAGGGCACAGCTGATCCCCTCCCACAGCCAGCACCTAAAATAGGGCAGATGAATCACATCCCAGAAGGGCCTGGGAGGATGAATCCTACTGACAGGCAGAAGCTGCCACATGGATCCGACCTGACCCAGCGCCTCAGGAGATGGTGCTGCTTGGAGTGAGCTTCTGGCTGGGAAACCTTCCCATCATCGTCCCCCCATGCTGCAGCAGATGCTTCATCCCTCCCCAAACCCCTCTCCCATCTCTCTGGCTTTTTATAAGGGCTCTCAGCTGGGATGAAAGAGCAAAAGAAGCCCAAGAATTGTCTCTCACAGTTGCAAAAGGGAGATTTCGCTGCCTTCCTTCCCCCAGCCCTGGATCCCTAAGAGACACCCATCGCAGGGATGAGTCCCCTCTGTGCCATTTCCATCCCCAGGGGTGCCAGGTTCCCCCAGGCCACCCTTCCTCCCACAGCCTGGGGTCTCAGGCACATCACAGACTCACTGTGTTGGGCATGTGGGCTTCGGGGTTCATATAGCCCAAGACATCATCCAGGCGCATGATGTCATCAATGACCTCATCAAACTGAAAGGGAAAGGGAAAGGTGCCAATGGGTTTCTTTGCCCTTTCTAGCACCTTTGCATCCCTCAGTGGCAATTCCTCACCTCTCTCTCGGGGTTGGAGCCGATGTTGAGCATGGCCATGGGGCTGTTGGGTGCACTGTTGCCTGCTGAAGAGGACACGACGTGGCTGGGCCGGACACCGGGGGAGGCAGCAGGAGGGGGTTTGGGAGAGTGGCTGACGGGGCTGACATGGGCAGCAAACTTGTTCCCGTAGGTTTCAGAGAGATAAGCCTGAACCTTCTTGTCCCGTGACTTCTGCAGGTGGTACGTGGTGGGGTTCTCCAGGTAGGACTGAACCTGCAAGGAGATAAAACCATCAGGGGATCTCCCAAACCCCCTCTCACATCCCCAGGGCAGGAGGAGGAGTGGGATGAGAGGGACACACACACACACAACCTTTAGGACTATACCTTGAGGACCTCTCCAGGCACGGGTGGTGGGGATTGGTAGTGGACAGGGGTGTTGATGGCTGGGGTGGAAGCCACGGGCATCCGCTGCTGCTGCATGTAGTTCATCATCATCTGCTGCTGCACACGCTCCCTCTCGGCCTCCTGCTGCGCCTGCTGCTTCATCAGCTCCATCCGCAGCCCGATGCGGGAGGCCATGGTGCAGCAGGGGAGTGGGACACGGAGGGGACCCTGCCAAGGAGGACACAGCACGTTACCAACAGCCTTGTTTGCAGTAGGGAAACTGAGGCAAGAGGAAGGAGCAGCTATCCTGGAGCACCTGTAAGCTGCTGGTGACTTGAGGCAGGATGATCACGCCAAGGATGGGCAGATGGGTCTGCCCACTGCTCTCCCTGGGGACAGCCTGAAGGGATGGAGAGGTCAAGTAGCCACTGGGACCCCCAGCATGGACTCACACACTGCTGGGTTCAGCTGCTTTGAGCCACCATCCTCTCAACCACAGCGGCAAAGAAGGGATGGGAAAAGAAACCCACAGAGCCTGGGAGCAGAGAGAAAGGGAAAGAGAAAGCAAGCGAAGAGGAGGAAGAAAAGGAGGGTGGGTGCCAGGAGCCAGGGGCAGGGTTTAACTCTCAGCCTGGCTGCCCCCAAAGCTCAGCTCCAGCGTGGGGTGAACAAGGCAGCCTCTGTGCGGGCCGGCACGCGAGTGCGAGGGCCCTGCACGGCACACAACGGCCCTTGTTCCCCCGTACCAAGGGGACAGCGGCCCAGGGAGGGGGGAGAGGATGGCAGGGCAAGGGGAGCTGCCCTACGCAGGCTCTCAAGGGTGTGAGGATGGCTTTGCATGGGGCTGGCTTCCCATGCTGGGATGGAGGTGTGGGTCACAGCATCCTTGGGCAGGGAGGGAAAGCAGGAGCACAGCAGCCACAGCAAATGCTGCCAGGGGAACGGGAAGGAGCCAAACACTCAGGGTTTGCTCTGTGGCAGCACAAGCAGACACATGAGGAGTGTTAAGCAGACAAACGTGGAGAGGTTTGCTATTGAAATACAATGTATGATTGCAGACAAAGGGGCCAGAGCAGATACAACAGGCCAGGCTTGGGGTGAGGCATCTGATGCTTGGTGCCACGCGGTATCCTGAGGGGGAAATTAAATCAAGCCAGCATGGACAGAAATGTGATTACATGGATCAAGAGCCATCTATTGAACAGCAAGAAGAAGGTAATTAATTAGACATGGTGGCCCATCTGAAGGGGGATGGGAGGAGAGGAGCCTGGGACAGTCATCAATTTGAGCTTCGTTAAGGTGGCTGTCGCAAGTAGCCGTAGAGGAAGGCACAGGGCGATGCTTGAGGCAAGACAGCAGAGCCCTGGAGAAAAGACCCAGTGATACCAGGGACAGCCCACTCTGGGTAAAACAAGGCTGAAGGGGGATAAAACACATCTGATGCACACTGGGGATGTAATAACCCCAAATACTAAGAGCTGAGAGAGAGGAAAAGCCTCCAAGAGCTAGGAGGAGATGGGATGAGCCATCGTGGCTGTGCCTTGCTAACCCAGCTCATGCCACACAGGGCAAGGAGAGGCACAGTAGTCACACCAGACACACGTTTTTTCAGGGGTTTCCTGCATCACGGGAGAAGGGGAAAGGGATTTCAAGCCGTGTATGGGAAGGTTTGTACTCAGCCCCTGTGTTTGCAAGCAAGCAGCTACCCACAGCCCTACAGAGCACTGTGAGCAGCAGAAGGGCTGAGCACACCCCAGGGGCAGCTGCACAGGACCCCAGATGGGCATGGGAGGTGTGAGACACGAGGAAGAGGAAGCCAGAGCAGTTGGCACTTGTGGTGCTGGGGAAATCTGGTGTTGAGAGTGAGGATGCAGCTGCTCCACTGCAGAGATGGGGGGGGGGGGGTCCAGGCTTTTCTCAGCAAAGCCAGGTAGAACGTGGGGCAGGAGGGAGTCATGTGAAGCACACTGAGGTGTAGCCACCCACAGCATGGCACCTACTCACCCCACCTGGCTGCACAACACCCTCCCAGCTGCCTCCTTATAGGAAATGAGGGTGTGAGGGGGTCAAAAGCACTGCCCTCTCCTCTTGGAAACTCCAGGCAAGGGGAGCAGCTGAGGGCGAGGATGGGGAAGAGTGTCCAGAGCTGAGCCCAATAAGGAGAGGGGGGGGAAATTAGGTCAGGTTTAAAATAACCTGCTTGGTTCTGCTTGGCTTCCCCCCCCACCCCTGAAATGACAGGCAGCTTCTGCTTTCACTCTGAGTCAGCCCCAGAGGGAGGGTGGTGGGCAGGAGGGAGGCAGCAGGCACTGGGACCCAGGAGGCATCGTGGTGCCGGCTCCAACCCCAGGGGTCACATCCCACCCCAGGGTCACATCCTGCTCTCTCTTGGTCCAATGGGGCAGAAATAAAGCACAAGGGATGGTGGCTCCATCCAGGATGTCTGTTAGTCCTGGAATAAACAGGCCCAGGGGCAGCTCCAGTTCGGTCCCTGCCCGGAGCAGACCCCAGTGAGGGTCTGTCCTGGCTCACAGTGGGCAGCACAGAGGCTCAGGGCATGAAAGGTGGGAAGGTAGGAGGTAGCAGGGAAAGGGTGGACAGCACTGGCATATCTCTTCACTTTCAGTCCCCCTCTCCTGTCTAAAGAGCAGGAATGGGTGGCTGTGTGGGAACACAGGGCAGCTCTTCCATACCCAGCACAGCCAGTACCCCGGTGAGCCCTCAACTCCTGCACAGCATGTGCTGCCCATCACCAACCATGGGCAGGAGAAGCCTCAGGACAGGGCTGCCCCTGACCCCAGCTGCAGCCCCCAGCTCCACAGGGCAGTACAAAGCACCAGCCCTGGGCTGAGCCAGGAAGGTGAAGCACAGGGATGCATTTCCCAAAGGAAACTCAACCTGTGCTCCAAAAGCCCAGTGACTCTGTTTGTGACTGGGGAGAAAGCTCATGCTACTCCAATGCAGGATCACACCCTAAAGCCAGAGCAACTCTCCAAGTGAAACCTCCCAAGGTGCTGGGCTCCATCAACACCAGGGGCTGTGCAGGCCCCAGCCACACTCCCCCCGCCTCACCCCTGGGACAACATGCAGGGCCAGAGCCAGGGAATTAATCTCCCTTCAGAATACCTCTGCTGCTATTTAGTGACATGGTTATTTCTGGACCTTTCTTGCTTTTCCTCTGGGGGTGTTATTTCACCAAGGGCCCAACGTGCTCTCCCTGTGCTACAGCAGCACTTGGGGGTGGCTCCAGTTGGAGGATCCCCAGTGAGCCCCAGAGGTGCCCTGGCCCCTGCCTTTCCCTGCAGGACTCTGCACAGCCCTGAGCTGTCCTTCATGATAGAATCACAGAATC
>WBNH01011081.1:0-14596 GCA_013401255.1 Urocolius indicus
GCGAGCCTGCTAGCTTTAAGGGCTCCCCGCTCCTTCCCATCTGTATGACCCACTCCCCTCAAAACTGCTCTCCTGGAGTCCCTCTCCCAGTTTGCCCCCTGGCCTGGGACACTGCCACCTCTACGCTACCTCTGCCCTGGGGAGGGACATTCATCCAGGGGAGGTTCCAGGGTGACAATCCTGCTCCCCTGCCAGGAGCAGGGCTATGCCCCAGCTGGGGAGAGCTGGACTCCTGCCATAGGGTCAAGGGCTCTGTTGCCAAGCTCTGCCCCTGAGAAAGAATCATTGGAAGTGCCAGGAGGAGAACTTGCCTTGTGCCAGGACTCAGTGTGTGTCTGCATTTCTTCTACGGATGCTGCAGTTTGGGTTTTTCTGCTCGGATCTGTGCCAGCTCCAAAGCTTTCCAAGGGAAGCTACAAAAAATTGCCCAGGGGTTCATACCCTCAGCAGCAGCCAAATCTCTTCCGAGCCCTCCGAGGGCTTGGGGAAGGCTCAGAGTGAGCTTGCTGTGTGGCGCTGGGTCCCTTCTCCAGCGTGTGGGAGCCCACTTGCAGGCAGAGGAGGCTGTGGGGTGGTTTGTCAGGAATAGCAATCCCTTCTCTTGGTGAATGCAGAGACAACAGGTATTTTCAATACCTCCAAGCCAGACCAGCATTATAATGCTGCCTGTCTCAGTGACCATGAAGTCATTAAAAAGGGACCATCACTCCTTTATTGCCCTGCCCTGCCTCCTAGCAGCAGCTCAGGTGCAGCTGGCCAACACTGAAGCCACAAGTCCAGGACACGATCCCCATCAGATGAGCAAGATCTCTCTCTGCTTGGGCATCTTTGCCTAAGAGCCACCGTGAGGCTTGATGGTCCGATCCCTGGGCCATGGGAATGGCACCCTCTTAGAGATGATTTGGGATCAGTGCTGCACCCACTGTGCTCCCATGGCACCCACCCCTCTCATGCTCATGCGAGCTTACTTGCCAGAGCCCTCATAGAGTCACAGAATCATCGAGGCTGGAAAAGTCCTTTCAGATCCTTGAGTCCAACCATTCCCCCAGCACTGCCATGGCCACCACTAACCCATGTTGTTCAGCACCTCAGCTACACAGCTTTTGGATTGCTCCAGGGATGATGGTTCAACTTAAGGGGCGCTAAGGCCTTTATTCAGCGTCACTCATTATCCAACCCCCATCATCCTCCCAGATGGGGTGCATGATTGCCATCACTCTCACTCTGTCCAGAGAGGATGACACTAAACTTTCACAGCCATGTTTCCTTCCCCTGTGCTGAGCTGTGAGGAGCTGAGCTCCTCATGGGCATTTCACAGAATCATAGAAATTCTTACAGTGACTCGTAGGATCATGGAATTGTTTTGGTTAGAAAAGACCTTTAAGCTCGTTGAGTCCAACCCCTCCCCTCACCCTGCCAAGCCCACCACTGACCCATGTCCCTCAGCACCTCAGCTACACGGCTTTGCAATAGCTCCAGGGATGGGGACTCCACCAGCTCCCTGGGCAGCCTGGGACAGGGGCTGACAACCCTCTCAGGGAAAAAGTTCTTCCTCAGCTCCAATCTAAACCTCCCCTGGCACAACCTGAGGACATTTCCTCTTATTCTATCATTCACTACTTGGGAACAGAGACCAATCCCCATCTCACTACAGCCTCCAGTCAGGGAGCTATAGAGACTGATCCCCTCAGGCTCCTCTTGTCCAGGCTGAACACCCCCAGGGCCCTCAGCCCCTCCCCAGCACACTTGTGCTCCAGCCCCTTCCCCAGCTCCGCTGCCCGGCTCTGGACATGCTGTGGCCCCTCAGTGTCCCTCTGGCAGTGAGGGGCCCAACACTGAACACAGCACTCGAGCTGCGGCCTCACCAGGGCCCAGCACAGGGCCTTCTTTCCCAAGGAAGAAATGTGGAGTCATCTTTGAGGACAGTTGAGTCGGGGTTCGGAAATGTTTTTCCTGGCTGCAATTGATTTCTGTGCAAAGAGCTGGTTTGATCTCACACTGTGAATGCAGAAAATAGTCACCAGATAGGGATATCTCTTTCCCTGCTTATCCTGGCAGCTGTGGAATGCATGAGCAGGACACCTGATGCTGCTGTCTTTGGCAAGCTTAGTCTTAGAGGAGAGGTTCCCTACTGCTAAAAGGATGGTAGAGGTGGGTTAGGGAACGTTCCCATGTGTGGTTGAGTTGGTGAAGGCAGCTGCAATGTGTTTTAGGACCGACCCATCTCTCGAACAGGACAGCGGGTGGAGAGGGGTTTGGTCTCCTTCCCTGTTCATGCCACTTGGTGTGTGTCCAAAGCTGCAGCAAGCCTTGACTCTACAGGGAACAGCAGTCTGACGTCTTAAGTTACCATTTAACTCCAAATCCTGTCTACATCTCACCCAAACTCCTTGTCTCAAAAGGGGAACAAGAAGAGACAGGTCTGTGTCTGCCCCATGGACAGAGAAATCCAGGGGCAGATCCCCTGGATACCTCTTTGACATGGACAGAATCATTTTGGATTGTGGGAGAGTGCTGTGAGCATGGGATGTTGTCTACCATGAGATGTGTATCTGGGACAGTACCTTGCCTGGGGGACAGGACCTTGTTCTGGATGAGGGGAGCAGAATTATCACACTGTAAGGACACATAAACAGTGTGATCTTTATGGAAAGGTGATCTCTCTGACACACCGTGGATGTTAATAGTTGCAGTAAGACAGGAGTTCTCACATGCTGTCAGTCTTTTCTTGACATGCTTGGTGGTACTTGGTTTGTGCCAGAGTCCTAATTTCTTTGGGTGAGGCAGGGCCAGGTGCTGTATGTGCCTGGACTAGACACTGGACTGCACCAGTGGGTCTCAGTGCTGGGTTTCAGCAGGTAGCTCCTCACAGCCATCTTTGAGGATGCACAGCTCTGCATTGCATTGCCTTCTGGGAGAAGGCTTTACTGCCTCGAGGAGGGGAGTTTAGGGCATGGCCACGGTGCTGTGATCCTAATGAGTGCATAAGCATATCCCAGAGCTGGGAATGAGTTCTGCTTCCCATCGGGTCCCATGCCTGAGGTGATGGTGAAACATCCCCTTGTGTGCTTGGTGCATGGATGGGACAGAGCTCCTCTGGTGTTTAGTGCCCCTGTGGTTCAGGCAATGCTTCCCTATCCCCTTGCTTCATGAGAATTTGGGAATAGTGGGCAGCAGAGTCAAAACATGGCAAGATCAATGCTGCTGTGAAGCTGAGCTGTTGGTCCTGTTGGCTGCCTCATCCTGTCCAAGCAGCTTTTAAAATCTTTGCTATGTGATTAAAATGATGCTGCACCATGGCTGCCCTGATCTCCATGAGGGCTGGCCATAACTCTTCTGTCCAACAAGGGTCCATCCAAATTGCCCCAGGGCTGCCCAGCTCTGGGATGAGAGTAAGATGGAGTTGGGATGGGATGGAATGGAATGTGGTGGGTGAAGCCACGTTGGCCTGGACCCTCAGTGCCAAATCATAGAGGGGATGTGAAAGGGATCTTTAGAGGTCATCTAGTCCAACCTCCCTACTAAAGCAGGATCACCTAGATTCAGAGGAATATCTTGTGTGTGGTTGGGTTTCCAGCCTTCTCCTCCCTCGCCTTACCCACCAGCAGCACAACCTGGGGGTATTTGGGTAGAGCTCTCTGAGTGGGTGTTTGCTCACTCAACCAAAACCATCTCTCATTGCATGAAAAGAAGTTAAAGTGCTTGATTCCAGTGTAACAGGCTGCCATGCACGCATTTCTGCAGGTGGGCAGTGCTCTCAAACTCTGCTTGACTGGTGCTCAGGTGGGAGATGAATAAATCACAACCTTGTTAGAAGTGTTCCTGAGACAGGACTGAGACTGACAGCTGTGTGGGATGGCTGTGGATAACGCTGCTCCACTTATCCCAGGGATCCCTGCACTCCTGGCAGCCCGTGAGAGCTGTAGCTGCATTATTTGCATGTTGCAAATAGGAGAAATTGAGGCAGGAACAGGAGCTTCCAGTTCTGGACCCAAGGGAGAGGTACCAGGTTATCTGTCTCCTGGTTTGGAAGTGGAGAAGTGGACTCTGCCCCAGCAGTGTGGCCAAAATCCACTCCCACCACTGAGCATCAGAGATTCACCTCCTACCATGGCATTGGAATTGACTTGCCAGACTCCTTGGGGATGCCGCTACCAACTGGGGGGCTGGGGGATGTTGACAAGATCCTTTGGCTTTATCATCCCCTCAGTTGCTCATAGGAGATTTGGGCTGATTTTGAACTTCAGTGGCTCCTCACTCCACAGCAGCCACCCCTGCCACGCTCCAGACTGGCTGAGAAGGGCTCCAAAGCCCTGGATCTGGATCTGTTGCTGTTGCATCTCTCCATCTCTTTGCTCTGCAGGTGAAACTCAGCTAGGGTTGACTTGAAGACTTTCTGTTAACACTTGCTAGTTAGGCTGGCTGCAGGGGAAGAGCAGAAAAATGGTGAATTTTCTTTAGTCTGCTCATTTTGGGGGTGCCTGCTCCTATGCCCCAGTGAGGTCTGAACTCCTGCAGGGTCACTAGCCCATAGCAGTTCTCACTCTCAAAGCAGCCTAATTGCATTTGTGAAGGAGGGGACTTGTGCCCCCTCCCCCCCCCCCCCCATACAATTAGAGTGCTTATCAGCTAATTGATCACAGATGCAATTGTAAAGAGCTTCTTGGCAAGGCTTCCTCTATGGATTAGAGTCTGTAAAGGAGGGAGATCATTCATGGATACCTCCTGGAGCTGGTGGATAATGTAATCAAACCTCTCTGTGATGCCCCAGATTGGGAGAGGAGGAAGCAGGGGAGTCCCACTGTGTTGGCTTCTATTGTCATACTCTTAGGAGAAATATCCCTTTGGAGTGTCCTCTCCCAGATGTGGCTTCCTATGTGTGTTTACTTACAGCTGATTCACCTCTTGATCTGTGCATGTTCTCCTCATTAGTTTGGTCCCATATCTAGGTGAGCACGCTCTTCAGCTCCCACTTGAGCTCCCACAAAGGGAGGGGGTGGACTGTGCCTCTGGCACATAGTGCCTCTCCCATCACCTAGGAGGCTGTGGGTCCTGGAGCCATCAAAGCACACAACAGTTTAGGTTGGAAAGGACCTTAAAACTCATCTCACTCTACCTCCCTGCCCTGGGCACCTTCCACCAGAACAGGTTGCTGCAAGCCCCATCCAACCTGCCTTTGAACACTGACAGGGATGGATTGGAGCTGAGGAAGAACTTTTTCCCTGAGAAGGTTGNTCACTGGTGGGCTTGGCACTGTGAGGGGAGGGGGTGGACTTGAAGAGCTTAAAGGTCGTTTCCAACAAAAATGATTTTGTGATTCTATGATCTCATTCCCCCAAAGTTTGAGGAGCCCCTGTTCAACCAATCCACCAGAGAAACTGCCACAAGCTGCATTTGTTTCCTTTCCTATGGATGGGAGAAGTCTTGAACACACCGATGAAGCACACACCATAAAAACCTTAATTAGCTCTTAAAGTGTGGTGTTAAGTGCCAGTGTTTGACAGCTGAAGTTGGATCCACCCTCTCATGTGAGCTGTGTCTCCTCTGCACCCCCTCACCCACCCACATGTTCCTGTGGTACTCTCACACATTTGCAGTTGCCTTTTACCCACTCCAGATGATACTCACAGTCTTGGCTCCTCTGAGGCCACCCTGCAGCCACTGACCCCGGCCTCTCACTGTGCACCTCTCATCCATGTCTGCCACCCCAGCTACCTCTTGCCTTGCTCTAACCACCTTGGTTTTTTTTTCCCACCAGGGCTCTCCTTCTACACCCGAGTGCTTGAAAACTGTGAGGATGAAGCCAGGTTTGAGGAGGTAAGACAAGATGTGTCTTCCCCATCTATCTCTCACATCTGGTTTGCTTTGCTGTGACTCCCTGTCCAGATGAAAATCCTCTTTCCCCAATTTAAGTGTGTTGGCATCTTTGTTATCTGCTCCAGGGTTTCACCTAGCAGGTACCAAATGAGTCTCTTGGCCCTAGTCTGTCTGGGACTGTGGACACAGGGTGTCTTGTGATGTGGGAACAGCCCTACAGCATTTCCCTGTGGGGCAATTAATTAAAAAGGAAATTAAAATCCACGTTGTTTGCACTGAATATTCAGGAGAAGTTGCTTGTCTCCACTGGGGCACTTGGGTCTCCTTTTTCTTGCCCCAGGAGGAAAAAATCTCCTCCTTGTTTCAATTCCCTGGTGCCTCAGCTGTGGGTGCTCAGCCTGCTAGCCCTGCACCCCTCTGCTCACACCAGATAACAAATGGTCTGCTTTGGATGCTTGATCAGATGCTGTATTGGCCCTTCAGCACTCTGCTTTGGTCTCAGAGAGGGAGAAGGAAGGAACTGAAACCCAAGTTCTGTGTGGTTTTAAATAAAATGCAGACTTTTCTTAAGGAGTTAGCAAGAAAATATTCTGAAATGATGGAAATAAGGTCACCCACAGAAGCAGGGAGTAGAGGTGCTGCTAAGGAATGACATTCAAAATGCCAATATGCTTTCAAAAGAGAGTAGATGTTTCCTCTGATTGCTTTGTGTTTTTTTTGTAGAAGATAACGTGTTCCCAGGGTCTGGAGAATACAAGAGGCTATGAGGAATATTAAGTCTTTAAATTGTTTATTACTTTCTCAAGCTTTTTCCACCTTATAGAAAACAAGGTTTCACCCCAGTTCCAGACATGGGATGTGTTTGGGGGGTTATAAATCCCATGGGGCTCCCAGCTTGAACAGCCAGAATCACAACTGGCTCATCCCTGCCTCTCTGTAGCCTCAGTGTGGATTAGACTTGCTCCAGGATTTAAGGGAAGAGCTTAATTTCAGTCTCCTCTAAACTTCTAGGGAGGATTAAGGGGTAGAGGAAGCCCATGGGATGGGCAAGGTGGGATCTGTCCAGGGTTACATAGGATGGATGAGGCACAGTAAGGAGGATGGGGATGTGGCTCCAACCGTACTCTGACAGAGTTGAAGCAGCCAGGGGAAGCTGCTGATGTTAACGAGATGCAGATTTCTATAGATCTGCACAGAGCAATTTGTTAGTATAATAACTGATTTGAATTACAACAGTGGAGGTGTGCAGTGGAGGAGTTCCTGGTGTGTCAAACCTCTTTGTGGTTTGAATGTGGAGGGGATGACCTGCTGCACAGCAGCTCTGCAGAGAGAGACTTGAAAGCAGCTAATAAACATGAGCAGCAATGTGCCCTCATGGGCAAGACGGCCAGTAGCATCTTGAGGGGCATGAAGAGAGTGTGGGCAGCAGGTGGAGGGAGGTTCTCCTCCTCCTCTCCTCTGCCCTGCTGAGGCCTCATCTGGAGTCCTGTGTCCAGTAGGACACAGATAGGACAATCTGGAACCCAGCAAGTGCCACTGACACAGGAGGAGAAACTTGTTTGGTGTGGAGGTGAGAGAGCCCTGGCCCAGGCTGCCCAGGGAGGGTGTGGAGGCTCCTTCTAGGGAGGTTTCCATTCTGAGATTCTATGACTATAAAGCTTAAAAGATATCAGGTATGAAAGCCTTGAACCATGGATGTGCATTAATGTGCATCATATTTTCTTCTAATGTCCCTTACTGTGTTTGTGGCGATGAGCCCCAGGCTGTCCCTGTCTCGCACTTTAGATTGTGTTTATTAGAGTTCCTGCTATGGGATCCTCGTGTGAACCTCGTTAAAATCAGCCTGTTAGGATCTACACAGTAAATTGCAGCAGAGTGAGGCAAGTTGATTTGAGGCAACATAGGTGAAGTGAGGGCTGGAGCCCCTCTGCTGTGGAGACAGACTGAGAGAGTTGGGGTTGTTCAGCCTGGAGAAGAGAAGGCTCTGGGGAGACCTTCCAGCAGCCTCCAGTCCCTAAAAGGCTGACAAGAAAGGCCAAGAGGGACTTTGTGCAAGGGCCTGGAGGGACAGGACAAGGGGGGATGGCTCCAAAGTGACAGGGAGGAGACTGAGATCAGCTCTTGGGAAGAAGTTCTTCCAAGCTGTGAGGGTGGTGAGGCTCTGGCACAGGTTGCCAGAGAGGCTGTGACTGCCCCATCCCTGTCAGTGTTCAACGGCAGGTTGGATGGGGCCTGGAGCAGCCTGGTCTGGTGGAACCCCTTGGCAAAATGTTGGAACAAGACCAACTTTATGATCCCTTCCAACCCAAACCATTCTAGGATTTTATGAATCTTTCATGCCTCGATTAAGCTTTAGGATCTCCTTCCACTGGTTGATAGGTGATACATCTGCTCTAGCGATGCTGCATCGACCTCCCCACACCGGGATTTTTCTCATCAACCACTTGGCTCCAGCCAGTGGAGCTGATGATGCCCGTGTGGTGCACAAAATTGAGCAGAAAATCTACATCGATTCACACAAAGCCAATACGTTCTTTTTTTGGTAGCCCTAAAGAGGACATCAAACTTCTCTGCCTCCATTTAGCATTCATGAGGAGCTGCTGGCAGACTGATTTTGGGCAGCCCTCATTTCGATTTATTAGTTTTCACTCTATTTCTTTCACAATTGTATTTTTTGTTGTTGTTTAATGAATTATGCAAAACCTGTGCTCCTCCAGTGTGTGGAGTAGATAAGCAGGTGGCTATTCCAGAGGGTAGTTACAGCACTATGGCTGTACTTGACATTATCTGGAACAGCTGTAGGTGCCCTCCTGCACCCCTAAGTGTTTCTTCTTGGAGGGACTTGTCCTGTGGCTCTCCCACAGGCACCCAGCACAGGAAGAAAGGGGACTCCAGTGATGGTGCCAGTTTCTAGGTGGATCATTGACATGATGCACCAGGATAGGCTATGGGTGACCTGTTGGAGAGCAGCGCTGCACAGAGGAACTTTGGAGTGCTGGTGGGCAACAACTAAACATGAGCAGCAATGCGCCCTCATGGGCAAGAAGGCAAACGGCATCCTGGGGGCATGAAGAGAGTGTGGGCAGCAGGTGGAAGAAGGTTCTCCTCCCTCTCTGCGCTGCCCTGCTGAGGCCTCATCTGGAGTCCTGTGTCCAGTCTGGGCTTCCCAGCTCCAGAGAGACTGGGAACTGCTGGAGAGAGGCCAGTGCAGGGCTACCAAGGTGCTGAGGGGACTTGAATAGCTCTGTTACTCTCATTCTGGGATTCTAGGATTCTGTCAGTTCATCAGTGGAGAGCCAGGAAGCTGTGTGGGTCTAATGCCCAACATAGAATCATAGATTTTTTTTGTTTGGAAAAGCCCTTTAAGCTCAAGTCCAATCCCTCCCCTCACCCTGCCAAGCCCACCACTAATCCATGTCCCTCAGCACCTCAGCTACACGGCTTTGCAATAACTCCAGGGATGGGGAGTCCACCAGCTCCCTGGGCAGCCTGGGACAGGGGCTGACAACCTTCTTGGAGAAAAAGTTCTTCCTCAGCTCCAATCTAAACTTCACTTGGTGCAACTTGAGGCTGTGTCCTCTGTTGTCCTGTCATTCCTTACTGAGGAGAAGAGACTCCCATCTCACTACAGCCTCCTGTCAGGGAGTTGCGGAGAGTGACGATGTCTCCCCTCAGGCTGCTCTTGTCCAGGCTGAACACCCCCAGGGCCCTCAGCCCCTCCCCAGCACACTTGTGCTCCAGCCCCTTCCCCAGCTCCACTGCCCAGCTCTGGAAACGCTGCGGCCCCTCAGTGTCTTTCTTGTAGTGATGACTCACTAGTGACCATCTGATTTGGAAGAAGATGGAAAATATTACAGGTGGTAGATATGCTAAGCCACTGTCCCATGCAAGAGCATGCAGCATCTCTATCAACATGCCCCTTGGTTAATGCGGAGTTAGTATTTATGGTGTGCTTATTTGTTTCTTAGCTGGCACCCACTGTGGCTTTGCAGGAGTGTTTTGCAAAGCGCTTGGAGGTCCATCTGTCTGTAAAAACAAGCTGAAAGGCTGAGTGGTGCTGCTGCTGCCAGGGAAGGAGAGACAGGTGGATGTGCTCTTAGATACCTTATGAACTCATTCCCTGGGCTTCTTCAACACATTAGGATATAAGGCTGCCTAATTACACTGGATAAATGCACAGTTTGTGGTTTTCACCCTGTGAGCTAATCACAGCAATTGTCTGAAACAGAGTGGACGTGGCAAGGTTGCCTGTTGGTGCAGTACACGTTAGCAGCAGTCCTCACACCACCTCTGCCACAGGAGCCCTCTGCAATGGTGACAGTCATGTAAATAAAGAGCAGCCATTAAGTGCATCCCCTTACAGATGCCAGACCCTCCTGGCATGGGCTGGCTCTGAGAAGACAAATATATCACAGAATCCCAGCATGGTGGGGATTAGAAAGGTCCTGCAGAGCTCATCCAGCCCACGCCCCTGCTCAAGCAGCTTCCCCTCCATCAGGGGGCACAGGAATGTGTCCAGGCAGGTTTGAAAACCTCCTGAGAAGAAGCCTCCACACACTCCCTGAGCAGCCTGGGCCAGGGCTTCCTCACCTCAACACCAAACAAGTTTCTTCTCATGCACCAGTGGTACTTGCTGGGTTCCAGCTTGTGCCTGTTACTCCTTGTCCTGGCACTGGCCACCACACAACAAAGCATCACCTCATCCTCCTGACATCTACCCGTTTGGTACTTATAAGTGTTGAAGGGGTCCCCTCAAGCCTTCTCTTCTCCAAGCTGAACAGCCTCAGGTCCTGCAGCCTTTCCTCCTCACACAGATGTTCCAGTCCCCTCAGCATCTTGGTAGCCCAGCACTGGCCTCTCTCCAGCAGTTCCCTGAATCTCTGGAACTGGAGAGCCCAGGACTGAGTCACCTTCATGCTTGCCACATCTGGAGAATGCTTTAGGGCTGGGGCTCCCTCCCAGTCCCTGGTGCTGGGTTGTGTTGGTTTGGTGGAAAGCAGCAGGGTTAGTCAGGCATGAGACTTGCTGCAGCCCCTGCACTGAATTCCTCCTTGCCATGGTTTGTGTTTACAT
Organism: Urocolius indicus; assembly: GCA_013401255.1. Taxonomy (NCBI): domain Eukaryota; kingdom Metazoa; phylum Chordata; class Aves; order Coliiformes; family Coliidae; genus Urocolius; species Urocolius indicus. Next base: position 10,891 of record WBNH01011081.1, read on the forward strand.
CCCATTACCTGCCTTGTGGTATTTCCCTTCAGCCCAAGCAGTCTGAATTAATGAGACCAAGTAATCCCTTAGTGCCTATTATAAATTAACTGAGAAAGCTTCATCTCTAAAGCATTTGCCCTTTGCCATCACTTGCATGAAGGTCAGCAGGACATGGAGGGAAAGAACAACATACCTGCAAAGAGCTGAGGCTGTGTGAATACGGAACAGCTCCTGGGTGACCTCAGGAATGAGATCTAAAAAGCCAAGAGTTTAGGTAGCATGTTCACTTGGTAGGAGAACACAGGACAAAGGCTGGGGAGCTGGATCCCATAAATTCAGAGCAGAAATGCGATGCATGTGTGTATCATTGAAGGTAATCAGCTGTGGAAGCCATTTATCTGAAAGGGTAATTAAATGTTATTGTTTGAATGATGAGATGTCTTTTTTTGTTTTTTTTTTTTCTTTTTCCCTGATAAAAATGTGTTCTGCTTGAGCTACAAGGTATATATGAGTTGGATTTAGGAACCTGTGAGTAAAACAAGAAAATCTGTGGATGGGGTTGTTTAAGAGGTCAGTCTGAGTGGCTGTAATCATCCTTTCCAGGCTTAAAAGATAGTAATAGCAAAAAAGATCTACCTTAGAGGGAAAAGTGTATTACCCAGTCAGTCTCCTTCAGCTGAGTTTGTTTTTGTTCTGCTGAGGCTGAGGTGGCTGTAACTTAGAGAGACAAAGCACAGAGACGTTTTCCTTTTGCAGTCACGCTGACTTGCCACCGTCAGGCCTCCACCCACAAGGTGCTAGATGTGGTCTGGGTGCTGCAGATCCACCACCTGCCTCTCCAAAATACTTAAAAATCACAGAGCAGGCAGAGGAGCTGTGAGCAGCCTCAGAGGAAACAGTGCCCAGAGGTCCACTTGTGCCTGAGACAGTGTGTGTGTAAAATGAAGGGGAGGGAAATAGAATCCCAGAATGGTTTGGGTTGGAAGGGACCTCAAAGACCGTCTCATTCCAATCCCCTGCCATGGGCAGGGACACCTTCCACCAGACCAGGCTGCTCCAAGCCCCATCCAAACTGTCCTTGAATACTGACAGTGATGGGGCAGCCACCGCGTCTCTGGGAAACCTGTTAGTGGTATGTTAGTGGGTTGGGAGTGGAGGACAGGAGAAATTTTGTCACCTTCCAGTTCTGGGTGTCTTCCTTTAATCTGAGGCCTGTAGTCATGGCTGGATAATAAGTCTGTCCAGAGAGGACAGGAAGAGCATGACCCTCTGTCAAAGACAGGCCATGGCTCAGTTTGTACTAGGATGTGCCAGTTTCTCTAGTGACGGAGAGCCAAGGCAATGGGTGTTGATTTAGGCAGGCAACCTCTAAACATCTGTGTCAAGGTGGAGGAATCCCAGTCCAGATTTTTAAGGCCCAAACCAAGAGCATCTGCAGCCTGTCTTAAACGATTTAACGAAATCCAGGGGATCTACAACAGAATTGAGAGCTGAGACCCTTTCCAAAGCCCAGCCCCAAGAAACCAAGGACTACACCACAAAGGGATGATTTCTGCTGGCAGAAAATGGTACCCTGGATTACATTCCCCAGGATTTTAGATCAAACTCCAAGTGCTTTAACAAATTGCATTAGCGCCTCTAGAAAGGTGGGTCTCTCTGGAACTGAAAGGTACAGGCACATGTGCAAGGAGACCTCTCAGGAGGACATGGCATGTCACAGAGCACAGCAGATGGGAGTGGGCTCCTCCATGCTACGGAGGCCCCTGAGGTTTGCTGCAGCAGCCACGGATGAGCTGCGGCATGAAAATTGCCCAACGAGCTTCTTGGTGTGGGAAGCTGTCAGCAAAGCTGTTCAGGGGAGATCCTGTGAGGTTTTCTAGGCCACTGCGTTTTCCAGATGACCTTATTTGTTATTTTGCCGTATTCATTTTGTCATATTCAAGTCAGGGTTGGGGCAGACACAGCCTCTCTGGGAAACCTATGCCAGGGCCTCACCACCCTCACAGCTTGGAAGAACTTCTTCCTAAAATATCTAGTCTACATCTGCCCTTTATGTGTCAGATGTATGTGAGCAGAAAAGAGCTTGTGCCTAGACCGTGGTTTATTCTTCTATGGTGATAGTGAAGAGGATTGAGTTTGTCTTGTACAGACCAAGGCTTGGACAGATGGATCAAACCTGAGGCTCTGTTGAGGTGATGAGGATGGATAGACACAAGGTATCAGGAGGGAATTGAAGGTCCTGTTGGTATTTAAAGGGGACTTATAGGATAGATGAGGACAGGCTTATTTAGCAGGGCCTGCTGCGACAGGACCTAGGGTGATGGTTTTAAACTAAAAGAGAGGAGATTCAGACTAGACAGAAGGAAGATATTTATTACTCTGGGAGTGGTGAGGCCCTAACACAGGCTGCCCAGAGAGGCTGTGTCTGCCCCATCCCTGTCAGTGTTCAAGGGCTACCTGGATGGGGCTTAGAACAACCTGATTTGGTGGAAGGTATCCGTTCCTGTGCAGGGAGATGGACCAGATGAGCTTTGAAGATTCCTTCCAACCCAAAACATACTATAGTCCAGGCAGAAATTGTGTCCACTGCGTTTGGGCTTTCTGTCTCCCTCTCAGAAGGAACCAGAAGTCCTGATCTTGACAGAGCAACCTATCCCATAATAAACTACCACTGGCGTTAGAAGTGGTAGTTAGAAGTTTCTCTTGAGAAGGTCTAAGTTCTGGTCTCTTTGTCCACTTTTGGGCAGACGCTGGGAGTGTCACCTCCCACTTGTGAGGCAAGGTGGAGAAACCTCTGCCCAGCTGAAACTGTAGATAATAGATGGGACCAGTTTGGTGGGAAGTTGATGGGTTTGGGACACGGTGTACTCTGTCAGCTTCACCAGCATCTTGGAGGGCTGTGGTGGAGAGCAGAAGCTGAGTGCAGGAGCACAGGCTGATGAATCTCCATCAGTGTGTGTTGAGGAGCCCTGAATAGTCAGCACAGGGAAAACTTCTCTGGCCAGAGAGGCATGGGGATGGCTGGAGGGAACAGGCAGCTTGTAATTAATCTTGGGGTCGTTGGTTGCACTTATCAGCCTAGAAAGTACCAGCTAATAAAACATTGAAGCAATGGGAAGGAGCGAGCAGAGAGCAGCAGATGTGCTGTAAGGGAAAGGGCTGTGATGAAGAGCCAAGAGTAAATACAGCTGCAGGATGAGGAGTGAGGCTGGACCCTAAGCAAAATGTTATCGCTGTTGTGAAGCCATTTCCAGTTTATATTTCAGGATTTTTTATTTATTTCATTTGCTTCCTTGACTCACAGCAGAAAATGTAAAAGGGGGAAAAAATAGTTTAAAAAAATGAATGTTAGCATGTTTCTGAAGAGTCACTAATTTCTTCCTGTGAAGTTGCTTGATCAGCACTTTGAAGACTTTGAAAGCAGTTCTGTGCTTCTGTAAGTGACGTGGGGCTCAATCCCACTGCCTCTGCAGTGAGAGCAGCTTGGCAAAGGGATATGCTTGACTTTGGGAGGCCACCAGAGACCCATTGCTCAGGAAAAGAAAGGCAGCTCAGGTGGTTTAGCCTGACAGATCAACTTCTTGTCTGAGGAAGCAAAAAAACCCCACAAATTAATGTGATTTATATATACTTATGTAATTTGGTGTGTTTGTATACACCTATAGATGTGTAAAATATAATAAATATAGATTATATATTATCTACAAATAAATATCATTATATA
>WBNH01011081.1:14636-49266 GCA_013401255.1 Urocolius indicus
GAAGTGAGAGGTCTGGCACGGGGCAGAGAGAGAGGAGATGCTTATGCCAGCAGATATAAGGGCATAACATAAACAATAAAGGGGAGACTGAGCATCATCCACACCGTGTGTGCAGTGATCCTTTCCCTCGACTGTTGGAGAGCTGGGAGATCAGTCTGAACCACCACGTAGTGTTGCCTGCAGCGGCAACACTCATGGTTACATGAGTAGTTAGGCTAGTTAGCCTTTTCCTATGGTCATCTCAATTCCATCCCCATCACCTACGCACCAGCAACCTGAAACAAGCCTGACATCCCCCTCCTGCCCTTTCTCCACAGACCTTCCGCTGGCCAGTGGCAAGCAACATTGATGGGAATGAGATCCTGGAGATTCAAGTGTTCAACTACAGCAAAGTCTTCACCAACAGGTGAGAGTATGGTCTGTCCTTCTCTCCCATAGCCCAGGTCTGCTGTGCTAGGAGGAGCATCCTGCATGAGCTGGAGCCACATCCTTGTTTGTTTCGGAGAGTCAAGAGTGAAGAGGATGTTGGTGATTGATGACTCCTGGAGAGGGCACTGAAGCTCAGATGAGATGTGTACAGCTCAGTGAGTCAGGTTGCTGACCACCAGCCACTGTAGGAGCACCTCTGCTGTGGAGACAGTCTGAGAGAGTTGGAGGTGTTCAGCCTGGAGAAGAGAAGGCTCCGGGGAGGCCTTCCAGCAGCCTCCAGTCCCTAAAGGGTCTGACAAGAAGGGCTGAGAGGGAATTTGTGCAAGGGCCTGGAGGGACAGGACAAGGGGGGATGGCTCCAAAGTGACAGAGGGGCGACTGAGATGAGCTCTTGGGAAGAAGTTCTTCCAAGCTGTGAGGGTGGTGAGGCCCTGGCACAGGTTTCCCAGAGAGGCTGTGGCTGCCCCATCCCTGACAGTGTTCAAGGGCAGGTTGGATGGGATTTGGAGCAGCCTGGTCTGGTGCAACGTGTCCTTGCCTGTTACAAAGAAGCTGGAACAAGATGAGTTTTAAGGTCCCTTCCCTCCCAAACCATTCTGGAATTTGATGAACTAGGTGGTGATCAGCACATCTATGCAATGTTTTTCCCAAGATGCTGCCATTTGGCTCAGTTCAATTTGCAGGTGTTTAAAAGAAAGACAAGTTTTTTAGTTAATTATCCACAAGGATGTTGAGACCTAATGTAATTCCCCAGCTTTTGCAAAGTCTGCAGGTGTTTATTTCATTCTTATTCCTGTAATTATTTTTGCCATAGATGCCACAGTGGTTGTCATGCCTTATGTATTATGTGCAATGTTTTGTGCATTTTTAAAGGTTTCTTGGTTTTGCTCCCATGTTAATAATGAACACAAATGAAGGAAAGTTTGTCCTTTCTGTCAGCCTTAGTTCATTTCCTACATTTGTCCTTCCTCTCACTGCAAAAATGTGGGAGCATTTCACAAAAATGAGTGGCATCTGTGGGTTGTCCTACGGAACATTGACATTGACATTCAAGAGGGGAAAAAGGAAAAAAGAGCCAAGGAAGGGCTCTTGCTTGTGGTTAGATGTTACATGATCATTTTTGCCCTGAAATCCAGAGTCTTCCCCAGCTGGAGCTCAACAGGGTCTCCTGAACATCTCCCATGCACATGTTCACACAAAAAAAACTGGCTCCAGAGCAAGAGCATACTCTTCATGTTGCATCCATGACAGCAGTGGTTTTCTCTGACTGTGTGCTCCTTCAATGCCTTCCTTTACTTTCTACTCCCCTGCTGTGAGCAAGCAGCATGGATACTGCCATGCCTTTGTCCTGAAGGGACAGAGGATGCTTCCATCCATGACAGCTTGAAGTTTCATATCTTCAGCAGACAGGAGTGAAAACATGCCAAGTGAATCAGATGTTTTTGCCCTAACAAACCACACTTCAGCATGTACCAAATTTACCCCCTGGGCAGCAACTCTGTGTGCTCTGCACGCAAAGAAGCAATCCCTTCTCTCCATGTCTTAAAACCTGAAAAAAAAAGTACACTTGAAAGATGGAATAAAAAGCAAGAAGTCTGGAAATAAAAACCCCACCACCGTTCCTCCACAGAACTGGGAATTGGAAAGGCCTGAGCATACCTGCAGGTTGCACTGATTAGAGTCTGAGAAAGCAGTCACTCTGGTAATTCCTTCCATTTTCAAGGTGACCAAAGTCTCTTAGAAATTTCCAAATACCCAACACAAAATATTTGGCCAAATGGCATAAAGTACCTTGTTTATGTTTTTGTTGTAGTTTCAGTTTCCATTGATGCACTACAATGAGGTTGGCTGTATCAGCCAGCAAAGAGCCACTTCTGCTTCCAAGATGACATATTTTGTCATTTTCATCACTTTGGACATTTTCCTCAGTTTCACTCTGACTCGTGAGGGCTTGGGTTGTCTCAGAGATGCACACGCTGATCAGCCTTAGCTTTGAGTAGCAGTTGCTGATGGTGGAGGGGAGCAGGCTGCAGCCGTATCCCAGACTGCCCAGGATGAAGTCTGTGTCACTTTATCTTCCACTGCCATCTCAGCTAGCTCAACTGATGCTTGAGTGCTGCACCTTCACCTTCATAATTAATTAAGGAACTTTATTCTGTGGTGAATCTGGTTCCAATGCCCCATGAGAATTGACTTCTTACACCAATTTCATCTCCCCTTGGTACAAAGAAGTCCCCAGATCCTGTGGTCCTTGTCCCAAGGAGCTGGACTCCCCCATCTTGGTGTCTAGCGCACATGAAACCAGCAGCATCTCTGACCACTGCTCACCAGGTATTTTCTGACCTCAGAAATTCTTGCACATTTGTAGTCAAAACACCTCTCCATCTTGTTTCTGAGAAGGCTGTCCTTGGCACTTCTCATTGCGCAGTGGGTTTTTTTTACCATCCCAGTTCATCTTTTTAGCCCTTTACCCACTAATGTTCAACTTTCAACATCCTCTCAAAGTACAGGCACAGGCTGGATGCATCCACTTTGCAGTCTGAGGATGAAACACATCTCTCTGTTCTCCCATCCCTCCTCAGTTAATGCAGTTTTGGATTGATTGATTGATTGTTTACTCACCACACTGAGTTGCTGCTGCCTCACACTCTCCAGAACTGTTGCATTCATAGAAATCAGGTCCATTTTCCCCCAGCCTGAGGTACAGATGCTGCTTCTTGGCAGTGTTTTGGGGACAGGAGTGCCCTTTTCGTTTGGTTCAGGCAAACCCTAAGGTCCACGCTGCTCTGCACGGCTGCTTCCACTTTCTCCAGGTTGACTCTGCTCTGTCAGTCTCACGTTATTTGATAGTTTGATTGTGAGTTATTTTCACATCCCAGTCACTGATGTGGTAATCAAATTCCATGGCAGCACTGTCATTCAAAGATGCTTCTCAGCTGATGCTCATTTTTAGAGTTTCTCCATTAATCCTCTTCAGACTAGAGAGGAGATTGAGGGAGGTTCTCATTAACATAAATATTTAAAAGTTGCAAGCCAAGAGGATGGGGCAGGAGTTTGGGCTAGATGAGCTCTGCAGGGACCTTTCTACTCTTACCATTCTGTGATTCAGAATCTGTTCCTTTCATGCAGTAGCCAAACAAAATGACTCCAAAGCAGCAGACCAAGCTTATTTGGACAGACTCTTATCTCCTCATAAATCTACCTCAAATGTCATTGATTACACTCCAGTTTTTAATTGCTTATTCATTGAATCCTGTATGAGCTTTCCTCTTCTTTTCCCAGGATGGCTGCCAGGCTCTCTTCCTTCTCTCTGTAGGAACTCTTTGCAGTGCTGGGATTTCTCTATTATTCCAACTTCATTAAAAATTTATATTAGTGGATCAGAGGCTGCTGGTTCTTTTGTGGTGATTACTTACACACTACCTTTTGCCTGCAGCAGCCAATGAAAATATTTATCCAGCATGTTCACCTGCTTTGCATCGTTACAGGCTGGAACAGGAGCTGCTGCTCCTGTTTCTGGAGAGCCTTGAAATCGTCAAATCATCAAATCCTAGAGTGGTTTGGTGGGAAGAGATGTTTAAACATCATCTGGTTCCAACCCCCCCCCCCAACCCCCCCCCAGTATGTTCAGGGACACCTTCCACCAGACCAGGCTGTTCCAAGCCCCATCCAACCTGCCATTGAACACTGACAGGGATGGGGTAGCCACAGCCTCTCTGGGCAACCTGTGCCAGGGCCTCACCACCCTCACCATAATCAGTTTCTTCCTTATCACTAGCCTGAATCTCCCCTCTTTCAGGTTAAAACCATCACTCCTTGTCTCATTTCTACAGGCTCTGCTAAAAAGCCTGTCCCCATTTTTCTTCTAAGCCCTTTTTAAGTATCAAAATCCAGAGCTCAAACTCCCCAGCATCTGGACCCCAATTAGAGTCTCCTCTCGACCTGCTGGACCAGTCCTGCTTCAGACTGACATCAGGTCAGCTGCCCAGTGCAGAAGCAGAATATCCAGCACTGCAGAAGTTTGCCAGAGTTAATTACCTGTTCTGTCTTGCTAAATTAAAAAGCCTCTCAGGTTAGAAACAGTTTTCTCATGCTAGCAGTTTCAGACAGTGGTAAAATGAACTCTAGGGCATGTCTGTGGCACTGTGTGTTCAGCCTGTCCCTCAGCAATTACGAGTCCCAGCAAAATGTGCTCTTCTTGCTGCCTGACTTTGCTTTGGGTCACTGGAGCAGCTCATCCCTTCAGCCTAGGCCAGGAAAGAACCAGGATCAGGAAGCCCCTTCCACAGACAGCACACATGACATCTCCCCTGTCTTTGCCCTCAATGACAAAAGGGGCTTATCATAGAATCATAGAATCATTTCAGTTGGAAAAGTCCTTTAATGTCCTCAAGTCCACCCCCTCCCCTCACAGTGCCAAGCTCACTACTAACCCATGTCCCTCAGCACCTCAGCTACACGGCTTTGCAATAGCTCCAGGGATGGGGAATCCACCAGCTCCCTGGGCAGCCTGGGNTCCACTTTGCAGTCTGAGGATGAAACACATCTCTCTGTTCTCCCATCCCTCCTCAGTTAATGCAGTTTTGGATTGATTGATTGATTGTTTACTCACCACACTGAGTTGCTGCTGCCTCACACTCTCCAGAACTGTTGCATTCATAGAAATCAGGTCCATTTTCCCCCAGCCTGAGGTACAGATGCTGCTTCTTGGCAGTGTTTTGGGGACAGGAGTGCCCTTTTCGTTTGGTTCAGGCAAACCCTAAGGTCCACGCTGCTCTGCACGGCTGCTTCCACTTTCTCCAGGTTGACTCTGCTCTGTCAGTCTCACGTTATTTGATAGTTGGATTGTGAGTTATTTTCACATCCCAGTCACTGATGTGGTAATCAAATTCCATGGCAGCACTGTCATTCAAAGATGCTTCTCAGCTGATGCTCATTTTTAGAGTTTCTCCATTAATCCTCTTCAGACTAGAGAGGAGATTGAGGGAGGGTCTCATTAACATAAGTATTTAAAAGGTGCAAGCCAAGAGGATGGGGCAGGAGTTTGGGCTAGATGAGCTCTGCAGGGACCTTTCTACTCTTACCATTCTGTGATTCAGAATCTGTTCCTTTCATGCAGTAGCCAAACAAAATGACTCCAAAGCAGCAGACCAAGCTTATTTGGACAGACTCTTATCTCCTCATAAATCTACCTCAAATGTCATTGATTACACTCCAGTTTTTAATTGCTTATTCATTGAATCCTGTATGAGCTTTCCTCTTCTTTTCCCAGGATGGCTGCCAGGCTCTCTTCCTTCTCTCTGTAGGAACTCTTTGCAGTGCTGGGATTTCTCTATTATTCCAACTTCATTAAAAATTGATATTAGTGGATCAGAGGCTGCTGGTTCTTTTGTGGTGATTACTTACACACTACCTTTTGCCTGCAGCAGCCAATGAAAATATTTATCCAGCATGTTCACCTGCTTTGCATCGTTACAGGCTGGAACAGGAGCTGCTGCTCCTGTTTCTGGAGAGCCTTGAAATCGTCAAATCATCAAATCCTAGAGTGGTTTGGTGGGAAGAGATGTTTAAACATCATCTGGCCCCACCCCCCCCCCCCAACCCCCCCCCAGTATGTTCAGGGACACCTTCCACCAGACCAGGCTGTTCCAAGCCCCATCCAACCTGCCATTGAACACTGACAGGGATGGGGTAGCCACAGCCTCTCTGGGCAACCTGTGCCAGGGCCTCACCACCCTCACCATAATCAGTTTCTTCCTTATCACTAGCCTGAATCTCCCCTCTTTCAGGTTAAAACCATCACTCCTTGTCTCATTTCTACAGGCTCTGCTAAAAAGCCTGTCCCCATTTTTCTTCTAAGCCCTTTTTAAGTATCAAAATCCAGAGCTCAAACTCCCCAGCATCTGGACCCCAATTAGAGTCTCCTCTCGACCTGCTGGACCAGTCCTGCTTCAGACTGACATCAGGTCAGCTGCCCAGTGCAGAAGCAGAATATCCAGCACTGCAGAAGTTTGCCAGAGTTAATTACCTGTTCTGTCTTGCTAAATTAAAAAGCCTCTCAGGTTAGAAACAGTTTTCTCATGCTAGCAGTTTCAGACAGTGGTAAAATGAACTCTAGGGCATGTCTGTGGCACTGTGTGTTCAGCCTGTCCCTCAGCAATTACGAGTCCCAGCAAAATGTGCTCTTCTTGCTGCCTGACTTTGCTTTGGGTCACTGGAGCAGCTCATCCCTTCAGCCTAGGCCAGGAAAGAACCAGGATCAGGAAGCCCCTTCCACAGACAGCACACATGACATCTCCCCTGTCTTTGCCCTCAATGACAAAAGGGGCTTATCATAGAATCATAGAATCATTTCAGTTGGAAAAGTCCTTTAATGTCCTCGAGTCCACCCCCTCCCCTCACAGTGCCAAGCTCACTACTAACCCATGTCCCTCAGCACCTCAGCTACACGGCTTTGCAATAGCTCCAGGGATGGGGAATCCACCAGCTCCCTGGGCAGCCTGGGAGAGAGGCTGACAACCCGCTCAGGGAAAAAGTTTTTCCTTATTTCCAACTTAAACCTCCTCAGGTGCAACTTGAGGCTATTTCTTCTTGTCCTATCATTCATTACTGAGGAGGAGAGACCAACCCCCACCTCGCTACAACCTTCTTTTGAGTAGTTGTAGAAGCTTCCTCTCCAGCCAGCCCTGGGTTTGTCTCAGCCGTCCTAGGGCACCTGCATGCAACTAGTACTGGTCTTTAGGTGATGGAGCTGAACCATGAGCAGCTGGAGAGGGGTCTGGGAGAGCCAGGAGCAGCAAAGCACACCCTACTTTGGGACAGTGTGCTTTGGACACAGGGAATTGAGAACTGGATGTGACTGAAGAATGAGTTGGAAAGGCTGAAGTTTCCAGAAGCAGAAGACACTAAGGAGCCCAAAGGAGGCACTGGCAGGAGAGTCTTAGTCCAAGCCTATGAGCTACCTACTGATGGAGGAAGGAACATGTTTCAGATCTGAGCATCAGTGGCAGAATGAACCTGCAGAACAGACTACTCCAAGCTACAAATATAGATGTGTTATTATAGAATCATAGAATAGTGGAGGTTGAAAGGGACTTTTAGAGATCATCTATTCCAACCCACCTGCAGAAGCAGGTTCACCTAGATCACATCGCATAGGAACATGTCCAGGCAGGTCTTGAAGACCTCCAAGGAAGGAGACTCCACACCCTCCCTGGGCAGCCTGTGCTAGGGCTCCATCACCTGAACAGTGAAATAGTTTCTTCTTATATTTAAGTGGAACTTTTTGTGTTCCAGCTTCATCCCATTACCCCTTGTCCTGTTGCCAGATACTATAGAAAAAAGGGATGCCCCAACCTCCTGACACCCACCCTTTAGATATTTGTAATTGTTAATAAGATTATCCAAGAATTTCTCTTCAAATTCACAGCATTGCTTCTGCTGGCTAAGAAATGTCTACACCAGGATATTAATGTCAAAGCACAGCCAATGAACCTTCCCCCATCCCACCACCACCTACTGATGCTGAGCATCTCCTTTAAGGAAATGCAGGGAATCTACAGTAAAAAAACAAACCTAAATTAAACCCCAGGGTCACAAGGCCGTGCTGTAACTACACCCCATTCTTCTGGCACAGAAATGAGTTGGAGGAGGACAAAGAGATGTAAATCTTGGAGAGGAGGGAGAGGAGTGGGGAGAAGCAGAGCCCTGGCACCAGTGTTTGGAAAGGTGAGCCGTGATCTTTGTGAATAATTCACATGTAGCTGATTAGTGCTATTTATCAAAGCCCCAGATAAAGGCATGACACCTGATGCAGTCCCACCCTGAATAATGGAGGGGGCCAGTGCTGAGATGTGGCTGTGTGGCTCATTGAGTTGCTTTTGTTTCTTGCCTCAGTGGCCATCAGCATGCAGCTAATTAGGTGGTAAGATAATCCTTTCCTGGCCCTGGCTAGGTGCCTCAGCCTCCTCTACAGCAGTTGGTTGCACGCTGGCTCCTCAGAGGGGCTGTAGACTCAGTTCTGGTATAGTGGCTCTCCCCAGGAGCCATTCCCCAGGGTGCTGCGTGTCTCAGTGCCAAAGAAAAGAGTGGAACATGAAGGTAGTTCATGAGGACAGCTCAAATGGGCTACAGAGGTGGTGCCACCAGCCCAGAAGCCTCTCTCCAGCATACAGGACCAGGTCATGCAAGGTATCACCAAGCTGGAAAACCTTCCCCTCAAGCCAAGAACAACCCAAATCACCCCAGAAATGCCCTCTGCCAGTGTGAGTGGTGGTTGATTTACCACTGTCAATGCAGGCTGAAAGTGCTTTACATAGGGATTGCTGGTCATTGATTCTACACTCTCATCCTGCAGATGTGAGATGTTTCATCTGATGCCACATACCTCGTCATAAAAGCAGGGGATGTAGCCAAATAACCACTGTATGGTGGGATGACCTAGGTAGAAATACTGAGCTCCTACTGGAACTCAATTCAACTCTGTCCTTTCTCTTCCAGTCCATTGGGGTGACCTATGAGATGAGTGAAAATTCATAGCATGTGGTCCCACAGTGAAGGGCCCTGGGAGAAGGCATGAGCAGGGGACAGATGGATGATGTGAGGCCTCAGGCTGCAGGATCTGGGGCTGTTTAGCCTGGTGGAAAGAAGGCTGAAGGGGAACCTCATCAACACTTATAAGTACCTAAGGAGTGGATGTCAGGGGAATGGGGAGACAGTTTTTTTCTGTGGTGTCCAGTGCCAGGACAAGGGGTAACAGGCACAAGCTGGAACCCAGCAAGTGGCACTGGCACAAGAGGAGAAATTTGTTTGGTGTTGAGGTGAGGGAACCTTGGCCCAGGCTGCCCAGGCAGGGTGTGGAGGCTCCTTCTTGGGAGGTGTCCAAATGCGCCTGGACACGTTCCTGTGCCTCCTGATGGAGGGGAACCTGCTTGAGCAGGGGCTTGGGCTGGATGAGCTCTGCAGGGCCCTGCCAACCCCTATCATACTGTGATTTTATGAACAACCACATCCCTTAAGGATGAAGAAGGCTGCACAGAAACTAAGAGCTGCTGCTTTACGGTGGTTTCTTTTCCTCTGTGTCACTGTTTTTCTCTCTGGGGCAAGAATCGGTAACTGGATCTGGCCAAAGGCCAAAAGCCACTTTACAAACCTTTCGTTTCCCCGCCGGCCTAATGGATGATGCAAGGATAGGGATACAGATAACATCCCCCCACAGAAAACCAATACCCACGGGGAAGAGGCTCTCCTTACCTGACAGGGAGACAAAGAGACTAATACCAAACAGTTTTAATACAGCACCCTGCTGTCTGGGATAAAAACAGAGCTTTGTTTTGTCTTTTGTACTCTGGCTTCTCCTGCAATGAAGCCCTTTGCAGAATTCAAGTCCTTTGTAAGGAACTGCCTCCCCCTAGCAGAAACCAGGGTGCTCAGCATTTCATCTGCACAAAATAATCCGCTGCAGAATCACTGTAAGAAGACTAGAAGGGAAAAAAAAATAATTAGCTCTGGTGTAGCAGGTTTCCCCTCTTGTCTGAGTGCCCTTTCTGTGCAGACTCAGACTCCAGGCAGGCAAGGAGTTGCAAGATCTGCACACCAGAAGAAACTATGCTTTCCTTGAGACCACGCTTGCAAACCTTTCTGCTATACAGCTTGCTGAAACATGGCAGAGGTTTGAGCTGCAGCCCTTGGAGCATCACAAGCCATGGAGGAGATTCAGTCCTCCTCAGTTTCTTCCCTGTCAGTGTGGAAGATCTCAGCAATACCCTGAGGTTGTATCCAGGGGTCTGTGTCTGGCTCACCAGACCACTGGATGAATTATGTCTCTGGTGCACGTATCAACAGGTTATTTTTGTCTAGGGAAATGCTAAAAGAAAGAAAACAATTAAATGTCTTCAAATGAAACTGAATGTGCTTGTAGCACAGGCAAAATGTTTACAGAAGAACACAGGTTTGGTTTGCTTTTGCCGTGATCCAAACCAATTTTTTTTAGAGTCCTTTTTTTCATTATAACAGTAAACAAACAAAAAAAACATGTAGGAGGATCTTGCAGGATTTTGGGGGCCACTTGCACAATTTAGGCTTTACTTTTGAGGGTTTTTTGTGTGTGCTTTGTATCCCCAAATTTTATTACAAGAAGTCCAGACCATGCAGATCACTTGGAGACAATTTTATACCTGTCTTAGTAGTAGGGAGCAATCCAGTATCCTTGATGATCCAAATATCACTAAACCAAGTTTTTCTACTAATCCCTTCAGCACTGGAAATATAGAAAGTTCTTTCCAGTGCTGTTACAGGTTGTATTTGCAACAAGCTGTTGGTTGTCCCAGTCCTTTAGTTTTGTGTTATTAACTGTGCAGGAGCAAAAAAAAAACCAAAAAAAAACCCACCAAAATCCCATTATATTCCCATTATATGAGAAACTGTAAATTCCATTAATCCAATTGAAAAGAGTACATAATGAATAGCCACAACTGGGGAGGAAGCAATTGTGCATCATCTGTTTCAGCAGAAAAAATTGAAAGACATAAAAATGAACATAAGGGAAGCAAGCTCAGGATGAAGTCAAGAGGGGTGAGGCCAGCAGGTAGAGAGAGCTTCTCCTCCCCCTCTCCTCTGCCCTGGTGAGGCCTCATCACTCCAGATGAGGCTCAAGAGAGACAGGGAACTGCTGGAGAGAGGCCAGGGCAGGGCTACTGAGATGCTGAGGGGGCTGGAACATTTGAGTGAGGACGGAAAGGCTGTGGGACCTGGGGCTGTTCAGCCTGGAGAAGAGAAGGCTGAGGGGAGACCTCATTAATATTTACAAATATCTAAATGGTGGATGTCAGGAGGTTGGAGCATCCCTTTGTTTCTGTTGTATCTAGTGATGGGACAAGGGGTAATGGGGAAAAGCTGGAAGACAAAAAGTTCCATTTAAACATAAAGAAAAACTATTTTACTGTTGAGATGAGGGAGCCCTGGCCCAGGCTGCCCAGGGAGGGTGTGGAGTCTCCTTCTTGGGAGGTTTCCAAACCTGCCTGGACACTTTGCTGAGTGACCTGATCTAGGTGGACCTGCTTTAGTAGGGGGTTGGACATACCCCTCCACAAAGTAGGGTGAGTGGCAAGTGCTTCAGAGCTTGAGATTCACAAAGCCTGGCTTAGCTTCCCCACCCTTAGGGCAAGTGTCTGTGGCACACCTACAGCTGCCCAGTCCACAGGTGAATGTATGATTGACCTGAAACCTTTCACTTGCACAAAGACCCTTGCAATGGGATGGCTGAAGTCTCATTAAGATTTTATGGCATCAGCTTCCATGGAAGGTAAAAGATAGATGGACAGAGTGTGCTTGGTTATGACCTGAGAGGACTGATGTCACCAGGGGCAGGAACCTTGAAGGGTAGAAGTTTCCATACTGCGTCAAGAGATGAGAGCTAATCAGCTGAGATGTCCATGGAGGTATCAGCTCAGCCTTTCTGCGAGTGATACCATATCACACGACTTGTCCAGTTTTGCAGGTGAGGCTAGCACGTGAAAAAAAAAAGCTGAAACACCGAGCTGCATGGAGGAGGGAAGCTACAGATCCAGAGATGAGCAGAGTCCAGACTTCCCAGGAGGAGCTACAAATCATCTTGGCTCTTTCAGAGCCAAAGTGAACAGGAGAGAAGGCAACTGGGATGACTGGCTCAAGTTGGACATGGCCAGCACACACTATTTTGCGTTACCAGGAAGACACGTTTCATGTCAGCAACAAGACGATTCGTATCACTCAGCTTTGCCTATCTGTAACCTGGGCAGAGGTTTTAAGCCCAGTAGTCAGCAGAGAAAGACCAAAACCTCCCACAAGCTTTTTCTCCCCAACTCAAATTTATCTAAGGTATCTGGGACTGATTTTACTCAGGCTTGGACAGTCCTCCCATTTGAGCACAGAGAGCTCAGGAATTAATGGTGAACTGCTAAGAGTAGTTGGGATGGACCCTTCCCCATCAGTGCATTTTAAACCCCGATGATTTTGAGCTGCATGAGAGGGTGTTCTTGTGTCTTTTGGGATTTTACTTGGTTTTGTTTAATACATGTTTTGTCATTGAGCAAAGTCAGTGTCTTTGAAGATTCCTCAGCCTTATATTTAACTTTTTAAAAAACACACAGAACGTAGGTGGGCTTCCCACAAACCCCAACAAAGATCGGATCTGATATCCCTGGGCAACTTGGGTGTCTGGAAGGGGGAAAAAACAGAAAGAGCACGTCTGTTTTCTTTACACAAAGACATCAAACCACCTGACCTGTCAGGGTTTTTTTTTACATCTAGGGTAGCTTCAGAATGATCTGTGAGCAAGATCCTGAGCTTAAAATCCTCCTCAGGGGCAACCTGGGCATTTTGCCTCCAAGCCTTCCCTGCTTTCTCAGACCTGGGTTGGTGAAAGGATCCTTCATGGGTTACAGTCATTTCCATTTAGTTTCTACATTGATGCAACTGAAAACCCGAGCTCTCTTTTGTCAAAAGTGGGATGAAAAGTTGAAAATAATGTTGGTGGTTTTTTTTCTAGCTATTGTAATATTATTTGGACTTGATGATCTCAAAGGTCTTTTCCAACCTACACCGTTCTGTGATTCTGTGATTTTCCAGCTTTGTAACTTCTCTGTCTACCAGCATGTGAGGATGCATGTCCTGGGACATGCACCAGGTGCTAAGCTGTGATCAGCTTGCCTCTGAGCAAAGTTTCTTTGCTATGAGACCTCCTTACTTCACACTCAAAACCTACAGCTGTGGCTGTCCTTTGACACTAGGATGCCTTGTAAGCAGGCATGACTGTCTGAAGGACCAGAAATGTTCAAGGGGTCAAAAAATGGGTGTGTGAAACCAGGGAGCTGTTCTGATGAGTAGCTGATTAGATTGGAGAAGCTTGGTAGGGAAGGGGCTGGAGCACAAGTGTGCTGGAGAGGGGCTGAGTGCCCTGGGGGTGTTCAGCCTGGACAAGAGGAGCCTGAGGGGAGATATCATCACTCTTTCTGACAGAGGTTGTGGCCAGGGGAGGGGGAGTCGGTCCCTGTGCCTGAGCTGCAAGTGACAGGACAAGAGAAAGCATATTGCCCCAGAGGAGGTTTAGATTGGAGCTGAGGAAAAACTTTTTCCCTGAGAGGGCTGTCAGCCCCTGTCCCAGGCTGCCCAGGGAGGTGCTGGGGTCCCCATCCCTAGAGCTATTGCAAAGCCGTGTAGCTGAAGTGCTGACGGACATGGGTTAGTGGTGGGCTTGGAAGCATGAGGAGAGGGGTTGGACTCGAGGATCCTAAAGGCCTTTTCCAACCAAAACAATCCAATGATTTTAGGATTCATTGGGATATCTGGGGGTAGAAGTAATGACTTTCTGGGAGCTCAGACTTGAAAAGCTGAAAGTAAATGAGCTTGAAAGGGAGTTGTTGTTGGATAGTTGAGGGCCTAAGGTTTGGAAGCTGCTTGCTACTTTCTGTATGGCCCTGTGTTTGTACAAGGCTGATAAATACAAATCATTTTCTCTCATGGCCTACACAGTGAGTGCCCTGGAGCTCAAATCAAAATGAAGAGCCTTTTTTTTCACTGCCTCACCAAACTGCAGCTTCTGATGTAATCATCTGACTATTTAAGTTAAAGCTTCCTAAATCTCTTCTCTCCTAGTTACCCCCTTTGCACAGAGGCAAGTCTGAACTTACACCTCTGAATGTCTGTTAATTACTTGTGTTTTGTTATTGTTTGGATAGCCTGATGAGATGTAGGACACACCAACAGTTCCTGTGTGGCAGCCTCCAGATATTAAAAGTTGCTTCAATTAATTTTCTTTCTCAGTAAACTAATGCAAAAATTCTCATTAAATATAACTGGATTTTCTTTTTACCCTGAAAGACAAGTGGAACAGCATAATGAGTGCCAGTCAGCCTTGTCTTATTGAAAGATATCCCGTGAGGAAACTAATTTGGGATGACATTGCAGATCTGAACTGGTAAAGTGGCAATTTGGGTATACTTAGAGTGGTGTTTGACTTGGTGTCACACAATATTTTGTTTGAGAAATTTAAATTTCTGCATAAATTCAACGTGGCAGGTGCTGAAGGTGTTAGACGTGAGCAGTGCTGGGGAGTCAATGGAGCCAGGAATTTGTCACAGAGAATGCTGGAGCCCTGTGGGATGAGACCTTGTCATACAGCAGTTTGCATTTCCCTGTGTGTTTGGAGCAGTTCATAGAATCATAGGATCACGGTTAGAGCTGACAGCGCAGGCAAGGATGCCAAGCAGAGGGAAGCTGCCAGAGAGCTGCTGCAATTGAATCACAGAATCATTTTGGTTGGAAAGGACCTTTAGGATCCTTAAGTGTACCCACTCCCTTAACCCTGCCAAGCCCACCACTAACCTATGTCCCTTAGCACCTCAGCTACACGGCTTTGCAATAGTTCCAGGGCTCGGGCCTCCATCACCTCCCTGAGCAGCCTGGGACAGTGTCTAACAACCCTGTCGAGGAAAAAGTTATTCCTAATCTCCATTCTAAACCTCCCCTGGCCCAACCTGAGGCTGTTTCCTCCTTGTCCTGTCATTCTTTACTGGGGACAAGAGACTGACAACCGGTCCCACCACAGCTTCCTGTCAGGGAGTTGCAGAGAGTGATGATGTCTCCCCTCAGGCTCCTCTTGTCCAGGCTGAACACCCTCAGGGCCCTCAGCCCCTCCCCAGCAAGACTTGTGCTCCAGACCTTTCACCAAGCTCTGCTTCAGAGGACCTTGGTGCACCTTTAGGTGCAGATGACCTTGGGCCAACTCATCTGCAAGTGTGTGAGTTATTGGGAAGATGCATCTGTGTTAGGCTTGGGATAAAGCTCTCTTTCGGAGCCTTCTCAACCCACTTCCCCTGACAGGCAAGAACCAAGCAAGAGGGAATAAAATATTCAGCACTTGTCTACACAGCCTTTCATTTCCAAGTGTTTCATAATTCATCAAGTGCCCTGCTCTCTTCCCTGGCATTTCTGCTGATGGAAAGAGAAAGAGTTTTTCTGGGTCACTCGTAATTTTATCAGACTGTAGGAACATCTCTTGTTTCAAACTCAGGCTGGATGGCTCAATGCTCACAGTTTGCTCAAAGCCTGAGATCAGGGCAAGCCGGGGCCGATGCATAGCCCATGACACCCTTTGCTCTTTGCCTGTATGGCATATGCCATCTTTCAATGAAGCTGCCTGTGTCAGGAACAACAGTGGCTAGGGGGGACAGTGAGCCTTACCATTGCAAGCACTGATGTGTGTGTTCCCTGTGAGCAAGGACTCTGAGGCTAAGATGTGTAAATGAGTCTATCTTTGCTACGAACATTCCCCAGACCATCCTCCTGTCCTCTCTTCTCTGATAGTTTCCCTTGGATGCTGTTTGCCCTCTGGGCTCCTTTAGCTAAAGAGAGTCTCTGGTGAAGGGGTAGTATCTCCATCCATCCACCATCAGAAGTGAAAAAGGCAAATCATCGCATCTCTGATTGATCCCCACTTCCAGACAGGCCTTGGAAGTTTGGATGGGAAAACAGAGGGATGCCAACTGCATTTAACTCATTACCAGGCCTGCAAGAGCCCAGGAGATGAGAATGAAGGCTTAGTTGCCCAAGGGAGAATCCAACTCATCATTACAGGGAAGACCTCAGGGACAGCGGGTTGTCTGCACTTGAAACCATTGGAGTTGTTGACTCCATCTAAATTAGGGAATTAAGTGCTGCCTGGGCACAGTCTCTCACCCATTCATGCTGGGATGCTGCCTGCCAGAGTTTGCCAGGCCCATGGATCATACCCCAGTGCACCATTGCAGGGATGCAGGAGCAGGGTTTAGCCAGATTCTGCAGAGAGCTTCCTTGTCTAGCCACAGCCAATGTGGCTGAGGCTTGGGACAGAAAAGGGTCACAACACCTTCAGGCTGGGGCAGAGGGGCTGGAAAGCTGCCCGCAGGGAAAGGGCCTGGGGGGGTTGGTGCCAGCGGCTGGAGATGAGGCAGCAGCATGCCCAGGTGGGCAAGAAGGCCAGTGGCAGCCTGGCTTGTAGCAGCAGTGGTGTGGCAGCAGCCCCAGGGCAGTGGCCGTCCCCTGTGCTGGGCCCTGGTGAGGCCGCAGCTCGAGTGCTGTGTTCAGTGTTGGGCCCCTCACTGCCAGAGGGACACTGAGGGGCCGCAGCGTGTCCAGAGCCGGGCAGCGGAGCTGGGGAAGGGGCTGGAGCACAAGTGTGCTGGGGAGGGGCTGAGGGCCTGGGGGTGTTCAGCCTGGACAAGAGGAGCCTGAGGGGATCAGTCTCTATAGCTCCCTGACAGGAGGCTGTAGTGAGATGAGGATTGGTCTCTGTTCCCAAGTAGTGAATGATAGAATAAGAGGAAATGTCCTCAGGTTGTGCCAGGGGAGGTTTAGATTGGAGCTGAAGAAGACCTTTTTCCTTGAAAGGGTTGTCAGCACCTGTCCCAGGCTGCCCAGGGAGCTGGTGGAGTCCCCATCCCTGGAGCTATTGCAAAGCCGTGTAGCTGAGGTGCTGAGAGACATAGGTTAGTGGTGGGCTTGGCACTGTGAGGGGAGGAGTTGGTCTCAATGAGCTTAATGGTCTTTTCCAACCTCAACAATTCCATGATTCTATGATTCAGATGGGGAGAGCATTGATATGCTGGAGATGGACATGATATTGCTGTAGCCTCTGGGCTTCTGTTGGGTGACCTTGCCTCAGACAGAGGATCACAGCAGGTCACAGAGCAGATGTCTGGGAAGTTGCTTTGAGAAATAAAGAGGTAGCTCCAGGTTTTTGCTGCAGATGGTGCACATGCTCCCCTGATGGGTGTCTCTGCCCTGGTACAGTTCCACTGCCATGTTATTATGCAGAGGTATCACCTAAATCTGGTGTCTTCTCCATCAGCCCCAATTCCCCCACCCCACTACCATTCAAGCACCAGAGAGCTGAGCACAAAATGCTTCTTGGACACATTTGCATCATGTTTGACTCATGGGTTTTCCCCCACTCTGTGCCTCTTTTTGCCATTTAGTTTGACAGCACTAGACCCAGATGCTCTCATGGAGAGCCATTGTCGAAGTGTGTGGCTGACACGATGCCATAGTGCCTTGAGCACACAATCTGGAAGAGCTCATACCCCTCCTGGCAATGCCACAACAGCTATACTAGAGAACCCCAATGGGTTACTCTTGTTTGTAAAAGTGCTGTTGGTGTTCAGATATGACACATTGTCAGCTGAGCTAAGATGTGCCTTCTCAGAGCTGCCAGCTGTGGAAAACTGCATTAACCTTGTTAACTATAAAGCACTAAGGAAATACATGGGCATCTTTCAGACCAGCCTGCCCTGTGCCCTGTCTCATCATCACCTGCAAAAGGGGTTTAGGTTGGAGAAGACCTTGTAGGTTCTCGAGTGCAACCCCTCTCCTTACAGTGCCAAGCCCACTGCTAACCCATGTCCCTCAGCACCTCAGCTACACGGCTTTGCAATAGCTCCAGGGATGGGGACTCCACCAGCTCCCTGGGCAGCCTGGGACAGGCTCTAACAACCCTCTGAGGTGTGATTAAACTGTCCCTCATCCCTAATCTAAAGCTTCCCTGGTACAATTTGAGGCCACTTCCTCTTGCCCTGTCACTCATTATGTTTTACTTGTTACTCTATTTCCCATAGAATGGAGTTCCCTGGAGGCACAAATTCATGGCAAAAACTTATTATGACTCATTTAAGACTTCAGTTGTTTCTTTGGTGGAGTCAACAGCTGAAACTACCTTCACCATCATAAATAAACCCTCAACTGACTAGTGCCTGAGGCATGCAGTCTTCAGCGATAGGTAGTGGAAGCAGGGCTTGGTTGATCTGGTGGAGAGGAGACCAAAGGACCACGTAACAGCTGCCTGCAGCTGCTTGAAAGAGAGTTACAGAAGTAACAGTAGTGGCAGGTGAAATGACAAGGAGCAACAGGAAATATTGTGGCTTGGGAATTTCAGGTTGGCTATCAGGGAAATATTCTTCTCCAGGAGGGTGGTACAGCCCAGGAAAGGGGTGGGGGATCTCCATCTATGGGGATTTTTGAGGCTTAGATAGATGAATCAATGGCCAAGTTCATCTAGAGTTGGTGGTGGCCTTGTAGGAGGTACCTTCCACACAGCAAGTCTGTGGTTCAGACATACCAACCCTTGAACAAAAATCTTTTTGAGATCCCTTGGGAAGAGTTCCACCCCTACACTGGTTTGCTGCTGAAGCAGCAGCTGTGAGCACTAAGCTGCAGGGGATTCCAGATTTTTCAGCATTGATGAGGTCCCCTCTCATCCTTCTCTTCTCCAGGCTGAACAGCCCCAGGTCCTGCAGCCTTTCTTCCTCACTCAAATGTTCCAGTGCCCTCAGCATCTTGGTAGCCCTGCACTGGCCTCTCTCCAGCAGTTCCCTGTCTGTCTGGAACTGGGGAGCCTAGAAATGGACACAGGACTCCAGATGAGGCCTCACCAGGGCAGAGCAGAGGGGAAGGAGAACCTCCCTCCACCTGCTGCCCACACTCCCTTCATGCACCCCAGGATGCCACTGGCCTTCTTGCTCACAAGGGCACATTGCTGTTCAGGTTTATTTGCTGCCCACCAACAGTCCCAGGTCCATGTCCATTGTGCTGGAAGGACTTTCCTCATGGCTGAGTGGTGTTTCCACTTATATG
This sequence comes from Urocolius indicus, assembly GCA_013401255.1. NCBI lineage: Eukaryota > Metazoa > Chordata > Aves > Coliiformes > Coliidae > Urocolius > Urocolius indicus. The sequence goes on from WBNH01011081.1 coordinate 33,708, forward strand.
TACATCTGCCTTTGTTGTGTCGATGCAAGAAGCTTCATATTTCCTCATCAGGCCACTCTGGGGCAATATGCAACCATAAGCCAGAGGTATCTGGGTCCATCTTGATGTCAGAAGAGCATAGAAGTCGCCACCATACCTCAGAGTTGCATTTTTATTATGTGCCATCAGTAAAGAAGTTAAATAATACCGACACCTAAACAGACCTGTAAGAGCAAGAACTGCTTAGTGTGTTATTGGCTGAACCCAGCAACCTTCACAGATATGTCTAACTTGTAAGCAACTGCAGTAAAACCACTTGATTTTAGAGCTTAAGTCACACAAGCATTCCTCCACACTCACCTGCTGAAATCAAACCCAGCCAGGAGCAGAGAACAACCCCCCTTCAAGGTCTGCAGCAGAGCCTCTGCCCAAATCCTGACAAATAAAGCACAGATTTCTCTGAAGGAAGCCTATCTAAAACCAGAGAGCTGCTGCTATTGCAAACAAATAAGATTATTTCACAAACCCTGAGATCCAGGCTGATACAGCAGATTTTCCTCCCCAGTAAGTCCATCTCAGAGGAGCAGCAGCTCTCCATGGGAGGCAGCAATGCATTATTCATTGTACATGAAGCACACAAAGAAAAGGTGTTCATGTTTAATACCTTACACAGCACCTTGGAGACAGAGCTCAAGAACCTCTATGCTGAGATCTACAGCACACAGGAGCTGAGGTGGGGAACCTCCTCCTGGGAAGGGCCTCATCTTGCACAGCTCTCCTCTGCTTCATGAGCATCAAGCACCACCAGCAAGCTCCAGCAGGACCCAACAGTGGTTTGTTGGAAAGCAGGACCTCCCTGCTGCCAAGTCAGACTGAGCTGGATAAGTGGAGTAGCAAGAGTAAGGTGATTGTTCTGTTTTCCTCGGGTAGTTTATTCATTTCCTCAGGTAGTTATTATTCCCTCAGGTAGTTTATTATAAATGAGTGGTGTGGTGCACTGTGGGCCAACTATGCAGCACAGTTTGTCTTTGGTCAGAGCAACATCGACAGCAGTACTGGCAGATCCTCACACACATGTGTGTGTGTGTGTGTGCACAAGTACACACAAGGACCCATGCAAAGAAAGGCCATTTGGTTGGGAAAGAACAAAAGGAGGGTTGGCAGAGGCAGGGCCTTGAAAATTCAAGCCTCAAAGATCCCAAGGAATTGGATAAGCCTGAGCAGACCCTATCCAGCATTTCAGAGGGTACTTCAAAGCCTGAAAAGGATGGCTTGAGAGCTTGGAAAAAAAACCAAACCACATCCTCAGCTCTGCCCCAGGCTACCCTAGGGCCAACACTGTTTTTGCTGTGGGTCTCCAGGCAGGCACAACATGAGGTGCTTGGGTTACATGAGGCAGAGGCAGGAGAGGAGCCTCTCAATATCCCACAGCACAGGGCATTCTCCCTCTCTGAAACCACATCTCAATAAATCAGGGTCACAGTATGCAGCGCCTGAATGTTTGCAAGCAAGTAGTTTAATCATCAGCAGCAGCTTTCTTGCTGGCTCCAGCTGGCAGAGCACTGTGGGCATGTTCCTGATGTGCCGTGGAATATCTTCCCTGTCATTTGGGAGTGCAGCACTGCAGATGACAGGCAAGATAGATGGGATAAGGCAGCTCTGCATTCACAGTTTCCGTGTCAGGAGGTACTTGTTGATTTATAACTGGCTCTTCACCAGCTGGGAAGGTCCCTCTGGTGCCATAGCAGAACACAAAGAACATGAAGCCACAGCTCCTTGACAAGCCATGAGCTGGCAAATAAGTAATGGCTTCTATTAGAGAATGTCAGGCTTCTTACCTCTTTTGTATTTACTTGGACTTGCATCAAGCCTGGGCAAGATTCACTGAGAGCAATTATATGCCTTCCTCCTGTTCATTTGACAAGAGTTTAGAATCATAGAATTGGAAAAGGCCTCTAAGCTGAGTCCAACCTCTGCTGTGGACAACTGCATTAACATTGTTAGCTATAAAGCACCAGGGAAATACACGGGCATCTTTCAGACCAGCCTGCCCTGTGCCCTGTCTTATCATCACCTGCAAAGGGAGTTTAGGCTGGAGAAGACCTTGTAGGTCCTCCAGTCCAACCCCTCCCCTCACAGTGCCAAGCCCACCACTAACCCGTGTCCCTCAGCACCTCAGCTACACGGCTGTGCAATAGCTCCAGGAATGGGGACTCCGCCACCTCCCCGGGCAGCCTCGGGGAGGGGCTGACGATGCTCTTAGGGAAAAACTTCTTCGTGGTGAAGGACAATGCCCTGGTTCTGGCTCATACAATTTTTATTTTCTTTGCTCTACAGGCTCATTGGCACTTTCCGGATGGTCCTGCAAAAGGTGGTGGAAGAAGGGCAGGTAGAGGTGACAGACACGCTCATAGATGACAACAACTCAGCCATTCAGGTGGGTCACAGGATGGATTCTTCCCTTCAGTCATTGGTCAATGTATGTTTCCAAAACATGTAACAAGTAACCACTTTCCAAACTCATTTTCATAGTTTAGAAAGCAGACGTCAGTTTATTTCAGTGCTGGGTGCATGGGGGTTCTCTCCTCCTAACATGCACCCCAAGAAATACAAAAACCCACTCCTTAAATACATTGGTACCTAACACATATGCTATACAGGGTGATGTTTAACATGATTTAGGTGGAGAGCTGAGGAACATAGTCATATGTTTAGCATGGACCTCATTTAGCTCATTACCATACTTCAGGGTGTTAACTTTACTTTTAATTTTATGGTTAATGAATTAAAGGTCCCACTCTGAGCACCGTGGCCTTGCTGAAACTGTTTTGAAGTAATTTGTCTGCTCAATCCATGATTTATAGCCAAAACTCCTTGCATCTGATTCCCACATCATTTATCTCATTACTGTGATCACTTAGTGCAAAGCCCAAATCATGCTTGTATTAAATCCATTTTAGAGGTATCCCTATGATGTTAAATGAGGAAGGGTCTATGGTGGGAGTCTCTGGTATCACGTTTCTGCTGACTCTGTGAGAGTGTAGAAGTCTGCGTTATGCACCTGAATCACCAAATCCTCAACTTTTCCTTCATCTCCTTATTCTCGATCTGAAGAAATAAGGCAGCCAAGACTGTCCTGAGGGTGAACAGCAAAGGCTGGTTATTCTGTATGCCTGGAAGGTTTTAAGATGAGAGCCAAGTGGAAATGGATCAAGTTTACAGAGTCTTAATCTGCACACATACAGGGTACAGTCACTCATGTACAGCTCAGAAATAACCTGTAAGTGTCCTGCTGCTGGAAACCCATAGCAGCTCAGAGCCCAGCGTGGTCCTCAGATGCCCCAGAAATGTTAGGCAGCTGCTTTGATCACATTGAGCTCCCACACTGAGCTCTGCTCCCAGCACTCTCCCGCACCTTAGCAATCTCATACTGGCTCTGCCCTGGCCATTAGTGGGTCAGCTTTAATCCACACCAGTACTGGTTGTTTAAGATGTTCTGGTATTGTCTGTATTTGTCTCTGACCTCAACACTGCTTTCCTCTGACCCTGGGAAAATACATTGTGCAGCAGCTCACCTAAAATCTCATCCTTTGTACTCTGGAGAAAAAAAATCAGCACAAGCAAGTCTGGGTCTGCATCCTTCATCCAGACCTCCTGACACCAAGAAAAAGGCTCTCTGCCTGCAGAGCAGCTGCTGTGTAACTCAATGCATTTCTATCTGGTTAATGCATCTCATGGGAGCTGTTTCCCATGGAGACTCAGTTTTATAAACACACTTGGAAATGCAGCTACTTCTGATCTTCTTGGGTACCAAAACCCTGGTGTTTTAATTAAAAAAAGAGAAAACCTCAACTGCTTCCTGCAGTCAGCAAAAGGGAAAAGTGCAACTGCATGTGGTCCTTTATGATAAAAAGCAGCAATTAGCAATAGAAAGCCAAGTGGTTTCATTAGGAGAAGAGAGGAGGTGACTTCTCCTGCTGTGTAAAGGGAATGAAACCAGTAACAGTACAAGGGATACAGTCCTGAGGAGGGAGAAAAAAATGGAGGGGGTGCATACCCCATCTGCAAAACCGGTTTCAGGGCTAGAGTAGCAGTTCCTGCTACTCTCGTGGTTTATCAGACTGAGAAGTGTCCCGATTAAACTCCATGGGACTCTCCAAAGGAAGAAAGATCCCATATTTTCAAGAACCTTCAGTATCACAGGTGCAAACAGGAAAAGCAACAGAAGACAGCTAAATACCTGCAACTTCTTGATACAGAAAACATTTTCAGAATTAAGTAACCTAGGACCGAGGAGGTATCCACATTGGCTGGTGTCTTGGAGCCTGGCCAGAAGCTTGGTACAGCTGCCCAGTAGGTCAAAGCAGATCATCTCTTTCCCCTCACCTCCTTATAAGCCATGTGCTTCTAACTGGAGGCACCTAGAGGAGGAGCAACCTTCCCCAGCCCATGCCTGATGCGCTTATCACCTGCTCTCCGAGGAACTTGTGGCTACATCTCTGTGCCATGGCAGCTGTGCTGCAGCTGCTTTAGCTGCTATTCACAGAGTGCTGTGGAAAATGTAAATACTGAGCATTGTCTTTTGTTACAAAATCAGGATGGCCCAGGCATGGAAGATTTTACAGGAGTACAGATATCTGTGGGAGAAGACAATAAATTCCTCCCATGTTCCGCACACCACAATCCATATAGATGCTTTTCCAGAACTTGCTGTGAGCAGAAATGCAGTGTCCCTCTATTTTCACTGCATTTATGGGGCATTGTCACACCTCCAGGTTTGAACCCTGTTCAAACCAGACCTGGGAAGTGAGGATATGTGTTGGCATTTCAGGCTTTCAGCAGGATTTCAGATCCCTTCTCCCATGAAAAACCTCTTGCCACTTCAAGAGCATGGAGACAACTCAGCTTCGTAAGTAACTTCTCAAAACCCCCCGCTCCAGCAAGAGGATAAATTTGGACTGAGGGAGCCTCGAGAAGAGAGAATCCAGAGGGCAACACCTGGGACATTTTTCATGGTAAAATGTTAGTAGAAGTGTAAATCTGGAATAGCTAATGATGGGCAGCAATCAGCCCTCCTGGAGTGGTGACCCACTTGCTTCTGGACTCAAAAGACGCTGACGTTTTTAGTAGGCACAGGAGTGGACCACAGGCAGTGATGGCTGTTGCAGGACGAGAGAGGCACTGAAAAGTGACCAGACATATGAAGGAGGCAGAAGCAGGCATGTATGGAAAGCCACTTCCCATCAATTGTAGTGGGATAACCAGACATCTGCATTCATCCTTTGAGATGCGAAGAAAAGAAGGTTTTGCAACACGTTCCAAGCATTGAGCAAACCTGGAGACAAATCATGTGCAACTGTTGCAAAATTCACCTCCAGAATTAGGAAAGAAAGCAATCTTCATATCGTAGCATCATTTCAGTTGGAAAAGACCTTTAAGATCAAGTCCAGGATATCCCCTCTAGACAAATCTCATCTCTCTCAGCTCCTTTAACTTTTGGATTTTAAAGGGATGTTTCCTCTGTGAAGGCACTGGAGCAAGATCTGGCACTGTGTTATCTCCAGGAGGGCTGCTGGCAAGCAGAGCACAGATGCTTAAGGCGCTGTCATGCATTCTGCAAGATGCTGGGCTGGCACTGGGGAATCCCTCTTGCTGACTCTGCTCCCCGAACCATCCCACCTCCAAACCCACTCTGGAGTGGGCCACACTGCTGACACTTTGGTGTGACACAGGGCCAGCTCTGGACATCAGACCTCAGCTCTGGATGAGGAGAGAGGAGCATCTGCCCTGTTTTCATTTCTCGGAAAGCACTTTCCAGGCATAACTTCATCTTTCTCTAATCAAATGCAAAGGAAAGGATGAAAATTCAAGGGCAGGTTGGATGGGGCTTGGAGCATCCTGGTCTGGTGGAAGGTGTTTCTACTCATGGCAGGATACTGGATGCAGGTCATCTTTGAGACCCCTTCCAAACCAAACCATTCCAGGATTTGATGGAAATTGTTTTCCTTTTGTTTTCTGGCAGACTGCAAAACATCACTGGCAGCTTCCGGTTGGCCCTAACAACACTGTTGACTTTCTTTAGCAAAAAAATTAAAAGAACCAGGAATTGTAAAGCCAGGAGGAATATTATGGTTGTGTCATCTGGCCTCTTGCAAGAGAGCCTCTGGGACATCTCAGAATTTGTTATTATCTCAAGTGGTGAAAAAAAGGAATATAAATAAAAATGATTTAAAAATGTCAAGAGACAGAGCAATCCATCAGCCCTTCCATGAATCATTCCACTTGTTAATTTTCTTGGTAAATTGAGGGGCGTTTTTCTTCCAGTGTCAATTTCTCTTGGTTTCAGCTTACACCTACTAATTTCCCTTCAAGCAAGTGATGACTTTATTCAGCCCAAAAATAAACTCATTTGGTTTCTCACACCCATAATTTTTCATGTATTTTAACGGATTTTTGAAGCTTTAAATATAATTCAAAAATCATATTTCAAAATGAAATGTTTCACAACAGCGTTGAGGTGGTTTGAAAAACGTGAGAAATTAATGTTTCAATGTGAATCTTTGTCTCTCCTCTGCATTTGCTGTTTTAAACAATCCAAACCAGCTTGGTGAGGTCAGAACAGTGTGGCAAATAAGTTTGATTGACTCAAATCTCTATTTTGCCATACTAAGAAGAATATAAATCAAAACCTTCCACAGAGCTCTTGTTACCAGCTGGGTTTGAGTCACCATTTAGCTGTCAGTTGCTAAATGCACAGAATCCTTCCAGGCCATGTCTTCTGTTGTCCATGCTTCCATCATCCCTTTTACAAGCTGCATTTGGAACAAGTCAGGAAGCTGCAACCCCTCTTACATATATAGATGCAAAAAGGAAGATTTTGTCATAAATGTTCATGCTCCAGTTTGGTAGCCTTTTTGTTTTGTCCTTGTGTCTAAAATCGATTGGCTTTGCATCAAATATAACTTATAACTTCTCCATGGAAGCTGAGTGGATAATGGTTTTTGCCTTCTCATTGATCTTTGTAGCAGCTGTTTGCCTTTCAAAATAGATGTGTTTTTAGGAGAGAGATTTTTCTGGCTGCTTTGTCCAAAGCAGTGGCTTTAGAAAGACTTTGGACATCAGAGCTGCTCTTTGCAGCAAGGTGAACTCTCACATATATGGTTAAGTTTTAAATCCAGAGAAATATTTTGGAGGGAAACATGTTTGGGAGCTCTAGCCCCAGATTTACTGCAACAACGAGGTGCAACCTTGAGTGAGCATGTTGTGGATAACAACATAAAAGACAGGGCAAACCTTACTCAGTTCATCTAGAGGAAGCTTTATATCAAGTTTGAACACACCCAGTGGAAGATCTCTTCCTGTCCCTGAGTCTCCTGGTCTTTGCTAGTCTGGGAGATCTCCCTCCCCAAACCAGCATCTATCCAAACCTCCCTGGGATGCCTGTCCCTTGCCAAGCCCTGCCCCACCTAGGGATGGGATGGGTTGGGATGGGATGAGTCTAGTCAGGAACAAGGGACCACACATCTATGGGGCTTGTCAGCTCAGTACTTCATAGCAGGGCACAAATGCTTGGCAAGGTGTTGCACCACAGATAAAAGTCTACCAACATGACATGGCTTCATCTGCTCGTGATGCCTTCAGCTGCTTAAAGGGTTTCTCTGCTGTTCAAGGCTGTTTATGTCTCTCATACCTGATGTAGCTGGACTGAGATGCACCAGCAATTCCAGTGAATCAAATCATTGAACAGAAGGGAGGCTGCGGCACCATGCCTGAGCTAGGTCAGACCACCTTCTGAAGCCAAAGTCCCTCTCTCCAAATGTCTCATGCAGACTTTGTGGTCAGTTAGGGTCAGAGATCAAGCCAGCAGATGCCAGGAAAAAAACCTAAATCTGAAAGATTTTGCAGAACCTTCCTTCCTACCTGTGTTGCCCTTGGATGCTGATTGTGTCTTCTGTGTGTGTTGCAGACCAGCATCTCCATAGAGATCAGGTACCAGGCTCTGGATGGGACAGTGGGCACGTGGAACGACAAGGAGTTCCTGGAGACCCCCAGCGTCCACTCAGAGGGGGATGGCAAGTACCCCTTAGAGACAGACAGTCTCCTCTCCAGCCACCAGCAGAGTTCGGACATCTCTCCGGGCAGATCCAACCAGCTGTCTGTGGAGAAGAACTTCAGGAGGTAGTGTGATACTCAGCTCTTGGAGATAGGTCCAGAGCCAGGCACTGGAGCTTGGTGCAGGGGCTGAAGCACAAGTGTGCTGGGGAAGGGCTGAGAGCCCTGGGGGTGTTCAGCCTGGACAAGAGGAGCCTGAAGGGAGACATCGTCACTCTCTGCAACTCCCTGACAAGAGGCTGTGGCCAAGGAGAAGGTCGATCTGTTCTTTCCAGTAATGAATGACTGGACAAGAGGAGTGGCCTCAAATTGCCCCAGGGAAGGTTTAGATTGGAGCTGAGGAAGAACTTTTTTCCCTGATAGGGTTGTCAGCCCCTGTCCCAGGCTGCCCAGGGAGCTGGTGCACTCCCCATCCCTGGAGCTATTGCAAAGCTGTGTAACTGAGGTGCTGAGGGACATGGGTTAGTACTGGGCTTGGTAGTGTGAGGGGAGAGGTTGCACTAGAGGACTTACAAGGTGTTTTCCAACCAAAATTATTCCATGGCTCTATGTGTGATGGTAACAGGGGTGGGGAGGGCTTGGCTTGTCATGAAAAAGAAGCATTGCCCCAGTGCTGCTGTAAGGTCTGGCTGTCAGAAGATCCATTATCTCAGTTCCAGGTGAGGATGTGCTGTAAGTGTCCACCCAGAGGTGTTCCAGCATGCCAGTCCAGCACAGGGTCTTTCAGCAAGCACTGAGATTTGTTGCATGCAACAGAGCAAATGTAATGAAGTACAGAATCAGAGAGGATTAAAAGTTTGGCTGTTGGTCAGGCCTCATGTTGGATCAGATTAGAGCCGCATGTAGGGTGTAGAGCTCACGATTTCCCCAGAACTGAGCTGCAAATGTGTTGAATTATAGAATCATAGAGCCATAGAATGATTATAGTTGGAAAAAAACCCTTGAAAATCCTCAAGCGTACTCACTGCCCTCACCCTGCCAAGCCCACCACTAACCCATGTCCCTCAGCACCTCAGCTCCACGGCTTTGCAATAGCTCCAGGGATGGGGACTCCAGCACCTCCCTGGGCAGCCTGGGACAGGGGCTGACAACCCTCTCAGGGAAAACTTTCTTCCTCAGCTCCAATCTCCGAGGGTGGTCTCTTGGGGAGAAGAAATCAACCCCAAGGGATGAGTGCAGCTGCAGCCAGGGACAGGGGAAAAGGGCATGTCGACCACAGGAACACACAGGTGTGGGTACATCTGGGGTGGAGGTGACAGTGCCTCTGACCCATGTACCAGGGAGCATTGTGAGTGTGCATATCCCATGGCAAATCAGCTGGCATAGCAGAGGCTGGAGGAGAAAGCAAAGACGCTGTGGCACGAGCCCTGGCCCTTCCCTTGCAGCTTTAATCCTCAAACAGACAAGAACTTCAACTGTCAAAGACATTATCAATGTTCTGTCCATGGCAGTCTGTCAGGGCCATGGTATATCACTTTGGTTAAATGCAATCCCATATCAAAGGTTGTGCCTGGGCAAGTGAGTCCTGCTTGGGGTATCTGAGGGACCCTTTGCCCTGTCATGATAGGGGGAAACACCTGCAGTTCTTCTAAGAGATGCTGCTACCAGCTTTCTACTCATTTAAGGGTCTTCAGCATCATCATTGTGTCTTTCTAAGCTCATAGGACCTGGCTCTGGACCGAAACAAGCCCAGGGACTCTTCACACAAAAGTGCTGTAATCAGCTACAAAGTCAGCCTGGTGACAGGGAGATGCCTCAGAACTGGCATGTACACTGTAGTTGTCTGTCCATTTGGAGGAAGTACAAACTGGAACTATTTCTGCCATGAGTTGTGGTGTTCAGATGCTTGGGGCTCAGTCCTTTCTGGGAGAAACAGCCTCTTCACACCTTCATATGCATTCACAAGACCAAGGCATGGATGGACACTGAGGCCACAGCAATGTTGGGTCAGATTCTGACCACCCCATAATGGGTGCTATGAACCTCATGCTCAAATCCTCATCCAGCTCATCAGACAACAGAGATTTGTGCTAGGGAAGGGGCTGGAGCACAAGTCTGCTGGGGAAGGGCTGAGAACCCTGGGGGTGTTCAGCCTGGACAAGAGGAGCCTCAAGGGAGACATCATCACTCTCTGCAACTCTCTGACAGGAGGCTGTAGTGAGGTGGTGATCGGTCTCTTCTCCCCAGTAATGAATTAAAGGACAAGAGGAAATGGTCTCAAGTTGCCCCAGGGGAGGTTTAGATTTGAGCTGAGGAAGAACTTTTTCCCTGAGAGGGTTGTCAGCCCCTGTCCCAGGCTGCCCATGGAGGTGCTGGAGTCCCCATCTCTGGAGCTATTGCAACGCCGTGTAGCTGAGGTGCTGAGGGACATGGGTCAGTGGTGGGCTTGGCACGGTGAGGGGAGGGGTTGGACTCAATGATTTTAAAATATCTTTTCCAATGGAAACTAGGATTTAGATCTCAAGAGCTGCTGCAGCTGCTCATCATCACTCCCTCCCCAGGTTTATGCCCTTGCTGCTTTGTCTGCCCCTGCCCTTGTCTGGCTTCTCTTTCTGCCTAGGTTTAACACTTTACTGTGGACATATAAAGGCAAAATTTCTTTCACCCCATGAGTATCTCGCATCACTCTGAGGCAATTAACTGTGTGAATTGGGCTGAAACCTGTGAATTTTCAAGCAAATTGAAAGTGTAGATTTGTTTCCCAGCTCAGTGGCCCGTGATGTTGCTGAAGAGGGAAAAGGCGGAAAGATTTTAAAGGAGTACGGGAAGGCAGCATCCCAGCGGTAGCCCAGCATGCAGAGAGGGTTTCAGTCCATCTGTCAGCCCAGTGTGTTGGGAGGTCAGCTGGAGGTCTTTGGAGACTCAGACAGCAGGATGAGAACGTGGCTTTGCTCTCACTGGAGATGTTAATCAACACTGCGTGGCTGATGCATCGCCTGTAGCAGGCAACTGGATGGATTGAGGCTCTGGATTAGGTCTCCAGGGACTGTAAAGTAAGTCTAAGATGACCAGCTGAGCTGGAGGGTGAGGACAGACACATTTAGCCTGACAGATCCCACCCAGGAGGTGCCTGGTTTGCTGAACACCACTGAGCTGGGTCGTGGCTGAAGGCTGCTGGGCTGTGCTGCCTGCACACAGGCAGTGCTGAACAGAAAGATTTTTTGAGGTTCGTTTGTACATGGTTGGTGGAAAATCCTTCTTCACTGAGAGCTGAAATAAAGTCAACTGTTTATAAACAGGCAGCAGGACATATACAGGCTACATACTGCTGTGGCATCTGGAAACTGTACTGTGGCAATGATCCTTGTCATGCCTTTTCCCCATGGTCAGCATCTCTTAGTAGGTGGGAGAGTAGTTCCTGGTGGTGACAGTTTGGTACAATTCCTTGATATTTGTCTTCAGCTTCTCCTTCAGATCCATGAGGCTTTAGAAAAAAACTTTCCACATAAGGCTTACACTGGAGCTGCAGGTGGCCCAACAGCCCCAGAGCTGCCAAAAGAACCATTGTAGCTATTTCCCATTGCTTCCCACTCGTCTCACAGGAGCAAGCTCTGAAGCTATGCACTGTAAACAAACTCACATACAACTATTTTAGAGGAGGAGAAGGAGGAGCATCCCTTAGCAGACATACCAGAAGTGCAAAGTGTGCCAGTCCCACCATCCCAAGCAAGTTCACATATGGGCAATTGCACTAAAACTGCTGCTTTTGTCCCAAGCAGCTTCCCTGTGTCCTCTGGTTTGGAGTCTTGTCCCTCAGAGGGTCATTCTCAGCGCAGAGGGCTGTGGGGTTTGGCTATGACTTGTTGCCCTGCCCTCACCTCTGCCAACCCCAAGGGCCGTAGTCATTAATGTCTTCATCACCACTGTGATGAATACCAAAGAGGGAAAGGGCTGATGTCTTCTGTGTTACCACCCTCGCAGGATGGAAGAGGACGAGATGTATTACCACAGTGAAGATGAACTTCTGGGAGAGGGGGACACCCTTAGCCAGGGATCCCTCAGCACGAGGTAGGGAGTGAGTCAGCTCATCATGCTGGCAGCAGTGAGGTTTGCAGTGCTGTGTTCCTCCTGCCTTGTCCCTCTGGATGTCCCATGAACATTGCCCCTGGATTCGCATTTCTTGGCTGCAAGAGAGCTGCTGGCCAGAAGTGATGGAGGAGCTGAAGAAGTATCCTTGGACAGGAGGCTCAGAAGGGGTGCTGGGATCCAGGATGGAGAAGAGGTCTTGAGGTGAAGCTCCAACTGGGGTATCACCTCACCTTTGAGGTCCACTTCCTTCTTCAAGTCCCCAGAGCCAGAGATCAGCCATGCCCAGTGCATGGGGAAGGGCTCCTTGTGATGTGCATGAAGTTCTGGTTTCTGTTTGCTGTGGCTTTTCTTGCAGTGTGGTGCTGTGAGCTGTTCTCCACCGTGTGCCAAAAGGGGTTTGGGGAGGAGCTGAAAAAAAAGAGAAGTTCAGGTAAAAGCCAGTGACCACTCCATTGCCTCTGAGAGCAGCTCAAACAAAGGAAGGAGCATTTGGGGGGTATCTCTCAACTCCCGTGAGTCCAGTAATGGCAGATGGTGGTTCTTCCTACACACAGCTCTTCTGGGGAGCTGATTTCTCATAGCAGCTCCCCATGCAGCCCGTTGCTTCACCAACATGAAGGTATTGACTCTCCTTCCACGGGAATTTGTGGACATGTCTGTACTGGGAAACACCTCTTTAGACAGTGCCAGGCCAAGCACCTGAAGTGCTCATAACCTTAATAAATTATTAGGACAGACAATCTCTGAGGTGGTTTTGGCTACCTAGTACTGACCCAAATGATCCCCAGGCAGGGTCAGGAGATACAACAGCCATGGGTCGGGTCCAAAGGGCAAATGAGGAATTGCCCATCCAAACCCTTTCTTTGGATGGGAACAATTAGCATGGGTGTGATGTATGCCAGGCAGTTTGGCTTCAAAGTCAGAGAATGTGGCCTTGAAATTTTGATATTGTAGCATAAAAGTATGTGGCTGTAGCATATTCCCAGTGAGCAGGATGCTGCATGCATGTCTATTCCTGCACCTGCCCTAGGCTGTACGTGCATTTGGGATGTCTACGTGCCTGGGGAGAGGAGGACAGTCAAAGTGTTCTGACAAGGGTGCTGGATGCCTGAGAGGTCCTCAAAAGGTCATCTGGACTTGGCCTAGATGTGTGAGCCATGGATGGGGCATGGTTGTGCAATGCCTTCATCTACCCATGGGTACCATGGCTCAGTGTGGGAATGGAGATGGGCAGCCCTGTTATGCCATGCTAAACTTTGGATCTGGCCAAGCCAGAGAAGCCAAATTCAAAGCCAAGTCCAGCTCCCACCTTGCCTTCAAGGGCTGGGTTGGGTTCAGGATGAGGTGCTCATCATTTTGGCATAGATCAGCCAAAAATCACATTTCTGCAAGGTGGCAGTGAGATGTGTTGTAGGGACAAGGTGAGAGAAGTCGCAGGTCTGACTGGGAAGGAATTCAACTCCCATCCCTGGAGATGCTTAAGTACAAGCTGGATGCTGATCTGAGGAGTGCTTTGGGCTGAGATGATCCTCCCTGGGGAAGAAGTTGGACTTGACATCTTCTTGGCAGCCCTGTAATTCTGTGTGTCTTCACATTCTGTTTCCATCCTCTGTGACCCCCGGGCAAGAGGGGGTTTGAATCTGAATGAAGGTAGTGGAAAGATCTCCCCGGGTTTCCACAGGCTTTCTGTCAGTGTCAGCTCCATCAAAGCTGTTTACCTCCTCACTGGGCATATTAGGGACATTATTTTGTTATTCAGCTGATTCCTGAGGGGGGATACAGAAGGAGGGAAACAAACAGACCTTGAAATGGGAAAAGCAGCAGCAACAACAAGAAATGTATAAATAGCATTGGGCTTGCCAAGCACTTCTCAGCCGTTTGCTCGCAGCCTAATAGAGGTGCCAATGAGATGGCGGTTGGAGACTGATAACAGAGCTATTTGAAGCCAGTCTTAGTCCCCGTGCTGTCTGGAGAAGACACACGCCTTAGAGGGAAATACCACATTTGCTTTTATAAATCCTCCATGCCCAGAGTGATGACTTCAGTTCACAGAAGTCATTAACACACTGTGAATTCTCTTGTTTTCTGGACAAAATCTCAGATGAGGGAAAGAGGGGAAGTGACACAAGTTTGTACAGCATAAATATATGATCCAAATGGAAGCACAGGTGAGGATTAGAATCTGAGACAGTAAAAGATAGGGAAAAAAAAATCCCTGTGAGTGCAGTCAGAATTCACTGTTTCAGAAAAAGAGATGCCCCAATCCCTTGGCCTTCCTGGGCAGGGTTGAGGAATGGAAAGGGCTGCCCTGGGAGTTGGTGGAGTCCTGACCCATGGAGCTATTGCAAAGCCATGTAGCAGAGGTGCTGAGGGACATGGGTTAGTGGTGGGTTTGGCACTGTGAGAGGAGGGATTGGACTTAAGGAGCTTAAAGGTCTTTTCCCATTGAAATGATTCTATGATTTGCATTTTCACACAGATGCTCAGACCTACATGCAGGCAGAGGTGGAGGTCTGGCCAAGTCAGTAGCCAGGGTCACTTCCCTCCAGTGGCTTAGAGGTGGGGAGGTCCTTACATCCAGGGGCTGCACAGGCTGCCTAAGGAGGTTATCAACACTCTAGGGAGGGCTATTGGGGATATTTGAGATGTTTCAGTACTGAGCTGCTGTTCTATGCTGAGCAAGGGGTGCCAGAGATTTGCTTTTTCTTTGCCAGTCTGTGTTTTATCTCCCTTAGCAAAGCAAGACCTTAGAGCCCTGCCCCAATGCATGCTGTGCTGAGGACACTGTGCCCTCAGGAGGAACGAAACCTTAACGGATAGACTCATAAAGTTCCATCAAGATTCTTGGCAAGAAAGTTGAAGTGGTTCACACCCAGCCAGGCTGTCTTAAGACTCTCTTAGACTTAGCCAGGCACAGCCACTCTCTCACTCCTCCTCCCTCACACCCATGTTGGGATAGGGAGGAGAAAAGATAACTGAGGGCCTCATGGAAACCCCGCAAGGACAGAAGGGGCTTGCAGGGTTGTCTGTAATGAAGCTCTCACGTATGAGTCTTTCCCTGGAGCTGAAGATTCTTACAGACTCCTCCCATGTGGGTGTCCTTCACATACATCAGAATTCCCACAGAATCCTCAAACTGTGGGGGTTGGCAGGGCCCTGCAGAGCTCATCCAGCCCAAGCCCCTGCTCAAGCAGGTTCCCCTCCATCAGGGGGCACAGGAACGTGTCCAGACGCATTTGGACACCTCCTGAGAAGGAGCCTCCATACCCTCCCTGGGCAGCCTGGGCCAGGGCTCCCTCACCTCAACACCAAACAAATTTCTCCTCTTGTGCCAGTGGCACTTGCTGGGTTCCAGCTTGTGCCCGTTACCCCTTGTCCTGGCACTGGACACCACAGAAAAAAACTGTCTCCCAATTCCCCTGACATCCACTCTTTAGGT